>OY856411.1:1280463043-1281058043 GCA_963693085.1 Alisma plantago-aquatica
TGAAACAAACATGATAGATGTCTAAAGAATAATGTTACTCGATGACATATGTCTTCAGGTTGAGGTCCTAAAAATGAGATCATATGTATGATAAGAGTGCATACATTCTTGTTATGTCCCTAGTTGAATATTACTATGGAAGCAAAAATAGACAACAATAATACATAATACTAGAGTGTGTGTTGGTTGATGACAAAATTTCATTAGTCATGATATGTGATATCAAACTAAACACATAGGTACTTGTTAGAGAATAGTGTACCAGATAGACCCACCTTGAGAGTGATACATGGAGACCATAGAATGGTAGTAAGAATCAGGTCTCATAGTGATAGTGGTGATCATGGTTCTTAGACCTAAAGTCATTGTATTCATCACATGTTGTTCAATGTATTTTGACATCATCCAATGTGACCTTGAATAAGGGTTGCCATAAAGGTGATTCTCATGTGCATTGTGACAAGTGGGGATTGAATGTGAGTGATGTAGATGGAATTTTTCTCTCTTGTAGGAGATTCATATCTAGGCCACTTGATAAGCGAGACTCAAAAATGTATGGTCATACGCAGGTGACTCAATATATGATATGTGAACTCACATGCATCTCAAATAGTCTACTCTAGTTCAAGAAACATGGATTAAACATTGAAGAGGATGGTGATTCCATGTCTCAAGTTTAATCTAAATATTAGAGATAGAGGAACGATATGATCACGGTAACACTAATCACATATTGTAGGTTGAATTTGTTCTCCAACTTTCCAACTACTTGGATGGCAATGATGTGTTGCTAGATAGTGTTCATTGCTTGTGATGTCATAAGTTGGTTATGGACATTCACTTCCAATGTAATTTGGGACCTATGGGGCCACACTCATAGGATTCACTTGTAATAGGAGTTTACTCATGAACATGGCATAATTGAGTACTAAAGTGTTTAGGCATTCAATTTAAACAGCATTAGTTGTATATTGGCTGAACTTGAATTTAAACTATTCGGCTCAGATCGTGAACCGCCCGATTCAAAAATTAACCGACCATTATAAAGTGTGAAATGACTGCTTCAACGATCAGTATGACAGAATCAAAGATTGATTTTGATGTCATGTTGTGCATTAATCGAATATTAAATGTCAATATAATTTTGAATAGGAAACATAGTGAAACAGTCAGTTCAAGTGTTGAACCGGTGGTCTCATGTGTGAATTGATTGGATGGTTCGTAGGTTCTAGAAAATTCATGATATTTCATCCCTTCAACTCTTTCTCAGACCAGGAATCCTGACCCTAATCCTCCTATAAATACAGGGGTATTCGAGGCTTTCTAGAGACACAAGAATTCTCTCTGACAAGAGTTGTCCTCTCTAGTTGTGGTAACTAGAGATCCTGATAAAGTACTACCCATTAAAGAGAGGGACAACAAGGGAGAGACAACATGGGAGATCAAATCAACCCTAGCATGTTGACGTTTTTAAGGGACCACTTTTTTCAGTTGGCTCTGGTAGTGAAACAGGAGTTCCACGTGGTTCGCCTAGACTACTACAGAAGCAATGAGGCCTTTGTAAACCACTAGGAGGATGCAATCAACCGCCATCCATGGTGATACACCAAGAGGTTGTCATTGTCAACCGTCTAGGTGCTACTTGAGAAAGAAGCACATTATTATAAGGATAAGTTGTTGGACTTGCTCCAGGATTAGGTATATGCCTTGCAACCTTCCTTTACAATTCATAGTTGTTGACGTGATTTGTTGTCTAAGGGAATATGGAAATAAAAATTTTGTTTCTGTAGTTGTATCTAAAGTCATATTTCCCTACATATTTGTATCGGTAGTGGGGTGTATAATGTAGAACAATTTCTAGTGGAAAGATAATGAAAGAAAACAAGTTGAATATTGACTAGGAAGGTATGGAATACAAGCATATCATTGATGATGTTTAGATCAAGTGGGCACATTAGATGACTCTGCTCCTATACGAGAAGGAGAACCATTTTCTTATTAGGTGAAAATTATAGTTTCTAGATTGTTCCATATTGATTTCCAATGACTGAAAAGGTAAGAAAATATATATTATTGCTAGATGATTATAAGGAGGGTATGGAATAAATTGAGGGATGTTGTCATTCAACTCAAGATGATGAAGATACCATGTATGTATGTTACAATAATATCATTATATTATTTTGATTCAAATATCATTTTTGTCTTTTTACTTGATAATATTTAGTAATTCTTGTTCTGGTTTCTTGGTATGATGTAACTAGAGTAGATTAAGTCACTTTAAAATGTTGTCAATGCATACACATTTATTGTGAATCATTTTTTTGCATAGAGGGCTTGGAGATTATTGACCTTGGAAATGTCTTGTCAATTGTATGGGGTAACACTTTTTACTTCATAAATTTTCAAGGTCTACTGACATGACTTGTTGAGTTCAAACAAAGAGGATGACATATGTAGTGTAAAAATGATATGAAAATATTATCTACACAAAACAATCACAAAGTACATAAAAGGTTATCAACTATAAGTTCAAGATCTTTTCAAAGAACTGTGATCATACTACCCCATATGGTCTTAATTAAGGTAATGAGTGAACTATAGGAATCCAAATGATCATGTGGTTGCAAAGACAGTTAGATTAATCTTGTATGGACATATGGCATCAGATAGGCAGTGGAATAAAAAATTTACTAATATATTCCCAATTAGACCAGCAGATCGCGTCAATAACTATATAATGGAAAGGATGGTTTTGAGAATATACCTGGTCCTGGAGCAAGCCAATGGTAATCTCTTTTTCATTGTAGTCATGCAGTTGTCTTCTAGTTGCACTCAGATGATGTTTGTAGCAGCTCATGGTCTCCACAACAGACAATAGGCTAACAATGTCCTCTTAGCAGGAAAAGTATCCATGCCTCTAGAGAAGTCCACACAGACTGCCTATAACTCTTGTTATTCTTCTAGAACAGACATAAAGGATTTGTCCCTCCCGTTGGTGTATTAGTCACCAACTTGCTCTCAACACAATTGTTCTCCCTTACTATCCCTTCCTTTATCAGGTAGGACTTGGTCAGGTTTTTCCGGTTACCATAACCAGAGAAGAAAAATAATTGTTAGAGGAAATTGATGTGTCTGAGAAGCCGCCGGTACCCCTCTATTTATAGGATGGTTAGGGTCAGGGTTCCCAGTCTGTGTGGGAGTGGAAGGGACTGGAATCATGAATTTCTGCAACCCGTGAATAGAGAAATAGTTGATTCTTTAGATGAACCGGTCGGTTGGCGTGTGAGCCGATCGGTTCACCTATTGAACCGGCCATTTTGACATATTTCTCAATCGCATATGAATTGGAAATTCTAATCCAATTAATGGAACGACATGATGTCAACACTAATCCTTGATGTAATTAAATTGCACCATAAACCAAGCATCTTGCTTCGCACAATGATCATCTCACAACCACAAAAAGATCAGTTCACTAAGTGAACCGGTCGTTTCACTCCCCAGCTCATCCAGAATTCAGTCAATGCAATATCCAATCAACTTTACACTCCAACCGGTCATTTCATCACATGAACCCGTTGATTGGGAGTCCATTCAGTCAATTGATGTTTAAATAATATACCTAAACACTTTAGTAATCAATTTAATTATCATTCATGATAAAAACTCCTCTTCTAGGTGTATCCTATGTGTGTGACCCTATAGGTCCCATATTACATTAGCAGATGTCCATAACCAATTATGGCAACTCAAACAAAGAGTCAGTGCCTAGTCATGCATCATTACTACCCAAGTAAATGGAAAGTTGGAGAACAACTTCAACCTAAAATCTGTTATTTGGTGTTACAGTATTTGTATAGTTCCTTTGTCACAGATATCTAGATTGAACTCGAGGCATGGAGTAGTCATCATCTTTAACATTCAATCTATGTTCCTTGAACCAGAGTAGACTGTCTGAGATGTATGTAAGCTCAATATCACATATTGACTCACATGTGCATTGCCATGCATTTCTTAGTCTTGCTAATCAAGTCGCATTGATATCACACTCTAGTAGGAGGGACAAATCCCATCTACATCTTTCATAGTCATCCCCATGTGTCACAGTGCACCTAATCACTACCTTTATAGCAACCCTTATTCAGGATTGCAGTGGATGATGTCAAAGTATATTGAATGACATGTGATGAGTGTATTAATTTTAGGTCTAAGAACCACAATCACCACCAACACTATAAGAGATGATTCTTACTACCAATTATGGTTTCCATGTATCACTCTTATGGTGGATCTATTTGATACATTGTTCTCTAAAAAGTATCTATCTGCTTGGTTTTATATCACAAGTCATGTATCATGAGATTCTGTCATTAATCATTGCACACTCTAGTCTTATGTTTTATCTCTATCTATTAGTCTTCCATAATAACATCCGAATAGGGACATAATAAGAATGAATACACTCTTAACATTTGTATGATCTCATTGTTCAAGTGGCATACTTAAAGACATACGTCGTTGAGTAATATCATTCTCTAGACATTTATTATGTTACTACATTATCTCATAACTGAATAATACAGAATAAATTGGAAGCTTTCCTTTATTAATAATCAAATCATTTATAAGTTATGCCATTACAATCATCATATGATTGACTCTCTGGGCATACATACCAACAGACTCCCACTTGCACTTAGAGACAATCACCTATGAATCTTATTCCAAGTGATCTAATATGACCATCATGCTTTTTTTGTAAAAGTTCTTTAGTCAAGGGATCAGCAACATTGTTCTCGATTGGTACTCTGTAAATCTTCACATCTACTCATTGTACGATCTCTCGTATGATATGGAAACATCTTTGTATGTGCTTGGAACACTGATGTGATATGGGTTGCTTAGCTTGTGCAATAGCTCCATTGTTATCACAATATAGCTCAATTGCATCATTGATGCTTGGAACGACCCCAAGTTTTGAGATGAACTTATGGATCCATACAACCTCCTTTGCTACATTTGATGCAGCAATACACTCGGTCTCTATTGTAGAATCAAAAACTGTCTCTTGTTTGGAACTCTTCCAACTCATAGTTCTGTTTTCAAGGCAAAACACAAATCCAAATTGCAATTTGTAACCATATTTGTCAGTTTGGAAGCTTGCATCAGTGTAGCCATTTACCACCAACTCTTCCTCTACGTCATAAATGAAAAATTGATCCTTAGTTCTTCTCAAGTACTTAAGGATGTTCTTCACGGGTGTCCAATGTGAATCACATGGATCTGACTAATTCTGCTCATCATGCTCAAGGCATATGAGACATCGGGATGGGTACACAACATTTCATACATAATGGATCCAATTGTTGATGCATATAGAATCATATTCATGTGTTCCCTTTCTTCACAACAACTGAGACATTGAGACTTAGAGATGATAACTCCATGACACATGGGTAGGTTTCCTCTCTTTAATCTCTCTATGTTGAACCTCTTCAACGCTCTGTCAATGTATGTGCTCTAACCTGGTCCAAGAATCCTTCTCTACAAATCTTGATCTCCAAGACGTAGGATGCTTCTCGTAAGTCTTTCATGGAAAACACATTTCCCAGCCATTTATTTACCTTTTGTAAAGTAGGAATGTCATTCCCCATCAATAGCATGTCATCCACATATAATATGAGGAATAGAATCATGCTCCCAGTAACCTTATTATACACACAAGGTTCATCTTCATTTTGACTAAAGTCAAACTCTTTGATTGTTTTGTCAATCAAAGATTCCAGCTCCAATATGCTTGCTTCAATCCATAGATTGACATTTGTATCTTACAGGCTCTATTTGCATCCTATGGATTTATAAAACCATGTGTGTCATGTACACATCCTTGAGAAGATTCCCATTAAGAAATTCAGTTTTAACATCCATCTACCAAATCTCATAGTCGTGATAAGCTAAAATAGCAAGCATAATTATGATGGACTTAACCATGGCAAGTGGAGAAAAGGTTTCATCATAGTCAACACCTTGAACTTCTTTGAAACCCTTTGCAACCAATCTGCCCTTATAGGTTTGTACTTTACCATTGATTTTGGTCTTCTTCTTGAAGATCCACTTGCACCCAATAGGTTTTACCCCTTCATGTGGATCCACTAAGGTCCATACCTTGTTGGTGTACATGGATTACATCTCAGATCTCATGGCCTCAAGCCATTTGTTAGACTCTAGTCCCTTAGTAGCTTCTATATAGGTTGTTGTCTCATCATTTATGACCATCTCACCGCCTTTCTGAGTGACAAGATAACCAAATCTTTTAGGTTCAAGGCATGTCCTACTAGATCTATGAAGTTCCTGTGTTACTTGAGGAATTTGAGATTCCACAACAACTTGGGATTCTCCTTGTTCCTCTTGTACATATGTTGGTTCAATGTTTTTTGTTGATCTCGAACCTCTTCGAGTTCTACTTTTCTCACATTGATTCCTTTGGAAATAAAATCCCTTTCTAGGAATACACCAGTATTGGAAACAAAAACTTTGTTTTCAGATGGAATGTAAAATTAGAATCCCTTAGTTTCCTTGGGATATCCAACAAAATAACATTTATCGAATTTGAGTCCAAGCTTTTCTAAAAATATTTTATTAGACATAAACTTCACAAAATTCATAACGTTTCCCATGCCATATCACATATGGTGTCTTTAGAACCGATTTAGATGGTACTCAGTTTAGTGTAAATGTTGTGGTTTTAAGAGAATAACCCTAGAAGGTAGTCGGAAGTTTACTTAAACTCATCATAGATTGCACCGTATCAAAATGTGTGATTCCTTCTTTTTTATACACCAATATGTTGCGGTGTTCTAGGTGGAGTCCATTGTGATATGATACCTTGGGCTCACAGAAGGTCCTCAAACTCTTGGATTAAGTATTCTCCACCTCGATCAGAATGAAGTGCCTTAATACTTTTTCCAAGTTGGTCTTATACTTCATTCATGAACTCCTTGGACCTGTCTAGAGTTTCTAACTTATGTTTCATTGGGTAAATATAACTATACCTACTGAAGTCATTAGTGAAGGTAATGAAGTACTGATACCCACCTCTAGCAGTTGTTCTAAAAGGGCCACATACAACAATATGTATGAGTCCTAATAGATCACTAGCCCTCTCATTTTTACTAGTGAAAGGGGTCTTAGTCATCTTGACCAACAAACAAGATTCGCATGTCTCTATTGATTCGAAATCAAAAGAGTCCAGATAACCATCTTTATGAAGTCTAGATATGAGATTCTCATTTATGTGCCCTAGACAACAATGCTAAAGGTATGTTTTGTTTGAATTACTGAGTTTTAGTCTTTCGGTATTTACATTATATATTTCTATATTTAGATCTAGAAAATAAAGACCATAATACATTGGGACATTGCCATAAAAGATCCCATCTTTATAAATAGAACATTGACCATTCTTAATATGAAATGTATAAGCATCCTTGTCCATACAGGATACAAAAATGATGTTTCTATTTATGGTAGGTACATAATAGTGATTCAATAACTCTATTATAAGCCTCGTGGGTAGAGATAAACTATAGGTTTCAATTGTAGTGGCAACAACTCTTTCTCCATTTGTGACTCGCAGTTCAACCTTGCCCTTTCTTAAATGCCTACTTCTTTTTAAATCATGCATATCCGAGCATATGTGAGATCCACATCCAGTGTCAAGTACCCAAGATGAAGAAGCAGATAAGTTTATCTCAATAATGTATATACATGAAGTGGATATCTCTATCCCCGACTTCTTCTTACTGAATGCCTTCAAGTACAAAGGACGGATTCCACTAGTACTTCTCTTTCTCTTCATCTTGAGTGCTAAAGATCTGGATTTATGCTTAGCCTCAAAACTCTTTATGGCCTTGCTTTCAGCCTTGGACTCTATTCTCCTTATCATCATCATGAGCTTTTCCTTCTTCATTCTTGCTTCGGCATTAACCAACATGCCAAGCAAATCTGACAGCGGCATGGCCAAGTGATAGCACTCAATAAAATGGCTATATTATTTAGGCAATGATTGCATAATCATATCTTTGGTCAACTCTTGGCTCAAAGAGAATACCAATTCTTCTAGATGATCCACATGTCCAATCATATTGAGAACATGGTCCTCTATTAAGTCTCCATCTGTCATCTTACACTCAAAGAGCACCTTTGAGACATTGTACCTTTCTTGATTTGTTAGGTAATGGTTCATATTCCTAAGATGTGTTACCATCTCAAGAATCCCCATGTCTTCACATTGCTCATGTAACTCACATTTCATGCAACTTAGCATAAGGTACTTTGTGTCTAAGGCATCATTGGCATGCTTCCAGTAAGCATCCACTTTATCCTAGTTGCATCAGGAGTAGGTATTTCGAGCTCTAGTTTATCTAGGGCGTAGAGTTTACACTCATCATTGAGAACCCTTCTCAAAGTCCAAAACCAGTTGTGGAAATTTGTCCCGTCAAGTTTGTCCTTCCTAAGGACTGATCGCAACAACGATTTTGTTTGTCATTTGATTATACAAGAGAACAGATTGCATTTTTTCAAGACATTTTTTATTTTATTTGATTTGAAAAATTGACGATATTCAATTTGTTATTTAATTAATTATCACTCCCACTATTTTATTCAAATTGATACCCCTCAAATCTCAATGTGGAAGATTGCAGCATAAAACCTTCTAGTGAACCCAGATCTAAAATGATTCAACTATTACCCGACCGCCAGTGCCCATAATCAATCATTAAGATAGACAACATTTTCCAATTTCATCTCAATGTAATTATTGGATAGATGATATGTGCAACTCCTTTTCATAATCATTTGTATGATTCTAGGTGCTTAATCCAATTAAGGTCACCCAATTAAGCTTCACCCAAAAGTTAATACGATAATAATACACCCCACTTGAGCGGATATACATTACTACCATCACACTTCCATGAGATGGGCAGCACACCACGCTAGGGCATAACCTACACTTATTCTATCAAGCTTTTCATGTGTGCTACTAATGGAAAGCATCTAAGACTCAATATTTAATTGAGGGAGTTTGTATTCACAAATACATATAATTTATCTGATCACCACATATATAGTATCTATCACAGGCATGCTTATCCCACAAACTAAACATGCAATGAAACAAAAGTGATGATTATGGTCATTCTGATGTAATTCCTTAGAGCCAAAAGGAAATACCACAAACTAGGGTCTACATATCATGTAGAAACCTATTGTTGATGAATATTTGTACTTCCCAATTGGGTTGATCGGTTCAACCCTTGAACCGATCGACTCGTCTTCTGCCTAGTCGGTTGGTCGCCTCCTTGCTCGTTTGGACTCCGATCCATCATCTTCTAGATCCTCTAGTTGATCTACTGGGCCTCCAGTCAATCATTCCTCCTTGGTCATCTAGCTTGTTGCCTCATCTTCTTCATTGTAACAAGAATTTAAACTATCCTAATATTATATGATTATAGACAAACCTCGAGTTACATTCGAGGGGAGAAAAGGTAGGAGAGAATAATACTTTTATAATTTCAAAGATAAGGTAGAGGCTCATATACAAACTGAGATAGAATAGGAAATAAACACACAACCACCATCCACATATAATTATGGTTATTGGTTATAACCACGCTACACATCCACCATAAAACCCAACTTTTAGGACAACATGTGTAAATTGCATATATATATATATATATATATATATATATATATATATATATATATATATATATCATATATGCATATATTAGTTTGGGATTATATATGGTATTTGATAGGATATTAATATTCATATTCTATGCAATAAATAAATGATAAAAACCAAAAATCCAATCATATCAATAATCCCAAAATATAGTGAGTTGACGTGTCTCTGATAACACTGTAGGGAAATATGACATCGGATAGGCAGCGGAATCATAAATTTTATTGCCATATTCCCCATTAAACCAGCGCATCACATCAATAACTATATAATGGAAAGGATGGTTTCAAGGATATACCTGGTCCCAGAGAAATTCCAACAACAATCTCCTCATCGTTCTAGTCGTGTAGTTGTCTTCTAGTTGCACTCATACGGCATCTATAGAAGCTCTTGGTCTCTACCACGGACAGGAGGGTGATGATGTCCTACTAGCAGGAACAATATCCACACCTCTAGAGATGTCAACATAGACTATCTAGAACTACTGTCATTCTTTTGGAAAAGACAGGAAGGAGTTGGCCCTCCCGTTGGTGTACTAGTCACCAACTTGCTCTTCCACAATTGTTCTCCCCTGCTATCCCTCCCTTTATCGGGTAGGACTGTCTTAGGTTCTCTCGGTTACCACAACCTAAGAAGACAAATAATTGTCAGAGGCAATTAATGTATCTGAGAAGTCCCCTAGTACCCCTCTATCTATACGAGTGTTAGGGTCAGGGTTCCCAATCTGTGTGGGAGTAGAACGGACCAGAATATCATGAATTTTCACAACCTACAAATGAAAGAATGGTTAGTTCTCTAGGTGAACCGATCAGTTGGCATGCGAGCCAATCGGTTCACCTAGTGAATTGGTCATTTTAACATGTTTCTCAATCACATATGAATTTGCAAATCTAATCCAATTTATGCACGACATGACATCAGCATTAATCCTAGATGCAATCGAATTGCACCACGAATCGGGCATCTCACTTTGCAAAATGGTCGTCTTGCAACCATGAATAGATTGGTTCACTAAGTGAACTAGTCATTTTGATTCCCAGTTCATGTCATTTTGCTCCTTGGTTCATCTAGAATTCAGTGAATGTAATATTCAATCAACCTGACACTCCAATCGATCATTTCTTCACGTGAACTGATTAGTTGGGAGTCCAATCAGTCAATTGATGTTTAAATCAAATACCTAAACACTTTAGTAATCAATTTCATTATCATTCATGATCAAAACTCTACTTCTAGGTGTATCCTATGTCTGTGACCCTATAGGTCCCATATTACATTGGCAGTGGATGTCCATAACCAATCATGGCATCTCAAGCAAAGAGTCAGTGCCTAGTCACGCATCATTGCTACCCAAATAAATGGAAAGTTGGAGAACAACTTCAACCTAAAATCTATTATTTGGTGTTACAATGTTTGTATAGTTCCTTTGTGACTGATATCCAAATTGAACTCGAGGCAAGGAGTAGTCATCATCTTCAACATTCAATCTATGTTACTTGAACCAGAGCAGACTGTCTGAGATATATGTAAGCTCAATATCACATATTGACTCACATGTGTGTGGCCATGCATTTCTCAATCTCACTAATCAAGTGGCCAAGATATCACACTCCAGTATAAGGGACAAATCCCATCTACATCACTCACAGTCATCTTGATGTGTTACAGTGCACCCAATCATCACCTTTATGTCAACCCTTATTCAAGATCATGGTGGATGATGTCAAAGTATACTGAATGACATGTGATGAGTGTAGTGACTTCAGGTCTAAGAACCACAATCACCACCAACACTATAAGAGATGATTCTGACTACCAATTATGGTTTCAATGCATCACTCTTATGGTGGGTCTATCTGATATAATGTTCTCTAACAAGTATCTATGTGCTTGGCTCGATCTCACATGTCATGTCTGGTGAGATTTTGTCATTAACCAATGCACATTGTAGTCTTATGTGTTGTTTTTGTCTATCATCCTTTCACAATAACATCTGACTAGGGACACAATAAGAATGCATATACTATTAACATTTGTATGATCTCATTGTTCAAGTCATGTACTTTAAGACATACGCCATTGAGTAATATCATTCTCTAGACATTTATTATGTCACTTCATTAACTCATAACTGGATAAAATAGAATAAATTGGAAGCTTGCCTTTATTATTAATCAAATCATTTACAAGTTATGCCATTACAATAATCACATGATTGGCTCTCTGGGCATACATACTAACAAATTTGTGTTATGCTAACATGTAGGAAATTAAACATCAAGCCAACTCTAGTGGGCCAAGGAAATCAATATGATATGGATGATGACAAAATGATGGATATAGGAATTAATTAAGATCAAGGTGAATATGATGAAGAGGGGACAAGTAATGATGGAACCATTTGATATTTAGATATATAGTATATTTTCATTAGCATGAACTGAAGTTATTATATGAAGAAGAAAGTATACAAGTTTGAAATTTCGTACTTTATTGTATAGTATGTGACATTCATGGAAAGAAACCATGCACTAATGTTTGTATGACTCTATTATTGGAAGGTATAATATAATATTACAATTCTAGTTACTTTCAATACTATATGACTCTTTAACTCTAACTACAATTGTGGAATCTCAACATATTAATAGTTTAAATATTAAATTAGATTTTACATAATATTTTCTCTTACCATTCTTCTTTTTTTACTATTTGTTATATTGATTGTTATCTCATACTTGTACATATTATATGGCATTTTTAGCATATTTGATCGTTTATATATATATATATATATATATATATATATATATATATATATATATATATATATATATATATATATATATATATATATATATATATATATATATATGAATACATATATATACTTATATATATTCATGAACCTAGGCAAAGTGGGTGGCCTAAGAAACCAACAAAAATGGCCCATTTTATGACCCCATTAACAAGCATGTAATCATCACTTTATCCATATATTGATGAACATCATGTTCATCGGCTTCTAGAATGTTGATGGTGCATTTTTTAACCTATATGGGAGTAACTAAAAGTTAGTAATGAATGTATTGCGTGATTAACAATTTCTTGAAACATCTTCATTCCTAATGTGAAGTTTTATAGCCACATCTCAAGTTGATTTAACTAAGTAATACATGTCAGGCAAAAGGATATATATTTTTTATTCTAGTTTGTTAAATTTCAAGTAATAAATGTGTAACATAAATAATTACTCTTCATTTCAAATAGTGTAGGTGTATCCAATTACATTGATCTTATAATAAAAATATATAGTAGTTTGTGTAATTACACCTAAAATCCTTGAGTCCATATATGTCATTTTGCAAGGTAGTTTTGAACATGTTTCTCCTGTATAACAAATACTTAGAAAACTTAGTATTCTTCTCTATATGTGATATATATGGGTGTGTATATATATTATTGGGAGCACATTAGGCAAATATTTCTTGAGTTTGTAATTGCTAGGATTGGATGTATGCATCAATAACATGTGGTAAATGTTATGCATATCTTTCCAATGGCTTCTTTTTTGTCACCATCAAGATATACATGTAGGTAGATCTTCGTGTATTTCATTAGTATATGTGAACATTTTTCCCAGTGTACAGGTGGATCTAGCATCAATCTATGTAATTGATGTCCAAGATAATCTCAAGTATCAAATTTTGCTAAAATCATTGATGTATCTAACATATAATTGGTGCATCTTCCAAAGTACATGTAGCCATATCATTACAAATATTGATATTTAATTTTGGTCATTTTCAAAATATCTTCCTAAAATATGAATGTGTAGTCAATAGATAAATAGGTATTGAACAAAATATTGTGATAGTTATATATAGTCATAAATATGTTTCTCCCAATTTTATTCGTGGCACAAAAAATATATATCCCCTTGGATATCTTGCCTTATTCAGTCTACTTGTTGTCTCCATCAAGAAATGAATCTTCATGTGAAGTGCCTGATGTGTATTCTCCTCTTCCTTACTCATATAGGTTTCTACTATATCTAGCAAACCTAGAAGGTGGTGAAGGAAACTACTTTAGCTAGATGTATGCACTGGAATAATCTTATTTGTAATTCTTCATATTTTGACAAATGTTTACACTTTATGAATAATTCTAGGGTGAATGTCATCTTGGTAAATATCTTCATCTTCTCCTACTTTGGTTGTGGGTCTTCCTCGTGATTTGAGGATGATATTGGTTTTCCCCCATAATAGACCTAGTAATCTGATGTTGCAATGTGTGTTTGCATTGTTCTCCCTCCCTAGTTTGTTCCTATTTTTGTGATTATAGTTTATTTTTTTATTGTCTTTTCTATTTATTGAGAAGCCTCCTAAAATTTAAGGAGGAAACACCTACATTACGTTGATACCAAAATATATTTAGTGTTAGTCTGTCATCAAAGCAATGGCATAACTCAACGTCATTGATCACTAGTTGAGGAAGAAATCAAGACAACTATGTATATTTTCCTCATACTAAGTTACTATCTTTATATGTTGTAATGGTTCTATCACAAATTCATAACTACACAATCCCAATACAACTACATGCATAGAGAGTGCTAAACAGGTTGAGTGTGTTTGTCCCTTATTGGCCCATTGTGTTGGTTGTATGTCATGAGAGCCACTCATGTGATGATTGGATTGGGATATGTTGTACCTGATTTGATTAATAATAAATACATTTATTCTTGTTATGTTTAGTTAAATACCAGAGAATGATTGAACATAATATTGTCCTAAGAATGAAAGACTCAATGACATGTGCTTTTGAGTTGAAGACTGAAACATGAGATCATGTGTATTCTAAGAGTATTCACTTATTTCTAAGTCTCTAATAAAATATTATTATCCAACTTCGGAAACCAACCATACATAAGATAGTAGGTGTGTTTATTGATGATTTAGTATCATGGGTCATGATCTTTGATATCAAGTCAAACACATAGGTACTTGTTAATGAACAAATATAATCGATAGACCCACATTATGTATGATACACGGAGATAGAAACGGTAGTCAGAATCATATCTAAAATCTAGAAGTGGTAAGTATGATCATTAGACCCAAATTCACTACAAGCATTACATGTTGTTCATTGTACTTTAATAGAACTAAACATGACCTTGAATAAGAGTTGTCATACATGTATTTCTTGGGTGTTGTGACATATGAATTATTGTGAGTGGCATAGATGAAATTTTTTCATCCTATTATAGCGATATACGAGCCACTTGATGAGTGAGACAATTAAAAGCATGCCATTTCCATGTTAATCAATATTTATATTGAGCTCACATGTATCTCATATAGTCTACTCTTGATCAAGGAACCAAGCTTGTACATTAAGAGTAGGATGATTTAATTCCTTGGATACAATATGGATATCATAGACAAAAGGATTCCATGGTCATTGTAACACTTGTCACAAATATAAGGTTGAAGTTCTTCTTTCAAATTATTGAATTACTTGGGTGCAATGTGTTACTAAACCCTGCTAATTTCTTTTGAAGTCATAATACATGATTATAGACATTAAAGCCAGTTAAATTTGTAACATGAAGGGTCACACACATAGGATACACAAGGAAAAGGAGTATAGTTATAACGGCCCCCTATTCTTGTTACCCCCGATTAAAGTGGACCAAGAAGCAAGGGTCTTTCTCATATATTAACCCAGATCCAAATTCAAATAAATAACAAGAAATAATATCAACTCAAAATAAAAATATTGTTTTGACAAAAGGAAGATAAATCTCCTCAAGGGAGTTACAAATCTCTTATGATAAGGGAAAAACTAATCTTTGATGAACTAATTAACAAAAAGAAACTATCTAAAATCCTCCATGGTCTTCTTGGTTAGCATTATTTTGATTCTTTTAGGACGGTCTAGTTCTTCATATCAGTAGGATTAACCTAAAAGGCTAACAAAACAAAACATGGGGTCAACATAATATTAGATTGTGTATGTGGGTGGAACGAGAAATGTGCATATAAATCAAATAACATATACATCAATCAAATAATATGTAGATAACATAAATTCTCCTATTTCATTATGTTCAATCCATAATATTTCTCAACTCACTTGGTGTACTAAAACTTGATCCTTTATTAAGATTTCAAAGTGTGTGTCGCTTAGGCTCATAGGTCTGCTTCCCTTCCTTGGACTCTTCCATCTCACTTCTTATGGTTCCTTAAACCTTCTCATATGATTCTACAGTCCTTTTTTATTAATGGGTTTCTCCCAAAACTACCATTGTGAGTTATCGATTACTAGGTTGTATATTATTCATTAATGATAATTCCTACATATGATTTCATAAACCAACACAAATTGATATCAATTAAGGTACACAACATGTAGCTCAAAAGCACAACAAACTCGTGAATCTGAAAAGATCATTAAAATTAGTTATTTATAACTAACCCACATACCTTTTTATGCAGTGTAGCAGTTGATAAAGTCAAACAATTTCAGTGATTCCAAGGATGTATATGAAAATAGCAAATAGAATTGAATGTGTTTTTGAAAAATCCAAGCATTTGTTGCAAGGATTACAACCTTGTATTTAGAAGGTTCACTTTAGGTGAACATTAGGGTGTGAGTAATCTAGGGTTCAATATGGATTTAGGGTTAGGACTATTAGTTAAAGTTCTTCCTCATGAAACCCTAATTTCTTCACTCATCATATTTAACTAAAACTTTCCAATCTCATATAACATATCGTCAAGATATTAGTTTTTTTCGCATTATTTAAGTCAAGATTTAAAGTAAAACTACAACTCATAATATTCCAATCTATGGTTCTTACATATATTAATATATGTCATGAAGGGAAAAAGGGTACTCTTTGAATTTCAAACCTAATTAGGTCCTAAAATTATGTCCATTAGATACCACTTATTTTTTTATTAAAATAGTATATAAATTCACTATGATCAGAGCTTCCTAGCTTATCTTATGGGATTCACAAAATTAGGCTAAAACTAGGGTTTTAACAAGGATTATACCTTTTGTGGGCCATAGATCTAAGCATTAGGCTCCATATTGAGATGAGAGGATGAGAAGGCCCACTTTACCCACACTAGTTGTGCAAGGTCTTGGTCCTCCCTAGCTCAACCAACACTCTAATCATCGGATGTCAAGGATCAGTTGACCCAGTCAATCATTGAACGATCATTATTTGTTCTTTCTTTTGTGAGGAGAAACGACAGTTCAAGGGGGGGTATTTCTCTATAGAATAAATGAATGAGGAGAGGGACAAGGAGGTGTGGATCGATGACTAGTAAATCATCCTCATCTTGTCCTTGTGAAGCCAAGGGGACTGTTGGATGTTGTTAGAATTTCCTGGAAGTGGGGCTTCCCTGTGGTGGCAGTGGGTTTCCTTTCTGTGGTGACAGTGAGGAAAAAGAGAAGTATTGGGACTAGTATTTTATGTGTATGGGTGTGGGTGAGTTTTTGGATGAGAGGCAAAGATATTGGATGGTTTTATAGTGCTAAGGGGGTCTAAGTATAGGGTTTTGGTTTTTGGTTATTGTTAGTTTAGATCCATGATAGCGGGGTGGTCTTTTTTCGTGCTTAAGGCTCCATTTCCCCCAATCCACCCATAAGTTGGGTCATATTGGTGAGAGGAGCAACAGTCTACAATTTTAGGGTTGAGAGAGGTATAGAGAAGGAGAGAGAGGGATTGACTGGAAGGCTATTGGTGAGCAAGTTTCCATTTTGTATGAGAGGCATAAGATGAAGGGATATCCTCACAATATGGATCATGTGGTCTGGATTCGTGCAACAAATACTAAGGGTTTGGGTGATCAGACACCTAAAGTCTTGCAGTGAATAAATGTCATATTAATAAAATTAATTGATCAATTAAAACATTATATAGAAACTTTATCCAAAACATAGAAAATTCATATCTCTTCATTCCTAACTCTAATTAGTCTATTATCATTAAATCTAGAATTTCACCAAGCTACAATCCATTACAATAATATTTTCATGGACAAATAAACTAATTTTGCATGCATGGACCATAATAGATAATTTCAGTAGTAGACCATTTAGGAAATTCTTAAATATCTAGTTTTTCTTTATCTCTCTCATATATTGATACCATAGGATACAGAAACCAAAGTTTCCTAGATTAATATCCTTTCCTTGGATTTCAAGTCAACCACCTTTGAATTCAAGTAAAAGTATCCAACATATCACATGGCTCCTTAAAAATTTTAAGCCATGGTAGTAACTTTCCAAAATCACATTATTAAAAAGATGATTGTCATAATTGATATTTTTCTAAATTGAATCACAATTCATATAACTAGTGTCCAAAAGGAAACAAGACTAATATTAAACAACTACATTTTTAAAGATTGTGTTTTAATAATCCTTTTCTTCAGTTACAACTTCTAATGAAAGAGAGGAATTTCTAGTTTCTCACATCCTTTCCCCCTTAAATGAACTTTGCCCAAAAAAATTGGCTTATCAAGCAAAAGGGGTGGGCTTAAATTTTAACTCACATGAGTTTCAATCCTCCCATGATGATTATACCTTAACCTTAACTCTGGTGCTCCTTCAGCTTTGAATCCAAGATTCTCACAAGCGTCTCTAAACAATATCAACTAATTTGGAGCATCTCAAGGTTTGCTAATCAACACATGGGCATGAACCTTTACGTGGTGCTTTAAGTAAAAAATGTTGAACTTATTACTCATCATGTCATACCGGGGTTTATGGGGTAAGATATCAAACAAAACCATCAACCTATTTCAAGACATCACCAGACTCTTGCCTAGGGTTCAACTTCTTTGATTTGTTGCAATGTCATAGATGTCTCATACTTCTTTTTCCTTCTTGTTTTTAGTATACATGAATTTCAAAGTATATCGGTGAGTCCATATATAATATATTAGTACAATAATTTTTTGGAATTGGGCATAGATCATGGTTGAGGTGGATGGAAAATCATTAGTATCACATATACTATATCAATACTCATCATTATGTTAAAATAAAATTATCAAGTGATGTTTTACCCATAAATATGGTGGACATCAGAAGAAGCTTAGGATGAGCTCTCAAGGATTAGTTCACTCAAGTTGGGGTCTACCTAAGTCAAGACATCTACTCATGACTACATATTGTCCTACTCTCTTGGGTATCACCACTACATTCCTATATTAGGGACCAATAACCTCAATACAAGGCTTTATTAACTTATATCCTCTAGAATCTTAGAATTCTTCCCTCACCTAGATGTATGGTTCATTACACCTACCTCTTATAGGCTCTTGGGATTTTTCCCTCACCCATATATAAGTTCCATTGGGAATAAATACAATAGTCTTTTTTTTAATGATATATAAAGGTTAGATCCCCTCGGGAGATCTAGGGTTTCATATATCATCAATTAAACATGAGATGGTCTAACTCTTCTATTTTAGGAGTATCTCAATTTAGAAATTTCATCATATATCATATTATAATTTGAGGTTAGGCTCTCTAGCCTCATATGCTTGGAGCTTTCCTTCTCAAGTTTACCCCTCTCTAGGGATGATTAACACAAGTCCTAACACTAGATGAGCTTCTGTAAAAAGATTTCATGTCTCATGTTGATCTTGTAATATTGCTTACATTAAGATAGCCAATTGTATTGAATGGAAAATCCATATAACTATTGAGGATAAAAACTTAAGATTATGTCACACATGTTTCATGTACAAGGGTATCCTACTTATTTGGGCTTTCATCATGTAATATTTGGGCAAACGGCTCTTCATGGATCAACCTTTATGAAAATGATCACATATATCTATTGAAGGTTGAAACCAACATTTTCATGAGTACAGTTCCACATCACATTCATTGCACTATTTTGTCACATCTTGTTTAGGTTTTTCTCATGCAAGATTTATCTTTAAACTTGTTCATAAATTAGTGAGGTAAAACCTCCATATGTTCTTATCATATTATTAAATTAGTCTCAAGCTATAATTGAAACATATGTGCATTAAGGGTGTCTACCCAATCTCTCACACCAATATTTAGGAGAAATTTGTATCCAAATGTAGTCTAAATACAAATTTTTCCTCATTTAATGTGTAGAGATTGTGAATCCACATTTCATCTTATATTTCTAAATTTTACGTGGATTCACTTTCAGTGAGTTAATCTGCATATCATGAACCCTGAAGAGTTTTCCAAAACCATTAATACAAGGGGATATATGCTTTTTTCAGGGACCTAGAATTTTTTCATAGCATCCCTTAGGGTTTCTTTAAACATATGTCTTTTTATTCTTTATATATATTCGTCATGCATTATGGCCCTAGTCATTCCCTCAGGGTTTCTAGGTATTTAGGTACCCATGGAGTGAACTTCTCCTAACCCCTCAACCTTTATGGAGTGACACTCCCTATGGACCCCTTAGGCCTTATGTACCTCTATAATGTCCTTACTTGAACCTAGAATTGACTTAGGGATCCCTCATGCAGGTTCTATCATGATTCATGATTTATTTCAAAACAAGGGTTTTCTCATCTGTATCACGATCTTATGTCCTAAAGACTCATCCCCAATCTGTCGTGCTTTATTTTTATCTATGAAATTTTCATAACACTTTCATCTCTTATTTCATAAATATTTCTCATAGAAGTGTGATGGCAAGTACATTTACAAAACACCAAGACAAAATAGTTTTCATACATAATTCATATGGCAATTTGCATGTCTTATATGACTAGGTTATAATGCATTTTGTCTTCAGATTTAGGTCCATCCAGGACAACTAGAGTCAAACCACAAATTCAAAATAGAGTCCAGCTGGTTCAACTCATCTTTAGAGAAGGATCCTAGTCTAGGGTGTTCTCTTGTTTATTTTTTATTAGGATCTTAGGCTCTTTAGTCGCATACACTGGTTCCATAGGCTTCAAATTGTACTTCCTCGATAAGGTCCTTCCTTTTAGATGGGATGGCCCTACACATATATGAATACCACTCCATAAAAGAGAGTTTGAATCTTATGTAATCTTTATAGAAACTGATTTCTATTGTATAACCATCCATATATGTACTATATACTTGTAGGTCCTTATGTACTTGCATGATTGTCTATATTTTCTGTACTTGTACTCTAGTTTTTACTTGATGTATGTGCATGCATGCATACCTATGTATTAACAATGACTAGGATGGCTCACTCAATCAATTCCAATTTTCCTAGTACAAGAGTCTTTATGTGGTTAATCACAAGCATCAATATGGATTCATTTAGCCAGCCCAAGAGGAGTAAGCATATGATTGGTTTCTCAACATAGGTCTTTCCAGGACTTTTCATGGATCAATCCTCATTTGGATCATCGTAACCATAACCTAGTTCAACCTATGTCAACCACAATCATTACCAAGTCTTTTAAAGAAAACTTTCATGTATACATTTTTTTGCTCAATGCTCCAAAATAAGAAAAAGGTACATTATTTTTCTTTTGGGTGGGTACCTTTCCTTTAGGGTACTCTTGAAAACTTAGGGCAGTTTATCATGATATATCCTTCTTTTAGGGTTTAACTTTAGTACCCTTTGGTTCTGTTCATCATATACACCCCTTAAGTGGGTCCTCTCAAATTATGGGATGTTACAATCATTCCTTTTAAGATCATTTTTATTTACTCCTTGGAATTCATATTCCTTGCTGAGCCCTCAACAAACCCTGGTTAGACAATTACATATTTCCTTTTGTAACCCTAAAGTACACTAGTGTCATGCCATCAGGTCTGTTACCATAGTTAGATCTAGCATTTACAACCAGGGGATAAAGGGTCAAGATGGATAGCTTAACAACCTTACCTTCTTCTTTTAGGCTCCATGAACCTCTCCAAAAGTCATCACTTATATAACTATATTGCCCAGTGTCCAACACTCATGGTTGGATTTCTCTCTTTTATTCTTATTCTTGATTGTCTGGGAAGTATAAGAGATTACGCCCTCGATTCTGACTGAGGTAGATTTTGAGAAGGATATTCTAATTAGCATAAGTAATTACCTAATCAAAACCTACTATTCCTTATAGAGCTTAGTTAGAATTTATTGTATGCCTCTACCCAAGGATCAAAAGGGAATTTATAATAATAGGGTCTCGTACATGGGAGGTATTGTCTAGGTTTATCAAACTCTAGGATCTATATTCCTATTAAGTATCAATATGGCATACATATATCCCTATCTATGGCTAGGTTTTTCATGAACATATGTACTACCTTCTATATTTCATTTTATTTTCTCTGGAACAGGATCTCATATTAGGGCTCACTGATAACTTACATATTATCTGTTCCTTCTCTTTCTCTATCCCTCCCTTGAGTTGTTCATGTTTGTCTACTTTTATCTTATTAACCATGCATACATAGAAATATTTTTTCATAATAATTTTTTTTTCATCTTCATTATGTAAGTATTTTAAGATACCTAGTTTCTACCTTAGTTCCTAGAAGTTTCTAGGATTTCTCCTTATAGGAGAATCATATATATAACTTGTCTTATGACATGTTTAGTTTTTTATTTATAGTGGGAACTTCATATGCCTTAGTTGGAGGAGGATTTCCTTAGCCCTAATTTATTAGAGAACCCTATTTTTAGAAGAGAAGAGTATTGAGTCCTTAGGCTTTTTAGGAAAGATGGGGTAGAGAAAGAGATGAAGAAATAGATGAGAAAACTTAGAGGTATGATACTTCAGACAATTCCTAAAGCTCTGGTCAGGAAGTAATCACAATAATCTGGGAGTCCTCATAAACTAACTAGTGGCATAGAGGAAAATATTTCCAGCCCTCTAGTTGTCAACCTCTCTAGACACCATCTCCCTCCAGACAATACCTTAATAATTCCCTTGGGTTTTATGAAGTTTTGAAACTAATAGTAATTACAAGACACTTATAAGAATTTGCACTCAAAATGCCAATTGTAACAACCCCCTCCTCTTCTTATCCCCAACAAAGTTGGAGTGAGAAGACATGGGTTGTTATTTGAATATGACCACAGATCCATATTCAAATAAATAACTCACAATAATACTAACTTCAAACCAAAATTTTGTTTTGAAAAAATAAAAATAGATCTTCTCAAGGGAGTTACAAAGCTCTTGGGATAAGGGAAAAAACAAGATTTGATGAAATAATTAACATACAGAAATTATCTAAAATCCTCCATTGTTTTCTCAATTAGAATTTTCTAATTCTTACTGAAAGGTCAAGTTCTTCATATCAACAGTTCTAACCTAAAACCTTGGGAAGAAAAACATGGTGTCAGCATAATATTACACTGTGTACATGGAAGACACCAAAAATGTGTATGTAGATCTAACAACATAATACATCCATCAAATAATTTGCATATAACATAAACTCTCCTTTTTCATTATATTCAAACCATAATCTTTCTCAACTCATTTAGTCAAGATTAAGGTTTCGGATAGTGTGTCCTATCATCATCTCTTCGATGTGTATCCCTTCCTTGTACACTTCCAACTCACTTATGGTGGTTCCTTGAACCTTCTCATGTGATTCGACACTCCTTTCCTAGAATAGAATCTCTTAAAACTACCATTGTGAAGTATTGTTTATTGGGTTGTATATTATTCATTAATGACAATACATACATACGGTTTCATAAATCAAAAGAAATTGATAGCATTCAAGGCACATATCATGTATATCAAAATATTGACAAACTCATGAATATAAAAATATCAATAGAAGCGGTTATTCATAATTAACCTACGTACCTTTTCCATGTAGTGTAGAAGTTGTTCAAGTACAACAATTTTAGTAATTTCAAGTCCTAACATGAAAATGTCAAAAAACATTGAATGTGTTATTAAAGATTTCCAACATCCCTTTCTCAATAGGATTTTGAGTACAACTACTGGATTTAGAAGGTTCAAGTTAATAAACATTAGGGTGTCAGTAATCAATTAGGGTTTGGACTAGTTATAGGGATGGGACCATCAATTAAGGTCCTTCCTCGTGAAACCCTAATTTCTTCACTAATTATATTTATGTAATTTTTTTAATATCATATAATATATCATAAATATTAAATCTATTTCCATATTATTAGAATCAAGAATCAAAGTCAACTAAAAACT
Organism: Alisma plantago-aquatica; assembly: GCA_963693085.1. Classification (NCBI taxonomy): domain Eukaryota; kingdom Viridiplantae; phylum Streptophyta; class Magnoliopsida; order Alismatales; family Alismataceae; genus Alisma; species Alisma plantago-aquatica. The sequence goes on from OY856411.1 coordinate 1,280,486,993, forward strand.
CATAATATTCCAAACTAGAGTTTTTGCATATTTTGATTCAAGTCATGGAGGGAAAAAGAATAATTTTTTAATCATTAACTGAATTAGATCCTAAAATTATGACCACTATATCCTACTTGTTTTTGTGGTTAAAAAGTTATATAAATTCACTATGATGAAAGCTTCCTATCATATTTTTTATATTCATAGCATTAGGTTAAAACTAGGGTTTTCATAAGGGTTATGCCTTTTTGGGTCATAAATCTGAGTGTTTTTCTCTATTTTGGGTCGCACATATGAGAAGGCCTACTTTCCCCTAACTTCTTATGCAGGGTCTTGGTCTTTCCCTAATTTGGCCCACGCTATGGATTTAGAACTCAATTGACCGGTTGACCCAGTCAATTATCAAATAGGTATTGCCTTCCTTCCTCATGTGAGGAGAAGTGACGGTCTACAATGGAAGAATTTGCCACAGCATAAGGTAATTAGGAGAGGGAGAAGGAGGTGTGGCTCAAGGACTGGTTGATTGTCCTTGACTTGTCCTTCTGAAGCCAGGGGGATTGGACGTTTCTGGGATGGCCTGCAAGTGGGGCTTACCTGAGGCGGCGCTAGGTTTCCTCTGTGTAGCGATGGTGAGGAAGAAGAGGGGTAATAGGACTAGTTATTAGGTATACATGTGTGGTTGAGTTCCTAGAGGATAGGGAAGATTTTGGTGTGATTTTATAGGGTGCTAAGGGGTTCTAAGTCTAGGGTTTTGGTTTTGGTTCTTTCCAATTGAGATCTATGGCAGCGAGATGGTCATTTCTTTGTGCCCAAGGCATCATTTTTTCTCAATTCACCCATAAGTAGGTTTCTATTGGTGAGAGGAGAAACATTACATGGTTTTCATAGTGAGAGAGAGTCTAGAGAAGGAGAGAGAGATCAGGTGGAAGTCTATAATTATGGCCAAGTTTCCATTTTTGGTGAGAGATAAAGATGAAAGGATATCCTCAAGATCTTAACCCTACGATCTAGAGACGTGCAACCCAGACTAAGGGATTGGGTGATCGGGCTCCGAAAGTCTCACAAAGAATAAATGTCATATTAATCAAATCAGTTTATGAGTTAAGACATTAGATAGAAATTTTATTCAAAACATAAAAAAAAATTGTATCTTTATGTTTTTAACTCTGACTAGTCTGAAATTTGAAATAGTTCTTTGTTATCATTATATCTATGATTTGACAAATTTACAATCCATTAGAAGAATATTTACTTGCACAAATAAACTATTTACACATGCACGGACAATAATAAATAATAAAGTAGTATACCATATAGGAAAGTCTTAAAATTCTAGGATTTCTTTATCCCTCTCATATATTGATAAATGAAAATTCATTATCTTAATATCCTTTTCTTGGCTTCCTGGTCATCCTCACTTTAAATTCAAGTAAAATCTTCAACATATCACATAATCCCATAGAAGGTTTCCAAAATAACATTATCAAAAAGAGGATCGTCAGAATGGATATTTTTTAAAATTGAGGTACAATTTCATATAATTGGTGTCCCAAAGGACACAAGAGTAATATTAAACAACCACCATATCAGTCCAGATGATCAAATCTATAAGTAATTGGACAAGATCAGCCCCATCAATTGACAAAAATTGTAGTTCATCAAATAGAAAAGATCAGTAAAGCGACTAAACAATTCTAGAAAATTCTGATGTGGTCTAGTAAATCGGTTGGACTGGCCAATCAATTGTTTGGATGTTTATGAGTGGGACATTAAATTTTGGTGTTGGCTTGTTGTTTCTTAGTTTCTACTAGAAACTCTATTCTTTGTCTGCTCATATCTAAAGGGTTGTGAATTCCAAGTTTTTGGTTACACAATTTGACATATTAACTCTAGTTGTCATTACCCCCGATGGACAGTAAGAAGAAAATAGTAGTGTGATGCTAGTATGTTACCATGACAAAGTCCTCTCCTTCTCAACAACTGTAGCAATATGATGAGGAGTTCATTGTTATTCGTGTGGAGTGCATAGAGACACAATCGTTGTGCAACTGCATGGGAAGAACTTCATGAATGACCATTTGTGAATCATCACAAGAAACACATATCACCATGCAAAGAAAGGCATTTGACTTGCTCCACAATGAGTTATATCTAGGGTTCCCTTCCTTATAGATACACTATTTCTTACATAATCTACTCATGAGAAATGGATTTTTTGTTGATTCAATGTGTTTGACGCCCCATCACTATTTGTGGTATTAGAGCCACATCAATTTATGATGTCTTAGAGTTTAAACTCAATATGATCAGATTTGTTTATACACTTTGCATAGTTTCATGAGATGCAAATGATAACAGTTAATATATGTATCTTGCTTAATTCCACATATGTCTTTGGTCTATATTTTTTATATAATGGATGGGATTAATTGTGGGAAAAAATAATTTTTCCAATGTGCATGAAAGTAGAACTCCATATACCATTCCATTGGCACTACCCCTGAGACCCTAAAAGGGGAAGAATTCCCATGTAGGGTAGTTGCCCCTCTGCATGATGCGAGGTTTATTCACACAATCAAATTTCCTAGGGTTAAGATCCCAACGATTTAGCTTAACTTAGGTGGACGACAATATAACCCACAAGCAGATAGATCTTATCATAGTATAATATTAGATTCAAACCCTAAGGACAACATATTTAAGAAGTAATATTATCTATGTAAAAGTACAAGAACTAGTATTTAGCACAAATTTTGATTTATTATTTAAAACTAAATTGCAGCTAACAAAAAGGTTGAATTAGAGTTTATTTCTATCAATGGATGGAAACACAAGGGTGAATTGGTTTCACCGCTGCTACCTATAATTCACTCTCTCAGTGCATCATATATAGCATGCACACGCATATTTTGAGGTGAGATAAATCCCCTTTTCAGCATTATGATCAAAAATAGACAGATATAACTCTAAGCTTGTCATTGTGTTACATAGAGATCATTTACCTATTGCCTCAGAAAACATTTATATGAAGTTCTCATCAAGGGTTTAACATGAAAAAGAATAATATCATAGATCTTGGGTTCAAGGTTTTCTACATCCAAGATCTGATAAACATGCAAAACAGACAGCCAAACTAGATTTGTAAGCATAAAACATTTGATACAAAATATATTATGGTTTATACAAGAGTATATGCAATAACAAGAATGAAAATAAGTAGTGGGGCTACTCTCCACACCCTACCAAGGGGACTACTTGCTCCTCATGGCATTAATAAGATAAACATTGTATAGAGAACAAAATTCCATGGCCATAAAAGCAAATGGGATGAGTATCTCTTCATGGCATTAATAAGATAAACATTGTATAGAGAACAAAATTCCATGTTCACAAAAGCAAATGGGATGAGAAACCATGATGTACAGATGATTGTCTTTGCTTAAAGATGTCTCGAGCGGAGAACAGTAGCACAACATCATACTTGGTGGAGGAGTAGAGGTCGATTATTGTTGAATGGAGGTCGGTCGATCTAATAGATGAGGGAGGTTGATCGGTCTATGGAACACAGCTAGTTAGTCTAGTTGAATTTGTTGAGGTCAGGCTATCGACCTGAGGCAGAGGTCAATCAATTTATCTCTTTTGAGGTCAGTCGAGAAATCATGTGATTGAGGTTGATTGATTCAACTCCTTTAAGGTCAATCACTTAAGGTGGAGTGTAGGTTCATTGATCTATATCTTTTAAGGTCAGACAATTGATCTTGACAGTGGATGGATGCAAGGTGGAGTTATGGATAGAGTCCTATAGTCTTTTGGTGTCTCCATATGTCTTCAAATTAGGAAATGGCCTCCTATTTAGGAGAGAAGAGGAAGGATAATAGTCTTTAGGAATGTGATTAGGTGCCTATAGTGAATGCATCAATGGAGAGAAGATGAAGGATCATGGGCTTTGGTTGGTACATAATATCGATAAATTGACATCATATGGTGGAGCTCAAATTGTGAAAGTCAGTTTTTGGGTGGTCGGTCACCAAGTAATTAATAGTGAACCTCAATTGGGAAGCCGATCAAGTTGATTGATCAACGGAGATTGATCATCTATTCTCAATCAATGGGGCTCTATGGGAATGCATCAATCAGTGTATCTTTATATTAATACATCGATCACAAGAGCTCGATCACTAGAGCTTGATCAGTAGATCTTGATCGGAAGGCATCAATCAGTGGAACTCAGTCAGAAGGCATTGATTGGGGAAGATTGATCAGAAGGTGTTGATCAGTGGAGGTCAATCACCAAGTCAATCAAGGTGGTTGGTCGAGGTGGTCGATTATGGTCTTTAGCCAAAAATGTTGATCACTTTTCCTTCTAAAGATGCCCAAAATCTATTTCGGGCTAGAATGATGTATGATACCTTACAAGAGGCATCCCCACTTGACTCTTGCCCACCGGAGGGTAGTGGGGCCCCCTAGATTGTGTTAGTATGGAGAGATAAAACTCCAAACCTACAAAGGAAGTTGAGAAAAACTTAAAATCCTAACAAAGTTACATAAAATATAAATAAGGCAAAATGAAGTTATTTATAAAGAAAACTAAGAAATCTAAATGCAAAATTGCACTAAAAATGTGGCTAAAACTAGGATGAATACGCATTCATCTGCATACGCGTCCTTGTTTGCGTGGATGTCAAAAATAGTTCATAGGGCATGTCTCGAATGAAAAATATACAAGCTTTAATATAAATATATGTATATGATATGATATATATACATATATATGTCATACATGTCACCTTCAAAAATGTTTTGGTGAATGATTGCATTTTATGGAAAGGGACTCATTTTATGGGTGCATGTGGTGAATGATGGTTGCATATTTTGTTGAAGTGTTTGGCTTGCATGTCGATCATCACCTTCTCTTCCCCAATGTAATGGTTTTTGTTTCCCCTATTTTCTCTTAAATGAAACTGAAAATTTGTACATACCATGTAATATTAAATAGGAAATGAATTAGTTTTAAGGACTCAAGGAAGCTTGAAGATCCAACTTCAAGGACCTCCATGGAGCATTTCATAATGGTGCAAAATAAATGTCAGTATGCACAAGTTGTCTTTGCATGAGATGCATAGAACATTAGGTAGACATTAATTCTTTGTGGCTCCAAAGGATTACACTATCATAGACATAACCAATGTTTGCATGATTGTGCATTATAATTGTCGAACGTGATATAATTTTATCTAATACATATTATAAGTATGTGGTTTTTGGATATGTATATTTATATAAATAAAATCCCTTCAAAAAAAATAGTAAGTCTATGACGAATTATAATTAGCAACACACATGGAAACCTTGATAGACAATGTGTGGAAATGCCAAAGCGTGATGTATTGGGTATCTTGGGAAAGGATATAGATATATGGGTCTTCTAAAGCAGGGTGTGCATTCTACAGTGTTGTCTTTTGGATTGGACTTAACTAATTGATATTAATAGGATTAAGCACTTAGAAGCATATGGTTGGTTTATGGCAAAGAGTTTTGCATCAATCCTATCAAGAGTTGCATTTGATGTGATTGGCAAATGCTTTCTACCTAAATAATTAAGTTAGTACATAAACCCTTATCAAATTATATGGTACTGAAAGGAAATAGCACTCATATTGGTGTAAATCTTAGCATAAGTTAAAATAGAATAATGAGAAAGATGAATAAAAAGGAAGTTGACCCTTGAACCCGGATCAAAATCATGATCATAGGTAATTAAAAGATAATGGAAGGTGGAACATAGGCTCGTGAAAACCCTAGAAATGAGTGAAAATAGTTGTTTTATAGGTATATCACCTTGAGTCCCAAAGAGGAACACAATGTCCTTGAGTTTAACACACCCTAGACTAATACCTTCCAAGGATGGAACCCTATTCCTAGAGATACCCTTATGATCCCTAACACATTGAATAAAAGGAACTGAATTGTCCCACCTACATGTTGCAAGATAAAGTTACGTTATGGTGAGAAAATAATTTTGTTGTCAAGACCATCCTTCTTAACCCTTCCATGGGTGGATTCGAGGAAAGAACCATGTATGTATATATGCCCTAATTCCATGAGAAGAAATAAGAGGTAGTTTATTAAACCTAGCCACAAGGATAAATACATGGCAATCTAGATGTATAAGTGCTAACATTTGGATATTTCTCATACCTTCAAAAAAAGAAAGCAGAATTATGTAGACCATCTTTCTATGACCTTTGAACCCTAGTATGATTGCTTCACCTTTTAGCTGTGATAAGGTAGATAACTTGGTACCACAATAGAACGTGTACTTTAAAGTCACAAAGGAACATGTAGTGGGATATTTGGGGTTATAAAATGTCTCCAAGAAAAAGTCCAAGGAGTCAAACGATACTCATGGTCAAACCAATTTAAGATAACCCTACTTAAGGAATAATAGAGACTACCAGAGTTCTATGACTATGGAAGCCACCTCACTAAATCATGGTATTATCCAACGTGTTTTGACTTAAGAGGAGAATATATCTTGGTAACTACACTAAGATTTAAAGAGAATCTTGAGTGAAGGTACCTCCCTAGAAGATAAAATTACATACCTTCTCAGAACTTTAAGTACTACCTTGTAAGATGTTTGTATGGGATTTTTTACTAACCTATATATCTTTGATAGTGATGGAATAAAATGTGGATATTTTAGGTGATACCTAGATAATGGATGCCTAGAATTATATGAAGTTTAATCTTGGAAAAGATCTTGCAGTATCGATATGGAAATCTAAGCATGTGTTTAATGATCCCTGGCCAGCTAGATGCATCCATGATAGATATATGATTAAGGTCGTGGATAAGTGGATTGTATGGAAATAATTTGTATTATGAAAATCTGAATAAGTTTGGCAACCTGGTTGAGGAACAAATTTAATGTACTCATAGAATTACATGAAAGCAAGTATGTATCTATGCAAGATGTATTTATGAAAATATGTAAGGTATAAGTTACTTACATGGAAGTATGTATGGTACAAATAAGTTGTTATACTACACAAAACTAAAAGAGAATAGATTCTACCTAAGGAAATGTGTGAGACTCAAACTCTCTTATAAGAAGTAGTGTTTAGGAATGTTGTGGGTTCACCTAAATGAAGGGAAAGACCTTTAAGGAGGAAAAATAATCCAAAGACCATGGGGAAAGGGTACATGGATTAAAGAGCATAACCTCCTAATAATTGAGAGAAATAGTATAATACCACAGTCTAGACTACTCATGTATAGATGAATTGAACTACCTTGTTATTAATTTTGATTTTTGAGGTAACTTTGGATGTATTAGAAGGAAGTAAACTAAAAAGACAAAATGCACTATGATCTGGTGGAGTTGAAATGGTATGTGAGGCATGAGTGCCCTTACTATTGGGTATATGTCCTGAGATCCATCATGTGGTGATTGTAAAAGGTATATTTTGTACTTGATTTGATTATTTATAAAAAAATCCACTTATTATGTTTGTCTCAAATTTGAGATAAAGAATAAAATTAATAATGTTATAAGAATGTTTTTATCAATGACATAAGGTTTAAGTTAAGGACCTACACTTGAGATCACATATATGATAAGAGTGTTCATTGTTGTTATGTCCCTAGTTGGTTATTATTGTGGATAGTATAAGACAAAAATATTACACAAGACTAGCATGTATAGTGAGTGATGAGTATGTCTCTTTAGTGATGATATCAGATATCACTCAGACGCATGGGTACTTGTTGGAGAACAAGTTGTATTGGACAAAGCCACTTTGATATTGACACATGAAAGTCAAATAATGACATTTCAGAGTCATATCTCAATGTGATAGTGATCATATGATCCTTAGATGTGAATTCATCATATTAACACATGTTGTTATGTTTACTTTGACACTAGCCCAACATGCTCTAAAATATGAGTTGCCAAAAGGGTGGTGATTGGGTACACTGTGACACATGGGGCATGTTGTGAGTTATGTAGATGAAATTCCCCCCTCCTTAGGAGTGATATCCCCGACCACTTTTTAAGAAAGAGTACAAAATGCATGGCCATTCTCATGTGAGTCAAAATATGAAATTAATCTCACATTATCTCGAATAGACTTCTATAGTTCCAGGAACATAGATTGAATTCTAAGAGTATGACATTCATGCCTTGAGTTCAATCTTCATATCTATAACAATTACACATCGTAGAAACATTGATCAATTTACATGTTGTAATTGTTCTCCAAATCATTCCTAATACTTGGGTGGCTATGATGTGTGTCTAGACATCAATCTTTTCTTATATTGTTTTGAACATCACTACCAACGTATTTAGGAACCTACTGGGTCACACACATAAGGATGCATAAGGGAAATGTGTTCCCAATCAAACATATGATTAGAATGGTTCTGAGTCAAAAAAACAAGTTGATAAACCCTCTGATTTTACAAGAATGTCTAATTGGCTAATCATATGATTGGTTCAATAATTTAATTGATTGTAAACTAATCGCCTGAGTTCTCCACTAGAAATATGTGATCAGATAATCAACTTTTGTGATTGGGGAATCACGGTTCACAAGGGAAAGTCTCATATTTTAGATCTAGACTAGAACCTATGTGATTAGCCGATTGAATTTTGAGATCAGACGATCACAAAGTGTGATTCTTTGATTACAATCATGTTTGATTTTTTCTATATTAAACTATTTTTGGGATTGGGATTAGGTTTCTTTGAGCCCATGACTCGCCTATATAAAGGAGGTACGTCCTAAAGGGCTTGATAGAGCTCTTCAGATAACTTGTGAGACAAGTCAGCTATCAAACTTTTCTCTCTTGAACAGGAAGTTACCCTAAGGATTGTTGCCCAAATAGGAGAAGAAAGGGAGTTCTAGGATGTGTAGCATGTGAGAAACTCATGTTCCTCTTTGACTTGGTGAATAAGGTGGTGCACCATGTTCTCCCTTATCCACATGGAAAAATTAGAGGCTAGACATACGTGTGGATGCTTGGAGAACACGTTCTAAAAACAACAAGTTGATGTTTGGTGGACAATCCACATCTATTAGTGATCTATCAAGATTTCTTGATGGTCTAGATTCGGAGGATTAAGTTCTTCACTAGTGTAATAAGTGTCTATGTGCTGGAAAAGTAGTATGCACAAAGGTATCACCTTTATCCCCTCTTATGTATTTCATTCACTGATGTTTTATAGTTGTGACGAATATAATGTCTTAGGTAGAAATGAAAGAAATCTGTATTATTATAATGCACCTCCTTTCTGAAAACACAATTGTGGTATTAGAGACAATGTCATATACTTATGATGTCGGTTTGGGTTTTGAATCACAAACGATTCTTTAGATGGATATTATGCAAACTTGTATCCATGATAATCACCTATACTATATATGATATGACATATATAACATATATCTATGCCACACCTTAAAATCATTTTTGTTTGGTGGATGTGAATATGGCAATTAGATCATTGTGGTGTCATTTGAAACACATGTAATATTGATATTTTTATTTTGATCGAACCTCATGTAACATGTATATGTATTTGCATGTCATGCCTCTCTCTATTCATTTTAAATGTAAATTTTAATTATCCAACTAGAACATGATGATGTGAAAACATTAGTACTGGACCATGGTGGAGAGGATGAGATGAACAAAAACCCGGAAAAGGCAACATTAGAATTACATCTAGATGTGAATCTCTTAATTATTTTTCTACAAACTTGTTGGCTCAAGTTATGGTACTAGTTATCATATCAAATTTTATCGCATGTGTTGATTGTTATAGTATATTATGCATATAATAATATATATGTAATGGTGATTGGACACACACACACATATATACCTCAATATAATATCAATGTTGGAGATTCCTTCCAAGTACAAAAGACATCTTGTTTGTTTAAGTGTGGGCAAGCCCAGTGTGGTGCACCGTCTACCTTGGGGAAGTGTGATAATAAATATGTGGACCTAGCAAGAGGGGTGAATGCTTATTGCATTGATCTTGGGTTAGACTTGACTACCTGACCTTAATGGGATTAAGCACTTAGAGTCATAAACATGGTATATAATTTATATGATGAATTATTGACATGGAGTTCTACAACCATCAACCCAAAAAATATATATATGATGTAATTAGTAAACATTACCTACTTAATAATTAAGTTATAGGTGTCAGCGTTGGTTGGGCAATGACTTGACTATTTGAATCTTGATTCACTAATAGATTGGTCATTCTAATCTTCCAAATTGAAACTGAGGGCTATTGGTTAGAATTTCATAGTGAGAGCATAATTAATTAAAGTCTAAATCAATCATGTTAACCAAAATAATTTCCAGATCAATTAAGTCATGCAACCAATGGGCCAAGCTCATTTACACTAGAAAAGAAGGAAATTTAGGGTTAAAATAGAGTAAAATCCTTGCAAAATCATATAAAATCATAAAAACTCTGATTTCTCAAATTTTGTCTAGAGCTCCATATTCAAGGGTAGAAAACATGTGAAAGTTTCAATTCCAAATAAACAAGGACGATCAATAAATAATCAAATTATTAGAGGGTGTTTTCAAACAAGATGGGTATATGAACTTGATTTCAAAAGTATGGAATTTTCAACTTTGGATGTCATTATAGAGTATTTGATCATGAAAATTAATAGGAGTGAGAAAATATGTCAATAGTGGGTAATTGAGCAATCTAATCATACTATGTGCCAAAATGCACTTTGACATAGTGTCACATCCTAGACATCTGATCTTTTTTATTCGCTATGGACTTTGAATCATGTGGATAATCCTTTTCCCCACAACTAAAAGGTATATTTCTCTCTAGACAATATTAGATAAAATATCCAAAACTTAATGAAATTTGGCAAAAAATGCATTTAACTCCAAATATAATGAAACTATAGCCCATTTTCATCATGAAAGTGAGACAAATCTAATAGAATTCCTTTCATGATTTTATTTGTGATCTTATTCTACATGTATCTCAAAAATGTTCTCTTTGATTATTAGAAAAATAAAGGAACACTTTATCTTCTTAATGTTGACCCCACTGGCCAAAATCTTAATTAGTTCAAAGTTTGGTATACTTTAAAAATCCTAGATATCTATCCTTACATGATTAGTATATAAATGATGGTGATAATACAAGCCCTAATCATAGGAATTACCTATTTTATATATTCTTTGAATTATGATTCCTTTTTAAAGAAAATAATAGATTTAGGATATTTTGGATAAAGGAATGACCCTTTGTGACTATGTTGTATTTCATATTGAAAATATGAATAAATAGGGTTTCCCCAATAAGGGACTTAATATATGAAAATTCTAAAATATAATACCAACCCTATGTCTACCCAAACCTCGGGCATTGGGTATCATTGCTTGATCTAAAACTATAACTTTGGTTTATGAAAAACTTTTGTAACACTTCATTGCTTACTACACTTGCATATTGATTTGCTTGTTGATAATGTGATTGAGTGATCACTAAACCAAAACATATAAGTGGAATATTTGTGGATAATTTCCTTATCCACGCATTGATTCAAATAATTTTCTTATAATTCTACTCGTTCCTACAAATGTATTTTTTGCAATAAATTCTACAAATTTTTAAGAACCTATGTGTATCATTAAATATAGAAGATGATCAAACTCTATAACATGATTTTCACAAGGGTTTTTCATAGATGAACACACTCCCAAATACCTAAAGAGGGGTACTAAAAAACAATGATAAAATGAAGTTGAGTCCATGATGGAACACCAAGAACTGGAAAGAGTCTCTTGAGGAAACATGCACTTATTCACCTAGTGAGTTATAAAAGAGTCTCCTGAGGTAATGTACACTAAGTGAGAAATTGAAATTAGGGTTTTTAATCTATTGGAATGCATGTGTCCCTCCTTCATTTATTTAAAAAAAACATCTTTACAAGGTCTAATTTCAAATAGTAGAAATCTGGTAAGACTAAACACAAAAAGAAATCTAATTGTACGTAAGATTTTCATCATGTATGCTAAGACTACAAACAACATTAGGGTCACTAGATCTATCAATGAAGGCTCATCTATTTCTTTCCCACTAGCAATTGTAGACTATAAAAGCTTCTATGATCTTGGTTATTCCATGATAATTCAGAAGAGAATAAAGGCAACTCATCCTCCTACCATGGGCATCTTCAAAATGAGACCAAACTTCATGGATAAAAGCACATTCAAACAAAAGGTGTAACAGGTTTTCCTCTTCTCTCCTAGATCAAAACAAATCAAAGTCATACAGAATGAGAACCTCTTTAGAACATCATGAGTAGGAATCAGGTTAAAAAAGCATTTTCACAAAAATAGAGAAGTTTTCTTAGGGATCATGTTACTCCAGATCCACTTAGCCCAGACAAGCTCTTTTGTTTTGGTTATAAAGATGTTACACCCATGTTTAGGAGACTGGTCGAGTTCCCTTAACGGGTACAAAATCATCATGCTCGGACCTCAGGTTGGGCATGGTTTTTAAGAAAGAGAGAGCCATAGAAACTCTTCTTACATTTGAAAAATACCAATTACCAATCTTTATAAAGTAATGACCTTACAAAACTCCCCTTAGCCAACTCTCCTTATCAGTTTATTATAAAAATTCTAAAGGAAATTCATACCCTCCCCACACCAAGGGTCACTCCATAGAAGTAGCATATTACCATTTCCCACTTTAAAGTGGGTATGAGGAAGCAAAATGCTTCTCAACTACAATATTCTTTGTTGCCATTTTTCAAAGAACGAGTCTCTTTGGATTTAGGGATAAAATTTATGAATATTTTTTTGAACACTTTCAACATTTTCCCATTGTTAAAGAATCTCATAATTCCTTAGTGACATTTTTTCTAATAATATCCCAGTTGGGAGTAAAGAACTCAGCATTATATCCATTTGAGCATGGGAACTTATCCTTCTTCTTATCTTTAATTGTGCTATAAACTTTTTATCTTTTCACCCACTTCCCAAACTATCTCTTTGTATTTCTAAAAGTGGGTAGCCTCCATTCATTCTTCTAGTCAATCTTCTTAACTTTAGTGGAGTTGAAATGATTTTCATCGAAGGACACAATGGTCACAGATAGTAGTAGGATTTGAGCAGAATGAACCATAAATATCAAGAGAATGAATACTATTAGTTAGCCTCCTTGTCTTCAAATAGGTATGGAGGAACTTGGTGTTTCTATCCCTTTCCTTAATCCATTTCATTCTGGGATTTTGTCTATGCAGTTGCCCTTCATCAGCAAGAGCTTTATTTTCTTTTTATCTAGTCTAAGTTAGGGGCGAATGCAAAATATTGAAGTTGTGATATTAAATATTTGCAATTATTGGAATAGTTATTACAATGTACTTTGTAATATCTACATGCACATTTTTTATTTCACCCCGTATACAGTTTAAAGATATACTGACATGTGTTTTGTGTGTCAGTAATTTAGGTTAGGAATGTCGATATGGAGATGTGATTTCTCTTAGAAGGAAAAAGGGTAAATCTCAAGATAAACAAAGGATGGTTATGTAGTAGTTCTCCCTCTTTCTATTGTAAATGAAACTAGGTTTTTAACTCTAGTATTTTAGTTTTCCAGTTAGGTACCTCCATTTCAACCACACTCTTATAGAACATCATGTTATACTTGAATGGAATTAATAATTAAAATTGATTATTTTGTGAATATGATATTAGAAATGTTGGTTAACTACCCATGACTTTCAGATCCCCATTTATAGGGATAATAAGAGGAGGGGTCATTATAGATATTTGTATCAAACCATTCTTAGGAACTCTGCTTGAGACCATTAATATCCTTCTTAAGGTAGACTTCCACATAATCATCCCCATGATAAACATAACCAGAAGACAATTGGTTGTAAGTCTCCATATAGAAAGGCATTCTTGACATCCATAGGAGATAGGTCTCAGCCTTGATTTATATCAAAAGAAATAAGAATATGCACATAGTTAAGACTAGCAATTAGAGAAAAGTAGTCATATGATCGCATACCTTCTTTGTTATATTTGAAAATGAGATTGGTAAGTATGGTGCCTCATAGTTGTTTAGAATCCAATATAATACCAAAAGAGACACACTCTGTCAACTTCTTGTATTTTCCCTTCTTTTGGTCATATGTCAATAGACTCGTGAGGTGGTCAAGCTTGCTTCAAGTGTAACATCCCTGACCTGGGTTATGGCTTAACCCTAGAAGTTTTTCTTTAGTAAGTTACTTACAAACTTGTGCTGATCTTTTGAAAAGTAATTAAGACTATTTGTGAAGTTTATTTTCAAGTCTGAGCTCAGTTGCAAACTATGTATGCATTATATGATATTATGGGTGTAAAATGCAATTTACCCAAGGTAAGGGGTTATATTGCAAAATTTCACATGCTGAAAATATCCTAAGTGTTCTAAAATCATAACAGAGAGAAAATGATGCTAAGTGGTGGCTTGTGGAAATCCTAAATTCTAAGTGAGAACTTATGTGGATAATACTAAGCGTTTTGTGTATCAATTATGGTAGAAATTGTAATATATTTAAATATAAGGTTAATGTGCAAATTACCACTTCTAGATTATCTCTACCCCTTCCTAGTGTCATCTAGAGGAGAGAGAAAGAAGGATACATTATGTTTGAATCATCCTAGAGTGATAGTACTCTTCATGATGAAAAGACCAAGAAATGTATAGTTGAAAGCTCTTTACGAACTATATCAAGTTGTAGACTTGAAGAAGGAGTCCCTATCAGCCATGCAGCCATAGAGAAAGTCTCCTATCGGTTTGTTGAGTCTTGGCTTTGCCATGACGGGATAGACACTCAAGGAAGTCAAATGTATCGACTTGCAATTTTTCTTTGGAAAAGATTGTGTTGAATATAATAATAAAGTGAGTGGAAGAAGACTTGCTCTAGAAGATAACTAAAGGGACGACCCTTATCTCTTACATTATCCTTGAGATTTTATTTTTTCATGGCAATATAAAGATAGGATGCATGCAAATACATGTGTTAACCATGCATGGCTATGTGGCACTTAGTAGCTTAAGGTAATGACACCTCTTACACTCTTTTCCATAAATCCCAAGTATAAATACCCTTCCCTTCACCTATTAGTAGAATTTCCAAAATCTTATTGTCAACCTTCCCTTACATATCATGCATACCACTCTAGTATCGTGCATAGTGAAGGAGAGTTGAGTTGTTGAGCTCGGTATCAGCCAAGGACAAGGGGTATCGGTCAAGTAGGTCATAGCAACCTAGCAAGGTGATATCGGCCATTAGGAGGGAAGATATCGTGCAAAAGCCAAGGAGCTCAATCCTTGGATCTTGGAGAGGCTCATCTTCAACCTTGGGAACTTGAAGAGTTGGATCTTGAAGCTTGAAAGTTTCTTTAGAGGTGGGTTATATAACTTTGAACCCATCTATGTTATTATCCAATTTTCAATATTGATTAAACTTGTTGATTACTTTTAAATTTGATTTCCTTTATTTAATTGATGTTCCTTTGAGTTCCAAAAATATTGTTAGGACTGTTGTCCATGGTTTAGAATAGCAAGACAAAGTTCTTGAGGTTGATGATGATGACATCATCATGGTACAACCCAATATGAGTTGAAGTACCTTGAAATCCGATATGGAACCCAAGATGGTGGTTTACCCGATATAGAAGTGGGTGATACCTCATACACGATATGAGGCATGTCCTATGGATGATATGGGAGATACCTACTTGCACCTTATACACAATACAAGGATAAGGTCATACCTTTCACACGATATGATAAACTATACATGATATGATGAAAACCTAGATGAAGAAAGGGAACCCGAGATGATATGCCATTGAAGCCCAACATACTCTACTACCTTGTGATGGGTTGAAGAGTAACTAAGTATCTAGCTTGTTGTGTATATGTAACGATAAAACTGATCCTTGAAAGTAAAAAAGGATATGATCTTAAGGGTTTATCTAATATAGGTAACCCGATATGATATCCAACATATAAACCAATATGGTAAACCCAAGATGGGAATCTGATATGGTAAAACCAAGATGGGAATACTATATGGTAAACCCAAGATGGGAATCTGATATGGTAAACCCAAGATGGGAATCTGATATGGTAAACCCAAGATGGGAAATTGATATACCACTTAGACAATACATGATGAGGTAATACATCTTATACCTGATAAGGTGCACTCTTGTGCACGATATGAGAACCCAATATATCTCTATACCCTATATGAGGTCAAGAGTCTAACCCATACACAATATAAGGTTGGCTCAAGATGATAAAATCTAAGTGATAGCTAACCCTACATGGATACACGATATGGTGTTAAGGGATATACCCTAAACATGATATGATGATGTGGTTTTACCACATGACTAATATGGATATATAAGATAATGACATGTGCATCTTCAAGCACAATAGGATGACAGTATATACCACGATACCCGATATGGTAGGCATGCTCTAATTCAATAGATTTTTCTAAGTAATGTATATTGTACAATTAACACAACAGTGAGATACAATGAATTTAATTCAATTAAATAATGGGGAGCTAATAGACCTTAAGAGGTGAATTAAGTAACCAACATCCTAGTACGGATGAGAGAGAAATTAAGATTGGAAAGTTAATTATGCAGTATGTATATGTTGATACTCTCAAGAAGAATGGAGAATGAATTAGGGCTTAATATTTTGTAATGGAATCTTGAAACCCTAAAAGGTTGATAAAAGGGAATCATAACCCTAATTCAATAGGAAGAATATGTTCTTTTGTATTACATGGTTATGACATGCATTTGAAATTGTTGATAGCATGATATACTAACCATGCAGGTATCATAAGGTAATGAGCATAGTTAAGTAAGATCTATGATGTTATATGATACAGATTTAATGAGATATGTGAACTATGTGAATTAATACATTGGTCTGATGAGCTAGAGGTAATGGTTATCTGCTAAGTGGTGACAATACTCAGTGATGAACTAAGGGTTTGAATACCCAAGCATGATGATGATAAGAGATTGAGATTCTAATTGATATATGTGTTCTAAAGAATATGAAAGTATTTCATAAACATATTTATGCCTTTCTTTGTAGCATCTGATATATTTCTCATTTGCAACTTGATTGATGCAAAAAGGTATTGTAATGCACTTAATTAAGCAAGTTAAATATTATCATGTAGTTGCCCAGACCATAGATCCATTTAGTATCAGCATTTGCTGAATGGTGGAACAAGTTTTACTCAGTATGCATATTTTCGAATATGTAATCATTATATTGGGGTGCTCAGTGGACTCCCCAAACTAAATGAGGGTGCTCAATGGACTCCCCAAATACACCAGATTGCTCAGTGGACTTCCTGATGAAACTTAACCAGGATCACTCAGTGGTCTTCCTGATGAAAAATAATCTGGAAAAGTTTAGTGGTCTTCCCTCGAAGAGAGTACATGCTACGGGTGTAACTCTATGCTGAAGATGTTGTTATACCCCAGCATAGCTAATTGCAGCTGACACAAGATGTCATGCTAAGTCTAAGTGGTCTCATACTGACTGAGATATGTGAGGTATTGATAATCGGCTCTGCCACTGACCTTGTATGGTATCGATTTCGACTTACTATTGGTCGGTTGGAGTATGAGCGGTATACCTCATCTCCTCTGGGCATAAGTATGAATGTGAACATGTAACTAGCCGTGTAGCGTATTTGCTTAAGATTCAAATATGGAAAACTTTGGTTGATGCTTCATTACTTTTATACATCTTAATAGATAGATGTTATACATATTCTTCATATTCCTTTTAAAGTAAATAGCTGACTTATAATTTAGTTATCAATAAATATACCTGTACATTGCATAGAATATTCTCTATTCAGTTTTACATACTATTTCTTGTGATAATAATATTGTTGGTAGAGAGTTATATCTCTCACTGGGATAATAGTCTCACTCCGTAGGATCTACAATTTTTAGGTGGACGCGGACGAGGGCATAGGAATCGGACTCGAAAGAAAGGACCACATCAACAGGGACAGTAGTAGTAGCTCAGGTTGAGTACACTGTCTGTCATGTCTCGTAGATATAGAAGTCCTATATGTCGTGTTTGTACTCTCAGGTCCTTGGGAGATAGTTCTTAGTGGTTTTTACGAACGACTTGAGATTTTGGTCTATTTTTCCTCAAGGTTTTATGTTGATGTAAACATGTCAAAAGACAGTAACGGGTACTTGTTATCCTTGAGAAGAGACGGTCCATTGTATGTATATTATGAACCACATGTATATAAAGTTTTGGTTCTTTTGTAAGAGTTTCCTGGAAAAGGATCTATGTGCAAATTGGTTTTAATTTCTTAGTGAATTTTTGTTAATTCCACTATTTATGATTATTCCGCAATTATTACTGGTGACAGCTTGATTTGTAATTGAGTCGTCACAAAGTTTTGGTATTAGAGCCTAAGGTTCATTGAGTCTACAGAGACATAGGACTAACTTTGTTGAGTCAGTTCTAGTGTCCTCCAGTGTATCTTATAGTGACTTATCCTCATACAGGAGAAGAAGAAAAATTAAAAGATGGCTGGAGCGCACGAAGAACATATTGTTGAGAGCAGTGTTGTTGCACTAGGAGGTGGTGCAAGGGATCGAGCTAGAGAAGAACCAGTGCCTGAGAATCCCCAGCTTGACCAAACTATGTTAGAAAACCCAGCTTTTCATGCTCTTTTTGGGAAAATCATGAATACGATGATGCATATGGCCGACCGGATACCAGCACCAGCCCCTAGGACATCAGTTTCCAATGAGAGACATGGATCTGGTAAGACCTTTGAATGGTTGCACCAGGTAGGAGCCATTGAATATGTTGGAACAACTGACCCAGCAAATGCAGATTTATGGCTTACTGAGATGGAGAAAGCCTTTAGGATCCTTGATATTCCAGAAGCTGGTAAGGTTAAGCATGTTGTGTACCTTCAGAAAGGAAGCGCTGGCCATTGGTGGACCATCAAAGAAGAGAAAAGACCGGGTGTTGAGATCGGATGGTAGGAATTTCGATAAGAGTTTGTCAGTAGATACTTTCCTAAGACTTATCTTGATGATAAGATTTCATAGTTTGAGCGGATTAGACAGGGACTAATGAAGGTTAGCAAGTATGAAGCTAAGTTTATGGAGCTTCTACAGTTTTTTCCACACATGGCTACTACAGATGAGGAGAGAATTCAGCATTTCGAAAAGGGTTTGAACACTAAATTAACCACACATGTATCTTCTTTAGATAATAGAGAGAGTTTCGCCACCTTTGTGGAGTCAGTTAGGTGGATAGAGAGGTCTGTGACTGAGAAACAAGAGGCAAACAATAGAAAAGTACATGCACAGTTTCAGGGTCAGAGGTTTGGCAATTTTAAGAAACCGAGGTTTACTACACCAGTAGAACCAGAGAGGTTTAGTGCTCAGACACAGTGGACGTCCAGACGAGGTAGAGGTCGTAGTTATCTGCCAAGTGGAGCCCATATCTCAGCATCAATGTTAGTGACAAGACAGCCTAGGTCGCAATGGGAGGATAGAGTCTGCTACAGGTGTAGGTAGACAGGACATGTGATAAAGGATTGTCCAGTTAGAGACGTGGGAGTAACCCAATCACCAAGGAAGAGTCAACAAGGCTCTTAGAGACAACAGTTTAGCAGTGGTACTCTAGGACGTAGACAAGCATCCCAGGTAGGATCATATACACCAGCTAATAGAGCATGAGGTCAACAACAGTCAACGGTAAGATTCTATGCTATGAATCAGCTGGAGGTAGTGGTTAACCCACGAGTTGTGACAGGTCAGATGGAATTATGTCATTCTGATATGTCTTCATCATGTTTTGTATATGTTTTGATTAATCCGGGTGTTATGCATTCCTTTATCATTCGAGAAGTGATTCATGACTACAATATAATTGTCAACCGTAGAATGGATAATTTGTTATTAGAAACTATGTTAGTCAGATTTGTAGTGTTGCGAGAGGTATGCTCTCCCTATGTTCTTTCTTTTTCATAACACAACATTCAGGTGGATCTTATACCACTTGAAATGCACAGGTTTAATGTAGTTCTTGAGATGGATACCCTAGAGAAGTATAAGGTTGTCTTAGATTGTGGTTCCAAGCAAGCTATGTTCTCACACGGTGATAAGACATGGGTCTTTCAGGGGGACAGAAAGATTCTTCCAACCTATTTAGTGTAAGTAATGGTAACAGAGAGGTTGATGCGACAAGGATGCTTCGCATTCTTAGCACATGTGATAAATACCAGAGCAGAGAGTCCTAGTCTTTGTGAAGTTCCTGTTGTCATAGAATTTAAGGATGTGTTTCCTGAGGAATTTCCAGATGTTCCTCCACCCCGAGAGATTGATTTCAAGATTAATCTAATTCTAGGTACACAACCCATAGCCCAAACACCTTATAGGATGGCGCCATCGGAGATGGCAGAACTCAAGAAACGGTTATAGGAGTTACTTGAGAAAGGTTTCATACGACCGAGTACTTCGCCTTGGAGTGCTCCAGTTCTTTTTGTTAAAAAGAAAGATGGGTCTATGAGACTATGCATAGACTATAGACAGCTTACAAGGTGACTATTAAGAACAAATACCATTTGTCAAGGATTGATGATTTGTTTGACCAGTTGTGTGGTGCAACGGTGTTCTCTAAGATAGATCTAAGATCAAGATATCATCAGTTGCGTATCAAGGAAAGTGACATACCTAAGTCAGCCTTTAGGACAAGGTATGGTCATTATGAGTTTGTAGTTATGTTGTTTGGACTAATTAATGCACCAATTGCATTCATCAAGTTGATGAATAGAATCTTCCATCCATTCCTTGATCAGTTTGTAGTGGTTTTCATATATGACATCCTAATTTATAGTAGAGACGATCAACAACATCAACAACACCTTCGTCAAGCCTTGACTTTGTTGAGACGGCACAAGTTATATGTTAAGTTTAGCAAGTGCGAATTTTGGTTATCAAAAGTGTCTTTTCTTGGACACGTTATATCTACTTCAAGTATTTGTTTTGATCCTAAGAAAGTAGAGTCTGTTGTGGAGTGGGAACAGCCCAAGACACCGATTGAGATTCACAATTTCCTAGGTTTGGCAGGTTACTACAGAAGGTTTATCAAAGACTTCAGTTATGTAGCATTACCCTTAACTAGGTTGACCAGGAAGGAAGTTCCTTTTGTCTGGAATGACAAGTGTCAGCATTATTTTCAGTTGTTAAAAGAAAAGTTGACTAGTGCACTTTTGTTAGTTCTACATGAGCAGGAAAAGGGATATGTTGTTTTCTGTGACACTTCCAAGAATGGTTTAGGTTGTGTGTTGATGCAGAGAGATCGTGTAGTTTCTTTTGCTAATCGACAGCTCAAGAAACATGAGGAGAATTATCCGACACATGATCTAGAATTAGCTACAGTGGTTCACGCATTGAAAAATTGGAGGCATTATCTCTATGGAGAGACGTGTCAGATCTTCATAGATCATAAAAACTTAAAATACATTTTCTCACAGCATGAGTTGAATATGAGACAACGTCGCTGGATGGAATTAATCAAGGACTACAATTGTACAATTGATTATCATCCAGGGAAAGTCAATATAGTGGTTGATGCACTTAGTATAAAATCTTCATCTCCACCCACAAATATTACACAATTAAATTCCTTAGTATGTTGTAAGCAGGATATGCTTGTCTCTTTGAGACAAATGAATGTGCAATTAGAAGTATCTTTGTTAGCCGGATTATTAGAAAAGATGCATGTGAAACCTACTGTGAAAGAATAGATCAAAGAAGCACAATAGGCTGATACTGTGATTCAGAAGATTAGGTCAGAGTTGGGCAGTGAGAAACGGGATAGTTTCCATGAGTCAGAGGATGGAATAGTCTGTTATCATGATTGGATGGTAGTACATGATGATAATAACTTAAGAAAGTTAGTTATGGAGGAAGCTCACTCATACATGTATGCAATGCATCCAGGGAGCACTAAAATGTATCATAACTTAAAAGATATGTATTGGTGGCCCGGTTTGAATAAAGATGTGGCAGAGTTTTTTATGCAGTGTCCGGTGTGTCAGCAGGTTAAAGCAGAACACCAGAAGCCTGTAGAAACATTACAACCCCTACCTATACCTCAATGGAAATGAAATCACGTGACGATGGACTTTGTGGTTGGTTTGCCTAGAATGACCAAAAGTCATGATTCCGTTTGGGTGATGGTTGATAGGTTGACTAAGATAGTGCATTTTCTTCCTGTCAAAAAAACCTATACTACTGAGAAACTAGCACACATATATATAGACGAGATCGTATGGTTGCATGGAGTTCCAGCTACGATTGTATCTGATCGAGGTCCCCAATTTACGAGTCATTTTTGGGAATGACTACATAAGCTCTGGGTACACAGTTGAAGTTTAGTACAGCCTTTCATCCTCAAACATATGGGCAGTCTGAAAGGACTATACATACTTTGGAAGACTTGCTTAGAGCATGTGTTCTCCAGTTTGTGGGAAGTTGGGACTTACATTTGAGCTTGATAGAGTTTGCCTATAATAATAGTTATCAGGTTAGTATTGATATGGCACCATATGAAGCATTATACGATAGACATTGTAGATCTCCATTATGTTGGTTTGAAATAGGAGAATACCAACTTATGGGTCATGAGTTAGTACAACAAACAACTGAAAAGATTAAAGTTATACAATAATAGTTGAAAGATGCACAAGATAGACAGAAGTCTTATGCTGGTAGACGTCGTAGACCTTTAGAATTCCAAGTTGGAGACAGAGTGTATCTTAAGGTCTCTCCTTGGAAAGGTGTTCTCAGATTTGGAAAGAAGGGTAAGCTAGCTCCTAGATTTATGGGACCTTACCTAGTGACAGCATGAATTGGAAAGGTAGCTTATAGGTTGGAATTACCACCTGAGATACATAGACTATTTCATGTGTCTATGTTGGGAAAGTGTCATCCTAATACAGAAATGGTGTTGCAACCTACAGAGGTTGAATTGAATGAAGATATATCCTATGTGAAAGGTCCTATGATGATTCTTGACAAAAGAGTCAAGAAGTTAAAGAAGAAAGACATAGTTCTTGTGAAAGTTCTCTGGCATCACCATGGCATTGAAGAATCCACATGGTAGTTAGATGAAGAGATGAGGAGGAAGTACCCTTCTCTTTTCTCTTGAGATTTCAGGGACAAAATCCTTATTAGGGGTTGATAATTGTAACATCCCTGACCTGGGTTATGGCTTAACCCTAGAAGTTTTGCTTAAGTAAGTTACTTACAAACTTGTGCTAATCTTTTGAAAGTAATTAAGACTCTTTGTGAAGTTTATTTTCAAGTCTGAGCTCATTTGTATTATATGATATTCTGGGTGTAAATGCAATTTACCCAAGGTAAGGGGTTATATTGTAAAATGTCACATGTTGAAAATATCCTAAGTGTTCTAACATCATAACAGGGAGAAAATGATGCTAAATGGTGGCTTGTGGAAAGCCTAAACCCCTTCCTAATGTCATATAGAGGAGAGAGAAAGAAGGAGACGCTATGTTTGAATCATCCTAGAGTGATAGCACTCTTCATGGTGAAAAGACCAAGAAACGTGTAGTTGAAAGCTCTTTATGAACTATATCAAGTTGTAGACTTGAAGAAGGAGTCCCTATCGGCCATGGAGCCATAGAGGAAGTCTCCTATCGGTTTTTTGAGTCTTGGCTTTTCCATGACGGGCTAGACACTCAAGGAAGTCATATGTATCGACTTGTAATTTTTTCTTTGGAAAAGATTGTGTTGAATATAATAATAAAGTTAGTGGAAGAAGACTTGCTCTAGAAGATAACTAAAGGGACGACCCTTATCTCTTGCTTTATCTTTGACCTTTTATTTTTGCATGGCAAGATAAAGATAGGATGCATGCAAATACATGTGTTAAGCATGCATGGCTATGTGGCACTTAGTAGCTTAAGGTAATGACACCTCTTACACTTTTTTGCATAAATCCCAAGTATTAATACCCTTCCCTTCACCTATTAGTAGAATTTCCAAAATCTTGTTATCAACCTTCCCTTACATATCGTGCATACCACTCTAGTATTGTGCATAGTGAAGTAGAGTTGAGTTGTAGAGCCTGGTATCGGCCAAGGACAAGGGATATCGACCAAGTAGGTCATAGAAACCTAGCAAGGTGATATCAGCCATTAGGAGGGAAGATATCATGCAAAAGCTAAGGATCTCAAGCCTTGGATCTTGGAGAGGATCATCTTCAACCTCGGGAACTTGAAGAGTTGGATCTTGAACCTTGGAAGTTGCTTTAGAGGTGGGTTATATAACTTGAACTCATCTATGTTATTATCCAATTTTCAATATTGATTAAACTTGTTTATTACTATTAAATTTGATTTCCTTTATTCAATTGATGTTCCTTTGAATTCCAAAAAAAAATGTTAGGACTGTTGTCCATGGTTTAGAATAGCAAGACAAAGGTCTTGAGGTTGATGATGATGACATCATCATGGTACAACCCGATATGGGTTGAAGTACCTTGAAATCTAATATGGAACCCAAGATGGTGGTTCACCCGATATAGAAGTGGGTGATACCTCATACACGATATGAGGCATGTCCTATGGATGATATGGGAGATACCTACTTGCACCTTATACACAATACAAGGATAAGGTCATGCCTTTCACGCGATATGATAAACTCTACACGATATGATGAAAACCCTAGATGAAGAAAGGGAACCTGAGATGATATGCCTTTGAAACCCGACATACTCTACTACCTTGTGATGGGTTGAAGAGTAACTAAGTATCTAGCGTGTTGTGTAACTGTAATGATAAAACTAATCCTTGAAAGTATAAAAATGATATGAGCTTAAGGGTTTATCTAATATAGGTAACCCGATATGATATCCAACATATAAACCAATATGGTAAACCCAAGATGGGAATCCGGTATGGTAAACCCAAGATGGGAATATGATATGGTAAACCCAAGATGGGAATCCAATATGGTAAGCCCAAGATGGGAATCTGATATGGTAAACCCAAGATGGGAATCCGATATGGTAAACCCAAGATGGAAAATTGATATACCACTTAGACAATACATGATGAGGTAATACATCCTATACCTGATAAGGTGCACTCCTATACACGATATGAGAACCCAATATATCTCTATACCCTATATGAGGTCAAGAGTCTAACCCATACACGATATAAGGTTGGCACAAGATGATAAAATCTAATTGATAGATAACCCTACATTGATACATGATATGGTGTTAAGGGATATACCCTAAACCCAATATGATGATGTGGTTTTACCACATGACTAATATGGATATATAAGATAATGGCATGTACATCTTCAAGCACGATAGGATAACATTATATACCATGATACCTGATACGGTAGGCATGCTCCAATTCAATATATTTGCCTAAGTGATGTATATTGTATGATTAACGCAACAGTGAGATACAATGAGTTTAATTCAATTAAATAATGGGGAGCTAATAGACCTTAAGAGGTGAATTAAGTAACCAACATCCTAGTACAGATGAGAGAGAAATTAAGATTCAAAAGTTAATTATGCAGTATGTATATGTTGATACTCTCAAGAAGAATAGAGAATGAATTAGGGCTTAATCTTTTGTAATGGAATCTTGAAACCCTAAACTATTGATAAAAGGGAATCCTAACCCTAATTCAATAGGAAGAATATGTTCTTTTATATTACATGGTTGTGACATACGTTTGAAATTGTTGATAGCATGATATACTAACCATGCAGGTATCATAAGATAATGAGCATAGATAAGTAAGAGCTATGATGTGATATGATACATATTTAATGAGCTATGTGAACTATGTGAATTAATACCTTGGTCTGATGACCTAGAGGTAATGGTTATCTACTAAGTGATGACAATACTAAGTGATGAACTAAGGGTTTGAATACCCAAGCATGATGATGATAAGAGATTGAGATTCTAAGTGATATATGTGTTCCAAAGAATATGAAAGTACTTCATAAACATATTTATGCCTTTCTTTGTAGCATCTGATATAATTCTCATTTGTAACTT
Organism: Alisma plantago-aquatica; assembly: GCA_963693085.1. Lineage (NCBI taxonomy): Eukaryota > Viridiplantae > Streptophyta > Magnoliopsida > Alismatales > Alismataceae > Alisma > Alisma plantago-aquatica. The sequence goes on from OY856411.1 coordinate 1,280,513,206, forward strand.
GATTGATGCAAAAAGGTACTGTAATGCACTTGATTAAGCAAGTTAAATATTATCATATAGTTGCCCAGACCATAGATCCATTCAGTGTCAGCATTTGTTGAATGGTGAAACAAGTTTTACTCGGTATGCATATTTTTGAATATGTAATCATTATACTGGGGTGCTCAGTGGACTCCTCAAACTAAATGAGGGTGCTCAGTGGACTCCCCAAATACACTAGGTTGCTCAGTGGACTTCCTGGTGAAACTATACTAGGATCGCTCAGCGGTCTTCCTGATGAAAAATAATCCGAGAAAGATTAGTGGTCTTCTCCCGAAGAGAGTACATGTTACGGCTGTAACTCTATAGAGAAGATGTTGTTATACCTGAGCATAGCTAATTGCAGCTGACACAAGATGTCCTACTAAGTCTAAGTGGTCTCGTACTGACTGGGACAGGTGAGGTCTTGACAGCCGGCTCTGCCACTGACCTTGTATGGTATCGATTTTGACTTACTAGTGGTCAGTTAGAGTATGAGTGGTATATCTCATCTCCTATGGGCATAAATATGAATGTGAACATGTAACCATCCGCATAGCATATTTGCTTAAGATTCAAATACGGAATACATTGGTTGATGCTTCATTACTTTTATACATCTTAATAGATAGATGGTATACATGTTCTTCTTATTCCTTTTAAAGTAAATAGATGACTTGTAACTCAGTTATCAATAAATATACATGTCAGTTGCATAGAATATTCTCTATTTAGTTTTACATACTATTTCATGTGATAATAATATTGTTGGCAGAGAGTTATATCTCTCGCTGGGACAATAGTCTCACCCCGTGGGATCCACAATTTTTAGGTGGACGCGGACGAGGGCATAGGAATCGGACTCCAGAGAAAGGACCACATCAGTAGGGACAGTGTAGTAGCTCAGGTTGAATACACTGTATGTCGTGTCTCGTAGATATAGAAGTCCTATGTGTCATCTCTATACTCTCAGGTCCTTGGGAGATAGTTCTTAGTGGTTTTTATGAACAACTTGAGAATTTGGTCTATTTTTTCTCAAGGTATTATGTTGTTGTAAATATGTTAAAAGAAAGTAATTGGTACTTGTTATCCTTGAGAAGAGACGGTCCATTATATGTACATTATGAACCACATGTATATAAAGTTTTGGTTCTTTTGTAAGAGTATCCTGGAAAAGGATATATGTGCAAACTGGTTTTAATTTCTTAGTGAATTTTTGTTAATTCCGTTGTTTATGATTATTCCCTAATTATTATTGGTGATGGCTTGATTTGTAATCGGGTCGTCACATAAAGAATGAACATTGATTTTGAAAATGGTGTGCCCCTAGGATGTCATTAAATCCATTCAATTTCAAAGATGTCACATATCTAGAGTGTGCTTTAGAGGCCTCAATAGAAGAAGAAGAAGATACCATGGTATGTAGTTTGTAACTAGATATAGAAAATAGGTAAATGCTACTACGACATTGCATGTCTAAGAGATGACATTTTGTGTGAGTAAGAGATGTGTCATGTCTGAATACTAACATGGCAAGTTGGTTGTTAGAGAAGTGGATGTAAAATGTTGGTGTGGATCATGTTGTGTCTTTGAGTGACACGTGGTGTCTTGGGTTGACACATCATGTCCAGTCAGGACACATCGTGTCTTGATGAAGATGCTTGAGGCAGAGTAGGTTGAACGAGACATGTCATGGCAGTGAGAGAAACGTCATGTCTTGATGTCGGCAGTTTGAGAGAAGCATATTGAAAGAGACATGTCATATCTCTAAGAGATGCATCATGTCTGGCAGTGTAAAAGGTGGAAAAAGGACAAAAACTTGACCCAAGAAATAGTAATAAGATGGTATCACTAAGATCTCTAGGGGGATTTAGGATATGTCAAAAAAATCTAATCATATCAGACAAATATATAAAGAGACTTATAATATATGGTCATGAATGACCAAAGGTAGATGTCGTATGACTTTCCAGGAATCAACCTTTGGGACATGCAAAAGACCATTAGTTATGCCATGAGATTCTGTTATTGGAGAAGTGGTATTGTATAGAAGGAAGGGAAGAATATTTCTAGCTAGGAGTACTTGCATCAAAATCATTGGAGATGATCGATGGCGGTGCCTATATCATCAAAGAGTGGTGGCGGTCGTGATAATGTTTTTGCTTGGAGAGAAGATGTGGTTATACTGCCTGCTCTATTACCATGTAAGAAGTTTTTGTAATGCTCTATTGATAAAAGAATATGCCCTTCTCCTTTAACTAGGAGGAGGATATATAGGGAAGCAAATAAAAATCCTAACATGACAAGTAGAGTTAGGCACATATTACAAAAGTCATACAGAAAAATAACATGAAAAGGAAATGCATTAATGACATTAAACTTGAAATAGAATATTATATATATGTTAATAATGCTAACATAAAATGAAAGTATTTTCCTTTGACATCACATAACTCATACATAAATAATAGATCATGGTCATAATATATAATTTGGGACACAAATTCTTATCAAGATCACATTATTGCGTTCAGAAATTCACTATTTTATATTTTCATTGCGGAAGAGAATTGTGAAAGAATGATCCAACATTATGTAGTAAATTTTTGGGTGTATGAAGAACAATATGTGGAAAAAGAAAGAAGGGGATCTTAAATAGGATATGGTAGTTTAGGAGAGTGTACCAATATAGAGGGTGGGATTTCAATGTCTAAAAGGATGTATAGTTGATTGATCTTCAACCTATGATGATTGATCCATTTTCTAATGCACAACTGTTATTGGCTACACATCTACCAGTCATCCCTACATTCAACATTGAATCTCATGTCATAAACATCTTCAAGGGTATACAAATACAACCTATGTCAATTGATATCTCTTTCTTCATATAATGTAGCTCACAAAGTAATCTTAACCCAACAAAATGTCCCATTCGACTTTCTAGCTTCACCATTCATAAGAAGAAAGAAAGGGAAGAAACTTGGGTGAGAGAAGAAGATACAAGGAGCTACAACTAAAGCTACAAATATAAAGGGATGAAATGCAAGGAAGTTTGGTGAAGGGAATGGGTAAGGGTATGGGAAGTATACATATAGTTGAAATTGGATGTAGCTATTTTGACAAAGAAGCAAAAACATTTTATGCATGTCAAGGAATTTCACAACAAATATAGTGTTTAGTGTTTCCTAAAGCCGTGAGAAGTTGTGAAAACTATCCATTATAATGTTAGAGGTCATATATATATTAATGTCACAAGGAAATTTTTGGTCGTGGACTTAAATCATACAAACAATACTCAATGTATACGACGGTATATGCAAAGGATTTGTAAGAAAATTGGTGACACAAAAATTGTCATATGCCTAAGGAATAGAAGAAACTCTCTAGGTCTATGATTAAGATGGAAAGAATCTATAATGAAACCATTATGTACTCTTAACTTCACTTTCTTTGGAACTAGAATATGGTAGAGATGGACATACATGATGGCAAGGAGTTATGTTTAGCCAATCATGAAACAAGGTACATCTACAAACACAAAAGAGATCAAACTACCTTGCTCTCTTATTCAGGGACCATGGAAATCATGGTATCTAGTGAGAAGAATAGAGGTGTCTCTAGGAGCAAAAGGAGCGTGAAATATTTGTGAGAAATAGTGATAGTTGCCTTAGAAAAGGCATTGGATGTAGATGAGAATCTTTATCTGATGAAAAGGTTGACGTGTTGAGTGTATGATTTGATAGTGGACGTGTTTCTTGGTTGTAATAGGTGATATTGTATCTTCACCAACATCAACTTGAGATGCTTGATGAGGTATTAGTTGAACATTCCATCAATACTACTACATTCTAAAAGCAAAAGAAAGATAGTTTAGTAGAACATTCATGCTTGGAGAAAATGTGCCTCTAAGAGTTTTAAATGCAGAGCAAAAACTATTGATCCATCTGGGCTTGTGTAAATGAGTTGTAAGACAGTGACAAGAACCACCCATGATGGTGACAAGGACTCACACTCACTACCAAGATAACTAGGGGCACAAGAAAAGTCCAATACATGGGTTGTGAACGACTGGCATATATGGTAAACTAATGAAGTGGCTATTTACATTATTAATTCATGATACAATATACCGAGGAAGGAAGATGCAGCAACAATGGGATTGTGAGGATGAACTCCTAGAAGTATCAACTAGCGAGGAGTTTTACAAAGCACTAGTACAATAATATCAAAAAAAGCTTGGATCTTGGCAATATTAAAAAATAGAACATTATTGGAGCCCCTTCAAATGTCAAATAATGGTCAAAAGGGAAAACTGAACATTAATGGAGCTACTTCTTGTATCAAATAATGGTCAAAAAGAAACATGGAACTTGCATAAGCTAAAATTGTTATCATTCCTAAATACCCCAAAAATTGTTAGGCAATAACTATATCTAAGCAAGGTAATATTGAAAATCCTAAAATGATGGTGTTGAGGAAAATAAAGACACTTCTTTTGTGTCTTGTCTCGAATAACAAAAGTGCCTTCGTCCCAAGAAGCCGCATAAAAATGTCTTGTGACCTTTTAACTCAACTAAACTCAACCACACCATGAAACAAAAAGTAACATGCAATGAGAATACCATTAAACTTAAGCTTGCATGAGCAAAGCATATAATAGAGTAGAGTGAACCTTTCATAATGAATATCATGGTTCAGATGGGCTTTTGACCAATGATGAAGAAGAAGAATAGTGAGGTGCATCACAAGTGTTTCTTATCTAGTGTCTTATAATAAAGGAGCTAGTGATATGATAATACCAACCAGAGACAATCTTCAAGGTGAAACTCATTAGCCATATAATTTTTATTTGGTGTTTTGAGGTCTCCTCCACACTGCTCACAAAAGAAATGGCAAAAGGTTCACTTTGTGCAGGATAGCAAGAAGAATGCTCCAAGACTGTGTTGTATATTTTATGTAGACATTACAATATTGCTCTCTGTAGAAAAGCTTTGTAATGCTCAATGATAGATAAAGCAGTTAGTTTGTATGAAAGAGTTGTATAAAATATCTTATTATATTAGTTATTCTCTTAGAAAAAGTGTCTCAGATTGGAGAAGGGAGACCTAGTGTGCCATACAAATGATGGAATTGGAAATGCATGAGACAATACATTACCTCTTACTAATCTTAGGAAGATCAAAAAGGTTAATTTCTAAGAATACATGGGTGACTTTAAGGGTGGAAAGAATCAGTAGACCTAAAAAATAAGGTATTGTATAAGTTGTAGCACAAGATAAATTGACATATATGATGAGTTTATACACGTGGGAATTATTATTGATTTCCACTCTGTGATGGCCTAATTCTAGAAGTAGAGAAAGAACAATAAATAAATTTTTCATGTAAAAGTTGAAACAAATTCCTATCTACCTAAACATGCGAGTAATCCAATTTAAAGAGTTGAAAGGTCTTAATCCAAGCCATCCTTGCTAGGAAATCAAGTAGGATACGATCCAATCTCGATTATTGGCAACACAGAATATTAAAGCAAACATTTTTCAAATTTAGATATAGTATCAACCATGAGGAATCGCATCCCTAGTTATTATTGGAGGAGCATGTGTAGTGTGAATTTTTTGTTCGAGATTTTGTATGGAGGGTCAAGAATGGTCATGTTATGAAGGTTTAGCGAAATTCATGGAAAGAGTGGGCATTGTTGGCTAAATGGACATCATTTAAATCCCTTTGTTTTGATAATGACAAACATTTCATTCTTGTAGATCTAACATGCTACTTGAGTGTTGCAGGAATTAGGTGGATGACAAACCCTTGGAAGATCTATATGCTCAAAATGTCTTAATTTTATGATTGTAATCAAATGTAAAAATGTGTACAAGTATATAATATACAAGTACTTAGATATCATGTAAATTAAGCGTTTAGATCTTCCCTAGCCAATCACAACACTGAGATAGGTCATCCCCTACAATAGTGTCACAACTGCACACTGGTACACACACTTAGTACATAGTTTAAAATATTAAAACAGAGTTAATCTCGGTCGACAAACTTCTCGACCAAGACACTCTCGGTCGACCAATTCCTCGACCGAGAATGACCCAAGTAGTCGTTAGACACAGCAGACAATGTAGTTGGGAGTTGGAATCAAACGTTATATACACTTGCTCTAGACTGTCCCTCGGTCGGAAAAAACTTCGACCGACAGGATTCTCGGTCGATAATTCCTCGACCGAGACTGTCTCTGTCTGCACTTTTCAGGATTAATTAACTAGCAGTTGCTAAAGCAATTAGTGGATACCTAACAGCTAGTTAAGCACTAAGAACCCCCTAGAAAGTGTCTAGAACGTATTTAAGCACTCATAGGCCATTCCTATAAATAGGGCATGCCTTAGGACACCCAACACACACTTGTGCAATACTTGAGCATACTACTTGCAATTGGCAATCATTTCTTGTGAGCAATTGAGCAACTCTAGCATTTTCTATTCATTTCCACTGCTCCAAATTTGTGTCATATAGGCTAGCATCTCCTACCCACTGCACTTACACTTCCATACACATTGGTTAGGAGATCAAAACGCTTGATATAGGAAATCAAGCCTTGTGCTACAAGCGGTAATTGTAATTTCTATTTTTCCTTCTTGTTCTTTCTTATTACTTGTACTCTCCTTGCTACTCCTAGGGTTGGAGGTTGCGGATTGGAGAGGGTTTGATCTTCTCGATGGAGAAGGAGGACTTTGGACTACTTCAAGAAGGTTGTCTCAACGGGAAGCTACTTCAAGGGGGAGCTTGAAGTTACTTCAAGGAAGGCTGCTTCGAGGTTGGTGAGACTACTTCAAGGTGAAGGTTGTCCAAAGGGTGGTGAAAGTGTTTGTAATTTTATATAACATCTTTGTGAGGTAATAAAAATAAATACTTTCAAAATCTCAATTGGAAACAATTGGGTAGTGGACTGACTCCTTTAGTTTTTGCTAAAGGTGGAACCACTCTAAACACCTTGCCTCTTTATTATCTCAATTGTGATTTCTTGAGTTGAATTATTATTAAAAAAATTATAAAACCCTATTCACCCCCCCTCTAATGGTTTTTCAGGCACTACTCGCCACAAAATGGAGTTGTACCTTAAGAAATTATGATTCCAACCATCAGTTGATATTGATAAATTAAGGTGGAATAATAAGGAAATGTAATATTATGCTACAATCAAAAGCATCCATACCATGTGTCACTCCTTAGGGCATCTTGTTCTCGTCCCCAACTGAGGATAGGATGCTCTTTAGAATATTATCTAAAGATTACCGAAGGGGCAAAATATTGGCATACTACATGTGACGATATGTGTGCCACATGTAGGAAGATTTGGAGTGTCAATGAAGCTTCATCACTTCATTTGGAGAGTTTTTACATCATCTTTAACAACATTAGGCATACTTCAATACCAAAATATATTCAAGGACCTATCATGTATAATTTTTGGTGCATAAGATAATCATTATCCATTCACTTTTTAAGTATCATACAACCAGAAATTTAGGTTATAGCATCAGATAGGTTATAAGTGGATGGAAGGCCAAAGATACACAAATCTAGGTTGTGGGCCACTTGCCAGTAGATTGAGTTTGAGGAAGTCAAATTTGGAAACATGTTTGTGATTTGGTAAGGGAGGCAGAAGCTCCCTTGTGAGAAAACTAATACACACGTTTGCATTATCTGGTTACATCAACTTCTCATACGGGCAATGACAAGGTAATCATGTAGCGCGCACATTAGCTAAATTACAAGTATCTTATGATCTTGAAGAAATATGTAGCAAATTTTCCCTCAAAGACATTACCATCTTAGCATCAACAGATAATTTATGAATTGACAATGGTTAATTTTTTAAAAGAAATATTGATTGACAGGTTGCATAGTAGTGTTTATCTCATTTTATTCATTACACATTCCATGGTGTTGTTTTTTTAGTATAGTCAATATAAATATATAGAATCAGTATACTACATCGAGATGGAAGGTAGACGGGCAATAAGTTGCACCGCCAATGCTTTCCGGTGTTGATTTGATTTAAAGTGTACGCTTATAGTCTGAGAGCTCGCTTTAGCTGTGTCGGTCCAACTACTTCAGGAAGACTGAATGAAGCCCTGACAAAGCATTTTGTTGTTAAGTGGTTGTACTTTCGCACATCTTCACGCTTGGTGTGGCCTACCTAGTCTTTGCGCTTAATGTGGCCCACCTAATCTCGTGCTTGGGACTATTAAATTAAAACAGGATCTGACACGCTCCAACAACATATATATAGGAAAGAAGATGGATTCCCCAATGCCTTCTATGTAGAATAAGCTATCAAGGTATAAGAAACAAACTATAGTATAGTTCTTTTCACCTACCTATCATGAAATTGTGTGACACTGTTATACATATTTCTATTACTTAGCAACTTTTATAAATATGTTACTTTATAAGTTACTGGTCATATCATATATGACCTATTTGGATACAACTAGATATGAATTATACTTTACTATCACAAAAGTATTGTAGTATCGCAAAAGCATTGAGTATTGTAAAACTATTACTGTATTGTGTAAAATATTAAATCTCGCCATGTCATATTATATTCAGGTAATAAAATAATGCAATATACATGTGTCAATTGATTAATTTAATATACCATGGGATACTCCAACCTAATCTAATTTTTTAGTTCATTGCTTATTGGCGTTGTTTCAAAAAACACAAGTTGATAAGATAATGTGTTCTTGTATTATAAGTCCACGAAATTATATGAATACAAATATATACATATTTCATTACGTACCATAATCTAACTAACATCAATCATATTACTTGGTTATTGCATCGTCTTTCAATAATTTCGTAATGCTGTATCACTGAAAGATAAGTCTACCTTTTATCTTACATAGTCTTCTTTTTCATGAAGTGTCTGCTTCATTAGTCACTTCACGCTAAAACACTGCAGAAAAGTAGGCCACTTGCTTCTCACTTCACTCTTTCCAAAAACTTCAAACCAAATATGCTTGATAGTTACATCAATGTTTATTTTAGCTGAGCCCTTTCTAATTTTACAAATTTTTGACCTCGATCCAAATCTAAATGAATGTAGTCAGTTTCGCAGCGGAAGTCATTCGGAATTCCCAGAGGTAGTAGGGCTCAATCCTTGCTGGATCAAGAAATTGAATACTTGAACAACTATTGCATTCACTCACTTCAGGGCCGGATGGAGTATAACAAAAAAATCATTTCAAAAGCATTGGAAGCTTTATCATTATTCCTTAGTTTGATCATAAGGACTAGGCTTATAACAAACAAGTATAGTAACTAGCTCAAATATCACGGTGAAATGCATTGAGAATGTCAACTTAATGAGAGTGTTTTTCTAGCACCAGACAGGATGAACTTGAGTGGCTCTACTATTATCATGTATGCATATGCATACCATTCTTTGTAACACATAAGTTGATATCCAGAGGTTAACAATTATACAAAATGCAGCAAAGTGTCAATATATTCCTAACACGTCACCAGTGGTAGGAATGTGATGCAGAAAGCAATTCATCTAAACTACAGGAGACATGCAGTTCACATATCCTGCTTGAATAAGCTTTGCTGTACATAGCTGCAGCAACAAAAGAAATACCATCAGAAGTATTTATATTCATCAAATATTCACCGATTTCACCATCCAAACTAAGAAGAGAAATTTACCAGGACAATCTTAAATGATTAGATAATTCATTAACACAATTACTCAGACACGGGAAAGATAACGATATTAAAAGCAAATAAGATGGATATCACTTGGCCTTCCAACATGTACAGTTTAGATAAGAGTAGCTTGACTAGCAAATCTTGTGGATAAATTATGATCCAGTGGTGTGTTCCACCACCAAATATTTCACTCCAAAAAAAACTCAAATCTTTGTCTATGAAGTTGAAAGGATTCATAGCAAAGTCGTACTGCCATTAGGGACTGGGAAATGAAAACCATTTGACCATTTACGAGTAACCAAGCCAGACCAGTTCCAACATCAACTGGAAGAGATGCACTTAAGATATTTAGCATGGCTTTGTCAGGCAAAAGTAAACATTTGGTATGGTTTCACCTAGTTTAAACTCTTCCATGTCAAAGCCTGGCCTGAACCTAAAGTGTTGTATTCAGAAACTGACTACTTATTTTGAAATCATGTCATCTGAATCATTATTATTATTTCTGGCAAAAAGTTTAGGCACCATGCTTCTGCTGCTTGTTATTATTAAACAATGACATTAGATTTATTAACCATCTTCTAGTAAACAATGAGAGATTTCTTCCTACCAGAATTATTTTTTAATAACTAATAGTATTAGCCATATAAATCTTTGTTTTAATGTCAAGGGCATAATTGTACAGAATAGTGACTCTTACAAAGAAATCATCTAATGACAACCCAAGAGACTAGATTTAGTACACACAAAAAAATTAATAACTAATAGTATTAGCCATATAAATCTTTGTTTTAATTTCAAGGGCATAATTGTACAGAATAGTGATTCTTGCAGAGAAATAATCTAATGACAACCCAAGAGACTAGATCTAGTACAGGCTTGGACTTGGGACTGACGATGTAACCATTAAAAAAAAATCTAGCATGTTTCAAATTTGGCAATATCCTACAACTGCCAATATTCGTCATTCACACTAAAGGCCATCTCTCAGAAAGCATGTCCACAGCTTCAGAAATAGTCATCTGGTCTCTAGAAAAGTAACTGCAGAAAGAAAACAACTGTTATTGAGAATAGGAGCAGCCCCATCTCCACCATGACCAAGCTTCATCAAGACCATAGAAAAAATCTCTCTCTTAAAATGACTTTTGCATTCAATATGGAGCTACAAGTATCCACGCCTTTTAACATTTTCCAGCACAGAGCTGTTTGCAGTGCCCATTCTAAAAATACTTTGTTAGAGAGTGTTTATTTATGTTGTTAAGTGTTTTGTATTAAGGGCCCAAGTACGTCTTGGCCCATTAGGGTTGTCTTATGTCCTGTGTGCTTCCCTGTTCTCCAATTTATAGGAGCAGGGTTTCTCTTATCTAATACAACGATTAGCTGTCTTTTCTTATTTGACATAGTATCAGAGCAGCTGTCCTAGGGACCAAAACCCTACGTGAGAGAGCAAGAACCAAAGGAGCGCCCCGCAGGGAATTCCTTCCTAGTTCCCTGCCTTCTTCCTTGTTCCTTTACGCTCTAACTAACGGCCGCCGGATCTGCTGCCTATTGCCCAGCCGCCGATCACCCTACTCCCTGTGTGTTGTCGTGGCTACCAACCCTACTGCCCACTGCCCTTCTTATCACCGTCGCCTCTAACCTGTTGTTGCCCCGCGTCTGTCCCTGCCGCTGTTGCCCTTTGCCGCTGATGTTGCTCCATGCACTGTCCTTGCTGCTGCTCCGTCTGCTGCCTGTTGCTGCAGTCCCTTGCCGGCGCCAAGTAGCCTTGCTGTTGTCGTGCCGCCGGCACTACTGTTTCCCCCTCATGTCGTCGTTGCCCATGCATTCTGTCGCTGTCCGAGTCTGTTGCTGCCTGCTACCCTACTTGATGCGCCCATGCCGCTCTGCCACCTTGCTGCACCCGTCATTGGTCGTCGGACTCCCTTGCTGCTGCCACAACTGGAATCTCTAGCCAAGCTTGTGATTTCCAGCTACTTCGTTCTGCTGCTCCATCCTTCCAGGTTGGATAAGAGTTTGTTTGCTTTGGGCTTCTCCAGCTGTGGTGACTTGAATTGTTCCCTTCTAGGAATCTGTGCGCCTTGAGATCTTCAGGTGATCCTGCTACTGTATATGAGCATCATTGTTCTCTGCTGCATCTGAAATCTCCCATGTTTAAGGTATATGTGGCGACAAGTTGACATCAAATTTCTTGGACTGGCTAGAGCAAACTTGGATGGATTTTATCCGTAATATCATTAATTTTTATGAAGATTTGTGCTTGATTTCTCTTTGAAAATCTTTGTAGACCTTTTTTTCCAGAGCGCTGCCCCCGAGCCCCGCAAGGGGCGGCCTCCCCTCGATCCCCGCCCGCTGAGGGGCAGCGGGACCCCCTAATTGGGGGGGTGCGCCCCCCAAACCCCCCGGCAGTTCTGTGACTTGTTTTTCTGGGGAGTTTCTTTACCATTGTCCACCCCAACCACTCTTGTTTCCTTCCGTGGTTGGTGTGAGGGGAAGAAATAGAGGAAGAGATGAGATAGAGGAGTGATGAAGAAAGAGAAGAAGATATATACATGTTGCTATCTATATGGATTTTCATGTTGCTGGTATGTGATGCTTTCTACTGCTATCTATATAGATATTCATGCCACTTCTATTGTTGTTTTATGGATCTTCTTGCTGCTGCTATTTGGTGCTTTTGCTGCTATTATTGCTTATTCATCATCTACCTCGACTGCTGCTATGAAGTTACATATTCAGACGTCTTTCTTACAACTTGTGCTATGATTAGCACATTTTGTTTGCTGCTTTGTGCTTTACATATTGTGATGGATATTGTGTAAAGAGGGAAGATGATGAAGACATTTTTTGCTGACTTTACATGGAGCTTCGTCTACTGGAGTTATTTATTTACTTGCTACTCTGCTTACCGATCTTCTATCTGCCTACGTCGTCGACTCTCTACTGTTGTGCGCCAGCACTCTCTGGCATGTTCGTGCTTTGACACGTCGACTTTCTGCTACTGTGATCCAGCACTCTCTGGGCTCTGCTACTGTGATCCAGCACTCTCTGGCTACTACGACGACGGCTTTGATGAAGACCTTGGTGCCTATTAGCTATTCCATCTTTTGCTCCAGATGATTGTGATGTTGCTTATTTCTGCTCCAGATGATCGAGAAGCTTCTGCGACCTACCTGCTTGCTTGGAGTATCTACTTGAGGGGGAGTCTGAGTGTTTTGAGTGTTTTAATGTAATATTGAGGGGGAGAAAAAAATTGTATGGGCTTGGTTTATCTTTTTTTGTTTTGTTTCTGTGTTTGACTCTCTATTTGCAAGCTGATTTGGGATTCTCCCAACTTCAGCTTGAGGGGGAGTGTTAGAGAGTTTGTTTATTTATGTTGTTAAGTGTTTTGTATTATGGGCCCAAGTACGTCTTGGCCCATTAGGGTTGTCTTGTGTCCTATGTGCTTCCCTGTTCTCCTATTTATAGGAGCAGGGTTTCTCTTATCCAATACAACGATTAGCTGTCTTTTCTTATTTGACATACTTCAAATCAATTCTAGTCGGCTTCTTTGCCCCCATCAACTTAACTCTACAAAGTGCAAGACGTGAATGTTGGAAAATTACGCTACCAACAGAAGCCATCAAACTCAGCCATGACACACTCCACAGGAGAGCATGCTAAAGGCAGTGTGAATGACAAAGCAAGATGATTTAGGGTCAAAATGAGTCTCCGCACAATCTGTGGTACCAAGAAGTTGAATTGCCCCAGTTAAGCTGACATGATTTGGATATTCTATATAGGCCAGCTAGCTCCACCCACACAGTACCTCAACCAAAATCTGTCCATGATCCAGTCCAAACAGCAACCACTAGAACTCATCTCAATCACTGATAAAATTAACAGAAATCCTGAATAAAGACTATGGAGCATGTCACCATCCGGTCAACAATGAGCCCAATATCATCACTGTCGATCTTCGGGCCCTATCATGCCATGTTTCACCAGGCAGCCATGGTCCAGTCAAAACTGCAGCCACCAGAACTTCTCTAAAACACTGATAACATCAAACAAAATTCCAGTCTCTTTTGGATATGGAAAATGTCACATCTCATCATTTCGTCAACAATGAGCCGGCCAAGGACACCTCTACTCAAACAAGTACATAATGGAACTTACTGCCTAGCCTATATGTATTACATGCCTGCAGAATCTCAAAGAGCAACCCTTTCAGTGGAAAACCATCAGTTCTACAATCCATTGGTGACTCTTACTCTCCCTGGACACGCACTCTTAAGCCAACACTTGTATCAACCTCTCCCCATTCCCCAGATATAGTTGCATTTACTTTCACGAGCAGCCTTGTGTTCTGCACTTTGATCCCCTCGTATTGTGCACTTCGATCCCTCAGGGCTGAATCTTTCATTCTCCGTTGGTTGGTATAAGAGCCTAGCTACTGCCGGCACAGTACTAGCCTACTCACCAGCTATCCGTATTCTTCCTAACCTCTTGCTCCCCTGTCCCATCTTCATAAGCCGATTCTCATTCTTCCGCCTTGCTTCAAGGCATCACAAGATATAAAAAAATTGTTGTCTTCCTCAAATTCTTTGCTACCCTTTGAAGGGGCAGAAACACCATGTCATCCCCACATAGACCTAAACTTCTCACCAGCCATCATCATTCCTTGCAGTTGTTATATGGCAGCTACAAGTCACCATCACGTCCACCTCTAATTAATGCACTGTAGAGATCTCCTAACATCAGGTAGATGGCGGTAGACCAGTATGAGCCAGTAATCATGAAGCTTAACATAGGCAAACCAATTGTTTACTAGTAGAAAAAGTGGTAGGGAACTTATTGGAAATTTATTCTTAGCACAAGAGATCCAAGCTCATGTAGTCATATTTGCAACACATGATTACAGATGAATATAATAGGGGAATCAGGTAAAATGGTGGAGCCCTGCTGTAAGTGTGCTGATATGTATCTTCCTGTGTGAAAATAATCCGTGTGAATTGACGACAAAAAGAAGGGTAGCCAGATTATAAGGTACACTCATGTATGATGGTTAGACCAACAAATAAAAAAACATATAACCAACTTCCACATCATCCGTGGACTGTTAATGCTTCTAGGGATGTCAAAGAACGCCAACATATAACAACTTCAACAACAAAAGATCAGTCTGCTAAACCCCTTTGCCACACAATGCACAAATCCAATAATGACGTGAGCAACCAACCCATATTTAGAAACAATTTCCTGAGGCCCGATCAATTACATCCTTGGTACAAAAAACGACCTACGGCTCTTGAGGTTTATACCTTGGGACGAGGCCGTATTAGTTGTGCCTCGAGGCATCCTGGAATGACGCTTATGCCTCAAAATGTTTGAGGCTTGCCTCAAGGCATTGAAGCTCTGAGGTGCAGTTGAGACACAATCCTATGTTTGATGTTTAGCACCAGTTTGAGCTTTGTGAAAACTACACGCTTTTCTTGAAAGTTTTACATGTAGGTTTATGGTAGTAGAATATTATTCATTAGTTCATGGATTTACTTTTTCAAAATTCATTGGAACACTCAAAACTCAAAATTCATTAACAGATTTACTTTTTTTAATTTATCAAAACATTCAAAATTTATGTTAATACTGATTAGATCTATTATTTTCACTGCTAATTTATTTTCATGCTACACTTTTATTCATTGTAAGTGATTTTCAATTCTCATTTTAATCTATAATATTTTTATTCCTACTAAACCCAAATTATAACATCCCTGATATCATTGTGCAACTACAATACTGGATGCAAGAGTACAAAGAATGTATTGATTTCTTATTATTAGCTACAATTTTTATTCAATGTATGCGGACTTTATATCATATATACATGTATGATATGTACATATATATAATATAATATTGTAATAAATATGCATATATATGCATATTTGTATATGTATACATCGACACAAATGAAGGCCTTGTACGTTTTTAGGCTTACTCCTCGCTTCATTGTGGGAAGAATATCTCGTTATGCCTCACACGTATAAAATCTTGATTAAAACCTTTGTCTACAACCACTTGCTCCTCGCGTGCGTGCGTGGGTAAACATATTATGACATATATAATGATATATGTGTATAAACACAAAATGATCTACATAGATTATCCACAGGGGCAATCACTATGAAATCCAACACGCAGTCAACATACAACATCATATCTACAAGTTACAATATGGATTAAATCACAACATATATTAAGATGCTTGATTATAAATTGTAGCAGTAAAAATTAAGAGCAGAAACTTTTGGGGCAGTAGTTTTTATACTGTTGGTGGAAGTATGGTGAATAAGATTTGCTATAAATATGAAGAAGGGAAGTGAGGAAATATGTTGTTGCAGGGAAGTGAGGAAATATGTTGTTGCTGGTGGTAGAGATGGAAAATGACGGTGTCTTGGAGGTTGAGAGGGAAGAAAAGGATAGGGGTACATTGGAGAGATACCTAATGGAGGGGCAAGAGAAAAGAGGAGATGGAGATGTAGAGAAGCAAGAAAAAGAGTAAGCAAAGGGAGGACAATACTTAGCTACTTTTGCATGGAGTAAGAAGAAGAGTAGGAGTAGCAAGAGA
Organism: Alisma plantago-aquatica; assembly: GCA_963693085.1. NCBI lineage: Eukaryota > Viridiplantae > Streptophyta > Magnoliopsida > Alismatales > Alismataceae > Alisma > Alisma plantago-aquatica. Next base: position 1,280,529,566 of record OY856411.1, read on the forward strand.
AGGTAGGAGAGATGGAGAACCAACATGAAATATGAGGAGGGGAACAGGGAACATTTTTGCAGCTTTTGCCACATTCAAATTGGAAAAAGAGCAGGGGCAGGAATGAGAAGAGGAAAAAAGGGGAGAAGGGAAGTAGACGAGGGAGAAGGATACATAGAGGAGCAAAAAAAGAGGACATGAAGAAAATATTTTGCAGCTTTAGAGTAGGAAAAATAAAGGGGGGCAAGAAGAAGCATGAAAAGGAAGAGGGGGGGAGAAGCAAAGTAGGAGGAATTACAGGAACTGGAAGAGAATGTGGTGAATCCAACTACTTTTCTCCTTGTAGTTGATGTAGCAGTCCCTGAATGTTGCAGTAGATGGTGGAGATGATATCGTTGATGATGGATGCTACAGTTGCAAAAGAAGGGCGTCAATGGCTTGTCAGTAGCAGCTGAAGCTTAACCACCTAATCTTAGTAGGACAAGGAGGAGTGAAGGACATAAAGCAAGGATTCGGTGAAGGCTTCAGATTTTGTTCATATGCTTAGGCTTAAGCGGGTGGGATGAAGTGTTATGGATGTGCCGCTGAGTGTACAAGCCGTGTCTGGCATTGCAATAAAAAAGATTCAAACTGGACATGCCAGAGGCATGTCCGCCGCGTGTCCATGCGTGTTCAAGGTGTGTCCATGTTGGACACGTGTTGGACACAGACACGGCAGCCTCCGGGAAGTGTCCATGCTTCCTAGATTGAAATCTACCCAAAAAATGTAGGAGCATCCACGCCCCTTCGCATGGGGCTTCTCAAAGATTCAAACAAACTCGATCCATGTCTGAATGGCAATACGAGGGGGGTTATTTGATGGGTGCCCACCTTGGTGTCCTAAATAATGTCGCAATAATGTGAGGATTGACGTTTTATGACGTGTATCTGTTGCACGCCCTACTCGGTCTCGATTTAGTGAATCTTCATTCATGTTGAGGTGGCAAGTGGTTTTGCGTTGGAAAAAAGAATGGATGGGCACATATCTGGGGTGCGCCCACCTTGTTTAAAATGTTAATAGAATTGATTAGGTGGTTTAATTGGGTTATTTGGATTAGGTTCAAGTGGAGGCGTCAAGTGGTCCCTTAGAGCCATAATGATAACATCTAAGCAAGGTCATCTGCAATAGGAACATCAATTGATTGGATGTATGTATTTATTGCCATCCTTCCTTCCCATTACGAGATCTGTTATTTGAATCGTATGAGTGTGATCCCTAATCATGGTCGTATTTAGGACTGTTCTTTGGTCAAATTTGATGACAATTACTCATTGTGATGCTTGAATCATTTCTGATATTGAGCGTCTTTAATAAGAAATCTTGCGGTATGTTAGACTTATTAAGTATTGCATAGAATCATCTCGCCGTGTATTGACATCCCTCGGGATGTAACTCATGGACTTAGATAGCCTTATTGTTTTCTCTCAATCCAATGAGGTCTCTAGTGCCTTACGGACAAATTTCAATAACTAGTCTATTGCTAAATCTGTTCTAATTTGAATATTTTGTCTTAATTTGATTTGTTGTCACTTAATTGATAATTGTCACGATTTTTTTTGCATTCGGTAATCAATTTCATTGGACCGAAAATGGGGTGCCACCATATACAATTCATTTTTGGGTTATGTAAAGGTTGATGTGAGGATTTGTTTGATGACTTGTTATGGAGAAGACCATGCTTATTTGCAAGACATGGGGAAGCGTGGAAGCTCCATACCGTGTATTAGTGTGGCATGTGGAACTAAAGATAGTAACCAAATGAAAATAAGATATTATAAATAAGAGGATATTGTATGTATATCAATATAACCTATCATATACTTATACACATACATTTGTATACAAAGAGAGAGGCATGATCCTAAGAGAGCCCTTCTACGATGAGAGTAGCCTTTAAATATCAGCAAAAACTAAGGTGTCTTTCTATATATATGATATGATTGTAAAGCATCATTGACTTTAACTTCACATACAACATCTCTATGGTCATGCATCATTTTCTTATCCATTTATACAAAGTACATATTGTGCATCTTATAGTCAGTATGAAACTCAATACGAGCCTTGAAAAGTTTATATTGCAGCAAACAACCTATAGGACTGATGTGCATGAAATTTTGTAGGTTGGTAACTTGATGATAAATTTTTAAGTATATATACAATCAGATCATTAGAAATAGGCCATAAGAAAAAGTTACAAGGGTTCCCATGCTCTCACCAGCATAGGCTCTCAATGGATCACAGACACATGTAGAGAAAGAGGATGTGTGGTTAACAGCTTTCATTGATAAGATTATGAGGACAAAGAAATGGTTAGATGAGTGGAGAATCATACCATAATCCACATCTAAAAGAGCGGAGGAGATATTCAAAGTTGCACAAACCATAAAGGTAGCAAGCAATGTGTCACATCAAAGATTTTGGAGAGCAGAAAAAAGATTAAGAGGACGCAGATCTCAGAAAACCAATTTGATTTCATGCTTAAAAGATTCAAAACAGAAGTTATTATTACGAAGTTTGTGGAGAACTATAGACAAAACAAAGACATTTTCATTTTCCTATTTACAATAGGCTTATGGTCTTAGTATTGAGGTAAGTGCTTGGGTGGGTTTGAGAAAAACGGTGTCTCAATTCTATATATATATATATATATAGAGAGAGAGAGAGAGAGTCAGGCTAGAATACACTCGAGTGTATCCGGAGCGGAATACACTCAAGTAGTTTTTCATGATGCAATATTTTTTTTGAAAATCTAATCTGTTGATCTTCTTAAACATCTTGTGAACAACTCATACGCAAAATTTGAGCACATTTGGATATGTATAGCTCATGTTATATATATATATATATATATATATATATATATATATATATATATATATATATATATATATATATATATATATATATATAATTAAAAACATGTATGATAGCTTAAGTGTCAGGGCTCCCAAGAGGGGAGACTCCAAGATTACCAATTATAGTCAGGATCGGCTTTGAGCCCATATTTATTCTTTCTTGTTATGAATGTGTTTGTCAAGCATGTTCAAGATGATATCCATGTATGATATTTGCTAATGTATTGTGTTGCTTAATGCATTTTAAGACGGATTAATTTACAAAGATGGACTTTCGTCAGTGGAAGCAAAATAGAGTATACATTATTACTTCAACCAGACTACTATTGTGAGTGGAGGTGCCAAGTTGAATGGAGTGGATGTACCAAAACGTTAGAAGTTTCATTAGTTGGGTCCTATTATTCATATGAATGACGATGTTCAAGATGACGTATGTCATAGGACCACAACAAGATAGATGATATAGAGTGGAACTAAAATAGTATCACTAGAAGATCCTTAATATTGAGAAATCAGTTGTATATCTTATACGACCAGCCATGTTGTACAGAAGTGAATGTTAGGGCATGAAGAAACGAGTTGTAAACAAGATACATGTGGAACCAATAAGAATGTTAAGATGGATGTGTAGGAAGAGAAAGAAAAATACTTGAAAAATAAATGTGTGGAAAAAAGTAGGTTGGTAATTATTGAGGACAAGCTATGTCATCCCATCTTAGATGATATGGGCATGTGCAACGCAAAGCATCAATTTGAATATGAAATCATAGTTGTCTAGGCAGTCGAGCCTTGGCCATGTACATCCAGACCGCGTAGGCGGAGACCTAGATGTTTTTAGGCTTTATATATATATATATATATATATATATATATATATATATATATATATATATATATATAAAGAGATATCACAAGGATGGGCAATAAAATCTTAGCTATCAAGGTTGCCTGGGGGGAAAGATTTTTAACATTATTAGCAGTTATAACCCCCAAGTTGGTCTTAGAGAGGAGGCTAAGATGGATTTTTGTGACATGGATGAATTGATGCAGGGAATACCAGTAGAGGAGAAGATTATTATTGGGAGTGATTTAAATGGCCGTGTGAGGAGTAGTAATGTTGGATATGAGAGAGTTCGTTGTGGTTTTGAATATGGCAGTAGAAATGGAGAGAGAATACTTGATTTTGCAGTTGTATATGATATGATTTTAGCAAACACCCATTTCAAGAAAAGAGAATCTCATAAGATTACTTTCAAGAATGGGCACAATTGTAGTCAAATTGATTACTTTCTTACGAGGCAGGTAAATCATAAATTTTGTAAGGATTGTAAAGTGGTACCTGGCAAAGAACTCACCATCCAACATAAGTTGGTGATTTTGGATATTAACATGAAGATCAATAAAGGCAAGCAAAACAAAAACCAAGATGGTAGGATTAAGTGATGGAATCTTAAAGGAGAAAAGAAATTGACTTTTGTTAATAAACTCACCAAGGAGGGCACTTGGAGTTTGATGTTAACACTATGTGGCATAATATGAGCTTCTGCATAACAAAGAGTGCCAAAGAGGTTTTGGGGGAGTCCAAAGGTTGTGGGCCTCCGTAGAAAGAGATTTGGTGGTGGAATGATGAAGTACAAAAGGTTATTAAACACAAAAGGGAGATCTATAGGAGTTTGCCCAAATCTTGAGATGATGCAACTTTTTGGAGATACAAGCAAGCAAAGAAAGAAGCTAAAAAGATTTTTCAAGAGGCAAGGTCTAGATAGTTTGATGATATTTATAAGAAACTGGACACAAGATAAGGGGAAAAAGATATATATGAAATGGCTTGTATAAGAGAAAGGAAAGGAAGAGAGTTGAGTCAAGTAAAATGCATCAAGGATGAAGATGATAGAATGTTGGTGAAGGATGATGATATCAAGAACCAGCAAAGAAATTACTTCCATAAGCTTTTCAATGGAGATATTGTCAATTATGTAAGAGACTCGTATGACATGAATACAAGAGATATCACTTACACACGACGTGTTTCACTATTTAAGATCAAAAGTACCTTGAAAAAGATGAAAATGAGAAAGGCATGCGGACCAGATGGTATTCCCATTGACGTATGGAAGGGTTTGGGGGGAAGGAGCTATGTGGTTAACGAATTTCTTTAATAAGATTATGAAGACCGAGAAAATGTTGGATTAGTGGAGAAATAGTACTATAGTCCCCATCTACAAGACAAAGGATGTGTCAGAATTGCACAAATGGCACGGGTATCAAGTTGACGAGTCACACCACGAAGCATTTGGAGAGGATTATAGAACAAAGGCTAAGATCTATAGCACATATATCAAACAATCAATTTGGTTTCATGCCTAAAAGATCAACAACAGATGTTATCATTCTAATAAGGAGGCTTATAAGAAAGTATAGAGAAAGCAAAAGAGATCGTCATATGGTTTTAATGATTTGGAAAAAGCTTATGATCGAGTACCTAGGGAAGTATTGTGGATGGTTTTAAAGAAAAAAGATGTGCCAATCCAATACATTGACTTGATTAAAGGCATGTATGATAGCTCAAGTGTCAAGACTCCTGGAAGAGAGACACCAACATTTTCTATCACAGTTGGGGTACACCAAGGATCTACACTCAACCCCTATCTGTTCGTTCTTGTTATGGATGAGTTGCCAAAGAATGTTCAGGATGATATTCCGTGGTGTATGTTATTTGTTGATGACAGTGTATTAAAAAACGGCCCAGGCGGCCGCTTAATCGGCCAAGACCCCCATCCGCTTAATTTTGCCCTTAAGCATCCGCTTTTTTCCCGCTTCACCCGCTTTTTTCCCGCTTTTTTGCCTATTTTTTTCCGCTTTTTGAAAAAAATGTTGTTGTAAGCATGTAATGTTAATTAAATGTATAATCCAAGTAGTATTGAGTATAATATATGAAGCTTATATACATTAAATGTTCTATGATATACCTAGTCCTACTTTAGAATGCAAACTTTGTATGTAAGCTGTATATGATAGGGTACTGCTGTAATATATCCAAGTAAATATCGTATTACTCTATTATACTTCTAATGGTTTTACTGATTTTACTGATTTTCTTGCAGATTTTGTTCATTACTAATTGATACTACTGGTTAGTATTTACTAATTTCCTTAGAAATATTTTTTTATATACACATATATGTAATTTTGTATATAAATATATAAGATTTTAAGCATCCGCTTTTTCAAAAATCGCTCGCTTAATCGCCCTCCTACCGCTTAATCGGCTACAAGGTCTCGTCCGCACGCCTCCCGCTTCACGCTTTTTAAAACATTGGTTGATGATATTGTGTTTATTGACGAAACTAAAGATGGATTGAATGATAAAGTTGAACTCTGGAGAAAGGTACTGGAATCAAATGGATTGATGATTAGCAGGAGCAAATTTGAGTATATGCATTGCAATTTCAGCCAATCTGGCAGTGTGAATGGTGGAGCCAAGTTGGACAGAGTAGATATACCAAAATGTGATAAAACTCATTATTTGGGCTCTATTATACAAATATATGGGGATGTCCAAGATGAACTTTGTCACATGATCATTGTAGGATGGTTGAAATGGAGTGCAACAAGAGTATTATGTAATCGGAAGATCCCTCTCAGATTAAAAGCACGTTTTATAGAACAACTATACGGCCAATCATGCTCTATGGAAGTGAATGTTGGGCGGTGAAGAAACAATGTCTCAACAAGACGAATGTGGTTGAATTGTGTATGCTAAGATGGATGTGTGAGAAGACAAGAAAATATCACTTGAGAAATGAGTATATCAAGAATAAAGTGGGGGTGGTGAGCATTGAGAACAAGTTGTGCGAGGGCCGACTCGGATGGTATGGACACGTGCAATAACGCGCCTATACAAAGCAATGCTATTGAGACAAACACGATTATAAGAAGAGCAAGACCTAAATTAACATGGACAGAGCTTATAAAGGGAGATCTTGAATCACATCTTGATCAGAATATGACCGATGATAGAGCTAAATGGAAATGAAGGATCTATGATATATATATATATATATTGATAAAAAAGAAGACGGCATGGGAAGGAGAACATGTGAAATTATGGACCGCGGCACATAATTGGGAACAAAAGATAGCTGAAAGAGGAAAAAGAAGAGGCAGGGGAGGCCGACAGCAAAAAGAAGAAGAAAAAGACACATGCAGGAAGAGGAAAAGGGGGGAGAGGAAGAGGAGGTGGATGACGCAAAAGAAGAGAAAACGGGAAGAAGAAGAGGTTGGGGATGACAAAAGCAAAAAAGAAGAGGAAAGTAGGGAGAGGAAGAGGAATAAGAAGAGGGGGAGGCGGCGAGGAAGAGGAGGGCAAAGAGGAGGGCGGAGAGGGGGAAGAGGAGGGAGGGAGAAGATTGTTGGGGGGAAAGTAACAAGAAAAAAAAATGAATCGCACGCAAGCAGTGACATTGACCGGGCTATCGTCCAAGCACTCCAAGTAGTCCAAAGTGTTTTGCAAGCCAAGAGAGGAGGGGGGGAAAGGAATATGGTGTGGGGGGGAGGAATAGGAAAAAGAAAATGCATGTGTGCAATTATTGTCAGGAATAGGGAGAGGTTGTGCCACGGGGCACGGGGTAACAAGTTTCTTTTTGTTTTTATAAGAGTCCATTAAGCGCCCAGGTCGCCCAAACGCAGAAATGGGTTGAGCGCCCGACTTCGGTCGGTCGGGTTGTTGCTCGTACAACACATAATATGATATCAAGTTCACCATTGTTGAGGCATGCTTAAACAAAATTGGAGGGAGCTTATAAGGAGAGATCTATAATATTTACATCTTAATAAGAAAGTGGCACATAATAGAGCTGCATGGAAAAGAAGGATCCATGTAGATGAACCAACATGGTTGGGAATGAGGCTTAGATGATGATCATAGAAATTTGGAGTCTTTCAAAGGCATGTAGAGATCTCTTGGACATCACAATCTCTCAAATAGTATCATTCCAACTATATATGCTCTCTCTTGAAACACAAGATTACTTACAACAATAGTGGACATCCTATTAGTGTAATACATAGGATTGTCTTAGTAAAATGACCGAACTCATGAATGGTGGCTCACATGTGCAGTTGTGTGAGTTTGCAATGTAAAAATGTACATCAAACACGCACTCTGTCATCCGACTACATCCTACCAAACAGGCCCTAGGTCGAAACACAATATTTTGTTTCTTGCTCTGTCATGTAACCAAATTTCTTGCAACAACTGCTACGACCACAAGTAGATCTCCTTACTATACGGCCACCAACATAGTCAGCATCAATTTCAACATTGTAATACAATCCTCTTCCAGGAGAGAACTTGAGGTACCTTAAAATAAACAAGCGTCATCCTAATAGTTGTGCTTAGAATATTCCATAGATTAGGAAGTCACTCCGACAACAATAAAAATGAAGTTGGTGGTAGTAAGGTGTAGGTGTTTTCTCACTAGAATTTTTATACTTGAACTTGTCCTCTAGTTCAACAGAAGAGACATCCCACATATTGATTGATTAGTCCATGGGAGAAGTGTTTGGTCTACAACGCTATACACTAATTTCTTCCAGAATGTCTAGTAGATATCTCCTTTGAGAAAGTGATACGACATTGCTCTTGTAGGCTACCTCCAAGCTAAGGAAGGATATCGACTTTCATAGATCCTTGATGACAAAATGCAGGGATACAAATGCTCAATAGAATGATATCATCAACGTATACAATCAAGATAATTATCCCAACATCAATTTTTTTGAATTTTTTTTGTCAAAAAAAGCACAATTTTTTTTATAATTACAAATGATCACAATGAGATGATACAATCAATATGCATTAACAGTCTAAGATAGCTTATTAAACTAGATATGAATACTTTGCTTAAGTTCATGAAAAGATGTATACCACGCATGCATAGCTCCCCCTAGCAACACAACCTAAAGGTTGCTACATAGAGAGAATGTCTTGAAAATCATCCAATTTGTATAGCATTCTTCACCAAGGTTCTAAACCGTGAGGTGTGTCAAGGTGTTTGTCTGAATGACGCAAGGCAATCAAGGTGCAAGCCTCATAACTTTATAAGGTTGCTTCATATAGACAGTTTCTTGTAGATCACTATGTCGAGATGCACTATTCACCACGAAGTTTTTTTATTGCATGAGGTGCATCGATGTGTTTTAGCCTCAGTGAGGAGAGGTGGATGTCTCAAGGTAGTTGAGGCATAAGCCTCCAAACTGACGCATAAACAATATGAGGTAGTCATATGTGCATACATAAACAATATGAGGCAGACATGTGTTACATAGATAAATATTATTAGAATAGTGTGTGCTTTTGTGCCATTGCGTACTTACATATATATATATGAAAATAGAACTTGAATAGTCCAAATCACCATGTCAAATGCAAGAAATATAAGTTAAAGTAGAAAATATATACATACCAAAATCGCATAACATTGGTTAGTCATTAAACAAGTATATAAGTCAAGTCAACAATTTTAACATATTGGATGATTAATATACATCAAAAAGTTCAAGGGTAAGTTGTTGGGTGGCATCAACCCTTGCTTCGGCTAGCAATGAGCCTAAAATAAGGTGATTTAGCCCTTTGTTAGCGCCCAAAACAAGAATAGTCTAATCTCACTACCACCTTAGAGCTCTCCTATGCCCTCAATCAATGAGGTGCATGCCAACTCAAAAGTAAGGGTGCAATTTGAGGTACCCAAGAGGCTTCCTTGCCTTAAGGTTTATACCTTCTAACACATTAGGTGCAATTTCAAAATCTTATCCTTCGCATTCTATTGGTGCATTTCCCCCATCTTTATTTACAACCACTTATATATGAATGTCCATCGATTTCATTCAAGCCATGGGCATGGTTTGACAAAACATAAGATAAATCTCTTGGGGGTTATGCCTCGAGGCAAGATTATCCTATTCGTGTGTCAAGGCATAAGCATCATATCCTAGATTAAGATGGTCTTAAGGCGTTCAAACGAAAATTGAGCGCAAGCCCCCGCTCTATAACATAAAGTTGAATGTTGAGCACCAAGTTTTGAGCTTTTGAAATAGTTACACATTCCTTGAATGTTTTGCGAACCAATTTGACATAATTAAAAATTATTTTACTAGTAAATTTACACATACATTTTATTTGTCAACAGACTCAAAGATCAAGCTCATAAAATTAGATTTTTCAATTTCATAGCTAACGGTGGTTTTTTGCTACCTTTTAATTCAATGTCATCTTATCTATTTCGGTTCATCAATCTTATACATTCCAAATTGTGTTTCCAATAATATTCTTTGTCCAAATAAAACTTTGAAGCCAATACTATACAATAGCTTATCATTCCTACAAAATCAGTCTTTAAGTTGGTGGTCTTTTTAATTACCTTTGCTCTTATTTCTAACTTTCTATCATGTGTTTGATTCGGGTAAAAGAATCTATTTAATTTTTTTTCTTATAAATACATGTTAGAGCACAATTAGGTTACACACACATGCATATGCATATTTTGAACGTCTAAAACATTTTCAAGGGTTACGTTTAACCTTTGAAACAAAAGTGCCTTGTAAGGGCTCGCACATTTAAAACCATAGCAACATGACAAACCCAAGACTCTTGTGCTTCATTGGGCCAACAATCATGACTTTAAGTGTTCCATCGTGTCATCTAGAAGTTGGTTGACCGAGTACAACCACCAACGACCAATTACCATGAACGCAAAGTGAAGAATTACCAAGTCACATGCTCCTCGAGATTTGAAAGCTTGCATTTCTTTATTTTTCCATCCCAAATAAGGGAAGGTCTTAGGGAAATTCTCAGAATGGATGATCATGATACAGCAACGAGAAATTCTAAGCGCCAAAAATAGCAATAGATATGAACATATGATTGTGATTTTACGCAAAGCAATCGGCATATCTTGATGAGAGGCACATAGATTGTGAAATATAAGATTGTATTGAATGTAATTGGATTATTACAAGACTGGACGTCCTCTCCTTTATATAGGAGAGGGGAGACGCCCTAAGACTTAGGACGCAAGTAATCTAAACGGGCTGAAATACAAAAGCCCAATAACTAATTAACCTATTAACTAAATAGGCTAATATAGACTCTCTAACACTCCCCCTCAAGTTGGAGCATGGGTGAAACACATGTCCAAAGCTTGGAGGTTACAAGACTCGATAAAACGATAAATGAAAGATAAAAGATAAATATCACTCCCCATACAAAAGATTGATACTCCCCCTTAAACAATACTCCCCCTAAATCATACGATGGCGCCTCTTTGCTTTGAAATTGTATTCTGTAGGCTGGAGATCCTCGAGCTTTGATGAAGGTCTTTTGGAGTGCATCTCAAATGAAGAACACCTGAAATGGAACTTGAATACTTCAGTAGTAATTCGCCACTTGGAGCAGACGATCATCAATACCACGACTACGGCAACTTCCCTGGAATACGTACTTAACGCAGCACGAACATGGATCTCCAATGATGATGTAACAGTAGTGGTGTCTTCAAAGCGTCTGAGAAGACGTGCATAACATGGCACGAACACGAACGGACGATGTGCTGGTGATACGATGCAGGTACCATAACTCTGTAGCGAGAACCTTGGGGGCCTGACAGAAAAGGAGATATCATCCATCAAGGAAAATCCCAAGAAGATCAGCAACAGGTGATGTCGAAACAGTAGATGCAGCTCGGAGAAGACGTGATGAAGCAACTCGATGAAGATAAACTCTTGGCTTCTGAAAATCTGAAGAAGCACCCATCTGTCTCATATGAATGCAGCTGAAGAAATACACCATCAACACCTGACGTACATAACATGGTACGAACGCGGATACGGTGTTGACGCTAAATGAAGCTGGCTGGAGGTGGAGAACAGACATGCTGAAGAACGTGAAGCTCCATGAAGATAATAGCCTGGAACATATATAACCTGAATACATATATCATCATCTCATCTCATACTCTCTCTCTCATACATTCTCACTCATACTCACTCTCTTCTCATCTCTTCCTCTCCTCTCTATCCCCCTCGCACACCAAATACGACAAGAGTGTGTTTGGTGTGGAGAAATGGATACATGACCCCCCCCGTACTGTGGAAAGGGATACATACATGATATGGGTGGGTGGGAAAGGAATTTGATGGATTTTGTGATATGGAGATGAATAATATGTGGAGAATGAAACCGATAACCGAAGAGAATAATACTAAATGGATCAATGTAAGATCCGGATAGAAAATTAAATGGATCTGATCCCGACCCGAAAAGGGATTTGTTTGGCCCGTTAGGGCAACAAATCCGGGGGCCCGGTGCGGGGGCGGAGCCCCCGTGAAAAATCCAATTAGGGTCAAAATGGGATTCGATTAGCAAAAGATAGGACCGATTAAGGATCCGAATAGAGACAGGGATAATGCATATGGGGGCAGTAAACATGGTTGTTTGGTGGCGGTGGAGAGTGATGGGTGACCGCTCGCAGTAGACAGCAACAATTAACCTGGGGGCCAGGATGATGAGACTTCGGTTGAAGAGTGTGATCGTCGGCTGGGGATATGGTTGTTGGATGAAGAGGCAGCAACTCTACAGCAAACGGACACGGCGGCGGCGATAATGACTGTGATGGTTTCGGCGGCGATATCTGTTGATAGGCGGTTGTTGTGCAACAACTAGTATTGCCACTGCGGCAGATGGCGGCTGCTGGAGATAGTCGGCGACGCCTGGACTGGCTGGATGTGGCTAGGCCGACGACAACATCGGCTGTTGTTGTTGCCCGCGGCGGTGATGGTTTCTGGAGGCCGGCGGCTGGGGGCAGCAGCTATTGCTGCTGCATACGGCGGCGGGTTGCTGTGGATTGTGGATGGCGGCTGACGATGGTGCTGCTCTTTGCGAATGAGCGACGCAGATGGCTACGGCTGCTTTGGGCCGACGGCGGCTGCTGGCCGACGGCAGCAGCTATTGCTGCTGGTTGCAGCGGCTGGCAGTAGATGGAGGAGGTGATGGTGGTGTTGGATATTAATGCCGGATATGGCGGCTAGAGAGTAGCTATGAAAGGGAAGAAAGAGCCATGTAGGCCGGATTTGCCTAGCGGGCAGCCGGCCTACGCCATGGCGACGACCGCCCGCAAGCAAGGAGAGCCCGTGGTTGCTCTCTCGAAGAGAGGCGGCGGTGGGTCTAGGGTTGTTGTAGTGCGCCGGGGAAGAGAGGGAAGAGGGGCGGCGGCTAGGGTTCCCTCAGGAGCGAACGCGCTCTGATACCATGTGAAATATAAGATTGTATTGAATGTAATTGGATTATTACAAGACTGGACGTCCTCTCCTTTATATAGGAGAGGGGAGACGCCCTAAGACTTAGGACGCAAGTAATCTAAATGGGCTGAAATACAAAAGCCCAATAACTAATTAACCTATTAACTAAATAGGCTAATATAGATTCTCTAACATAGATATTAGAGGAGCTATCAAGAGAATCTCAAGTTCTACAAGAGGCACTAAGACATAGGACACTCCAAATTTTGTTTGTTGCTTCAGGAATTAATAGAATGGATATCAGGATGATACAGGGTATATGGAAAAGGAGATGAGGCATGACAGATAGAGATATAGATGGGGTAGGAATGTTAGTAACCTATAGTATGTTTTGACTGGCAAGTGACAACAGTAGAGAATGTGGTGACTTCAAAGAAAGTGACATCCATAGCGACATATGCTCCTCTAGTAAAATGAACAAAGCACTAGTACCCCTTCCAGTGCGGGAATGTCCAAGAAAGCATTAACAAATGGCTCCAGGGGAAAATTTGTCTTAACCAAGTTGTTGGTAGTGAACACAACATAGGCAAACAAAAATACTTTGGTAGTAAAGAGAAAGATGGTGTCATAAGAATATAAGTTGTAATATGGGACAGCATTGTGGAGATTGATGCAGTCCATATGGCAATTAGCAATTAGGATAGCACGCATCAAAAGGGTTTTGCAACCTACATTTTAGTTACAAGTGAATCTGTTTTGTTAGTTCTTATGCTGAGCAACTCCATTTTGTTGAGGGTTATAGGGATGGGAGGATAGGGAAAAATCGTGTAAGAAGCATACAGTGTTTGAAATTCTTGTCGCACAAATTCAAGATTATATGTTTAAGGAAAACAGAAAAATAGTTTCAAAATGCACCAAGTAACTCAAATTGATCTTTTAACATGCAGATCCATGTTGCTTCAAACCAATCATCAATAAATTGACATAATAACGCACTCAATGAAAATAGAAACCCAACAAGATCATTAAATATCACTATGATTTGGAAAGAATGAGTAGCAACGCTTCTAAGCTAAAGTACTGACATCTAAAAAACTTAATAGACATACCAGGAAAAAGGGGCCTGCAACTTAGCATGAAATGGATGGCCCAAATGTTAATGCCACTGAGGCAACAATGTGGAAGCAGACTTGGTAGCAAGAGCACTAGCAAAAGGTTGTTCAAAAAAGCAAAATCCAGATACTTCGAAGAGATTTATAAGAAGCTGGACACAAAAGAAGGGGAAAAAGATATATATAAAATGTCTTATATAAGAGAAAGGAAAGGAAGAAAAGTAAAATGCATCGAGAATGAAGATGGTAGAGTGTTGGTAAAGGATGGTGATAACAAGAAACGATGGAGAAATTACTTTCATAAGCTTTTCGATGGAGATAGTGTGAATAATGTAAGAGACTCATGTGACATGAACAGAATAGATATTTGTACACACGACAAGTTTCACTATTTGAGGGTGTGCCAATTCATTACATTGACTTGATACAAGTGCGAAGACTATTTCCTACCACGCTTGGGGTACATCAAAGTTCAAACCTCAACCATATCTATTCATTCTTGTTATGGATTAGTTGACAAAGTGTGTTCAGGACAATATTCCTTGGTGCTTGTTATTTGCTTATTATATGTGTGTTGATTGACGAAACTAAAGATGAATCGAATGATAAAGTTGAAATTTGGAGAACTGCATTAGAATCAAATGTTGATGATTAGTAGTAGAGAAGTTGAGTATAAGCATTGCAATTTCCAATCGAGAATTGTGAATGGTAGAGCCAAATTAGACCGAGTGAATGTACCAAAATGTAATAAATTTTGTTACTTGGGTTTTATTATTCAAACAGATGTGGATGTTCAAGATGATGTTTGTCACAGGATGACTACAAGATGGTTGAATGGAGTGAAATTGGAGCATTATGTGATCAAAAGATCGCTCCCAGATTATAAAATAGGTTTTACAGAACATTTATACGAAGTAATGAAGTATTATAGAACATTGATAGGGCCAGCCATGCTATATAGGAGTGAGTGTTGGGCGGTAAAGAAACAAGGTCTCAACATGATGAATGTTACCAAAATGTGTGCTGAGAAGGATGTGTGAGAAGACAAGAAAATATCATTTGAGAAACAACTATCAGGAACAAAGTGGGGGTTTAGTGAGCATAGAGAACAAATTGCGCGAGGGTCGACTTAGATGAAATGGACATGTGCAAAGCAGACTGACTAACGTATCTATACGAAGCAATGTTATTGAGTAAAGCACAATTAAAAAAGAAGAGACGTGCCTAATTAACCTGAGAGCTTATAGAGAGAGATTTTTTCTTTACATCTTAATCAGAATACAACCCATAACATAGTTGATTGGAAAAGAAGGATCCATGTAGCTGACCCAAACGAGATTGGGATTGAGGCTTAGATGATGATGGTAACGATATGTTTGAAGAGCCTTTACATCAATATTTCAAGAATGGTAAGCATTATGCCCAACCCCCAAAGTCATATAAACAGATCATGATCAGTCAAATGGCATCGTATTAAGGTATTTGTATTTTTCAAAAGCATAGTACATTGCTTCATAGCTCTGTATTTGTAATTGTCATTGACATGTTCTTACCATGACAATTCTTGCTCCAAATTATAGTCGTCAAAGTTTCCCTCTATCACTTGTTCAGACTTTGCTCCATTATTCTCTCCATACTTTCATACATAGTGGAATAGGTTCAATTTGCAAGGGATGGGTCCAATATCAACCACCTAGCATAAGATAGTTAACACATCATCAAGATGTTGCATGGAAACATCACAATTTTATGCAAACCAAAACCATGAAGCAGTGTTGCATGCGGACACATACGGTTCGGGCAACTCTCCAAACCACTTATGGTTAAGTAGTCTAATATGCGACCGCTTTTTATATAAAGACTATATATGCGTATTTTTATCGATAATCTTGTTGAATTATTTACTAAACTACTTATACACACAAAAAGACACGGCTACATATATGGATATACATAAACACACAAATACATGACATATTATACATGTATATTCATATTCCTACATATATATATATATATATATATATATATATATATATATATATATATATAGAGAGAGAGAGAGAGAGATCTTCTTAAACATCTTGTGAATAGCTCATATACAAAATTTGAGCACATTTGGACATTTCTAGGTCATGTTATAAAGACCACAAAAATTATACATTTCAAATTAGTTTCATGCGTCAATTTTGTTGCCCTTGGATGAGTGACTTACACTCATCCAAATGAGCTCAAAATTTGTATGTAGCCTAGTTATAGTATGACAGTGAAGATCAATGGTTTACATTTTGCCAAAAACTAGTCTTGATATGCAAACACACTTGAGTGTATTCGTGCGAGCCGTACACTCGAGTGTATTCTAGCCTGACTATATATATATATATATATATATATATATATATATATATATATATATATATATATATATAACTGTAATAATTTTAAACATCAATAGTTCAATGAGATTATATAAATTATTCTTAAATATAATTAACTCAATAAAAAATCTAAAACTATATGTACTAATAATTTTACACTTCAATAGTTAAATGAGATTATATAAATTATTCTTAAATATAATTAACTCAATAAAAAATCTAAAACTATATGTACCCCCACATATGACTCAGTTGCCTACATTTGCAGTATCTTGGTGTAACACATACCGCATACAGCTTTTCATAACAATTCCATCAAGGATACCTATTTCATGAGGTTAGCCATTAGGGAAATTGATTATCTATAAAAAGAGCATTGTATCCAAGGTAGGAAGATCAGTTTGCACTATGTAAAAGGCTAACTCGATATTTATATATGACAGAGTAATACCCTACAATCTATGAAGCATGGATTCGGATACGGGGCGTGGAATGGGTACAGAAATACAACAATTTTTGAAAATATTGAATATGGGTACGATGTGGATACAGCAATTTATTAAATGTTTATTTTAAATTTTTTAAAAATCATAAAAATGAAAATGAAAACAATTCAA
Source organism: Alisma plantago-aquatica (assembly GCA_963693085.1). Classification (NCBI taxonomy): domain Eukaryota; kingdom Viridiplantae; phylum Streptophyta; class Magnoliopsida; order Alismatales; family Alismataceae; genus Alisma; species Alisma plantago-aquatica. The sequence goes on from OY856411.1 coordinate 1,280,546,846, forward strand.
TGTCGTTCATATAAACATAAAGAAAAATGATCTAAGGGTTGATTAAAAGTCAAAGTGAGTTTATATGTATATTTTAGCCTATTATTAACACTCAAATTGATAAAGAATTCCAAATATAGTTTGAAATTACGTTTAGCAGCCATATTCTATCGTACATTTAGAACTGAAAGTGGACATTATATCAAAAAAAATTCACTAGAAGTATTTTATAATATATATACACGTATATGCAACTATGCAAACATCGAGAGAGTAAGACAAGTTGATAGAAGTAGAAAAAAAAATGGTGTAAAAGACAAGGTTGAGGAGATAGAAGGCTGAGGACGCAACACTCACCTATAAAGGAAATAAATGGATACTGTCAAGATAGATACCCAGAATAAACCACAATGGATGTAGTCATCAGAATAAGAGTTATGTTAGCCAACAGTACCAAACTGAAGCCTTTCAGAGAATCTGGAGGATATTGATGAGCATTAAATTGTGTAGCTCAGCAAAAGGAAAGCATGCAGAAGTACCATGTAATGGTGAATGAACTGGTTTGCAATAAATAACCAGTAAAAACTCATGATTAGGTAGGGAAATTCTTTTGAAAACAGAAATCCTTACGGAGGTAGAAACAATAAAGAGAAGGATGACGGCATTTAGCAAGGGGGATGGTGGTTGTACTGACTTCAAGGAAGCAACTGCAACAGCCTAGCTGCTAGTTGCTACTTAGTAGAGAGGGATGAGAGAGAAGTTGGTGCCTTGGGTGCTATTTTTTTGTTCATTTTTTATTAGCTGGATATGGCCTCTATATGGCATGAATACGGCTTAGAAGTATATGGTATGTGTCCTGGAGTATCCATGAAGTATCGGTGCCCAATACAATATTTTGTATATACAATATTTTGGAGTATTGGTGCTTGATAGCCTAAGGCACCTATGTGGAGTATTGGTGCTTGATAGCCTACAATTGTTGTGTGCCCATATTGTGTGCAAGTACGAGATCAAGGATGAATGCAGTGAATTAAAAAACGGCCAGGCGGGCCGCTTAAGCGCCCATGACCCCCAGCCGCTTAATTTTGCCATTAATCGCCCGCTTAATCATTTTGAACAAAATCGCCCGCTTTTTGCCCGCCTCACCCGCTTTTTCCCCGCTTTTTTCTCGCTTTTGTTTAAAAATCCTAATGTAAGCATCTAACATTAATTAATTACATAGACAAGTAGTGTTGACTATAATATACGAAACTTGTATACATTAAATGTTCTATGATATAGCTAGTCCTAATTTAGAATACATACTTTGTGTGTAAGCTGTAATAATTGGGTATTGTTGTAATGCATCTAAGTAAATATCCTATTGCTCTATTATACTAGTAATGCATGATTAGTTTTACTGATTTCCTTGCTGCTTTCAGTGATTAATGATTGGTACTGCTGGTTAGTATTACTTTAGTGATTACTTTAATTCAATAATTCATAGTTTGTTATATACATTTACTGATCTGCTTGCTGATTTTAGTGATTAGAGATGCTGATTAATAGTAAGTATTGATGAATACTTAGTTAATTACTGATTTGCTGATTAGATATGTATAGAAGTTCCTTATAAATATATTTTTTATATACACATACATGTAATTTTGTATAAAAATATATAAAATTTAGACACCCGCTTTTTCAAAAATTGCCCGCTTAATCGCCCGCCTACCGCTTAATCGGTTACAGGGTGCCATCCGCACGCCTCCCGTTCCTGCTTTCTAATACATTGGATGAATGGCAAGCACTACTTAAAGACATATGAGCATTAGGTAAATGATCATGCTCTTTGAAAAGTCATAAGCCTTTTGGCATGTACATGCACACAAAAAAACCATACTTCTACACATAAGTAATCTATCAAACACCTAGTAGGATTGTGCATAGAAATAAATATCCCACAAAAATAGCACCAAAACAGCAAAGAGATTACCCTCACCCAAAAAAGGGTTATGGAAAGAGGTCCTAGTTGACAGATTTTCTTTTAAAAAAGAATTTTGGTGTCCGTTATCATATCTAACTGATTCACTCTTATGAAGTCCGATAGGAATCTAAGATAGTTGGTAATCAAAGACATTTGATTTATTCAAGCTAGGGGAGACTATTGCAGTCTCAAGAGGATGCTAAATCATATGTCATGTACCTCAAACTCTAACAATCATATTCCCTAGAAGTTCTTCACCTGATACTGTTTATTAATCAATAGACGAAGCCCCATTCATCATACTGTGGCATCACAGTTTACCCACAACATAACACAAATCTTAAACGATGATGTGAGATATAGTCCAGCGCTGAAATCCAGTCAGCCACTAGCTTGCTATTAAGTGCCAATAAGGGTTGCAACACGCAAAGCTGCATCTCCCAGCCACCATCACTGATGTTTTCTACAGGAAGTATGGATATTAGCATGGTCCTGCAAAAGGATGACACAAACAGAAATATATGGATGAACACAATTTCACAGACAAATTCCTGAGGCATCATTAAGGAATCATGGTTAGCGTTTGAATTAATTCTTGGATGACAAAGATTTCCTATAAGAAGTATCAGATCTGCCCATAGTTTTAGCAGGAAGGAGGAGATGACGGATAGGGTGGTGGGTTAAGATCGGGCAGGCAAGTCGAGAAACTTGACTACTTCATGTTCTTGGTAGGAGTTTCATAGGCCCATTCACAGTGACAAAGATCCACCATAACAAAGAAGTTCACAAACAGTAGATGGCTCAGCTCTTCAATTAAGAGACCAGATCTAAGGAAAGCACCAGCTACTATACTGTGCATTTGTAAAGTAACTACGCAGTTTTGCACCCATCTTCCACTTGGCCTGTTGCCCTCCATCCTCCCCGCCACTTTTCTAGTGAAAGTCCCAGACTCACTCATTTCGACTTATGCTTTAGTACTTGTTTGGTTATTCATTACCCTCATTCAGCTACTCAAATCTCTTCAATTCAGTATTAACATAACAGCGGATAGGTCATGACTCAAACTCTCCGCAAAACAATACCTTAAAATTCTAATTTATATAATGGCTACCACGTAGAAATGACATCAGGGTTTTAAAAATAGAACATTTCGTACCTTTGAGAAATTGGACCCAAAAAAATCATTATTCGCCATCTAAAGAGGAGGTTGCCAAGGGCCATCGGTCTCTTCTTCCAGCTGCTCCTCGCCTGAAGCACCTACTCCCCTGCTGGTAGCCCCGTCGACATGCCATCCAGATGACACGGTTTCCATACTGCTGGCAGGCCCAACAGAAATTACTCCTGCCACCGCCATCTGAGTTGAGGAGATATCGTCGGGCCTACCTCCGTCCCCTTCGTTCGATATCGTCGTTGGTGGAGAAGGGGGCGGGTACATAGTTAGCCTAGGATTTACCCTTCTCGCAAACTGCCTGAGCAAATCCGACCGACTCCTGTCCGCCAGAAGACTCCTAAGTCTAGTTTGCCTCCTGTTGGCTCTCTCCTGCTGCTCGAGCTGCTGCTCGAGCTGATCCTCCTTGCTGGCATCATCATCGTCATCACCAATGGGAAGTTGAAAGCGGCACATCGGACATGAGTTGTGACGCTGAAGCCAAGGGACGATGCAGCCATCGTGGTAGATGTGGCCGCAGGGGAGCTTTTTGGCTACGATATTAATCGCAAACTCTTCCTTGCAAATGGCGCAGGGGAGATGGGGGTCGTCGGCGAGCACGGCGGGGCTGATCTCGACCGTGGGAATCGCGTCGATTAAAGATTGAGGAGCGGGGGAGGGTCCGCGAGGGATATCGGCAGCAATGGCAGCATCAATGCGGCGGATGAGGCGATCAAAAGCGTCATAGTAGGCATGGGCCGAATTGAGGGCACCACTGGGGTTGTTTGAGTCGTCAGCAGCGGTGGCTCGGTCTGGAGTAGGAGGATCGTAAGGGTCTCGCTCATCAGAAGGGTATCGAAGGAGGTCGGGAAGGGTAAGTTGGCGAGGACCGCGCAAGATGCCACGGTCGGCGACAGGAGGATGATTGCGGTGGACGATCTCTTCGAGGAACCCGCTGCGGCAACGGGGGCAGGTGAGGGAAGGGGAGGACGGTAGAGAGAGGCTTGAATCACACTGGTGGCACCAATAGGTAATCAGAGACGGATGGGCCGGAGGGGAGAAAGTGGCGCCGCCGCCGTCTGCCACGAGGGCGGACGTCCCGTGGTTTTGGGCGGCGGCATAGCCGGAGGAGGAGGAGGTCGACATGATAGGTTTGAGTCGTTTGACGACAGTAGGGAAGGTCGAGGGTAGGTAGAGGGTAATCACGTGGCCGACGATGTAGCAGCGGGTTTGCGAAATTTTGATGGCATAAAGAATAAAATTTAAGTAAATTCATAGTTAAAAGGCATTAGATTGTCCCCAAGTTTGGAGAAAATGATGAACACATCAATCTGATATAGTGAATCATAGAGAATGATGGTAAAATAAAAATATTATTTGTTTGTTATGGTGATAGTGAATCATGGTAATTCATGGTCTGAGGTGAATTTTGATCTATTTTTGTCCCCATTAAAAAGCATGGTGAATCATGGTGAACGAAGTTTTTTCAAGACTACACTACTTATTTAGAAAAATGTGTAAAAAAAATCTAATAAATATGTTTCTTACTCATGTAGGGTGTTTTTTATTTTAAAAAATCCCCTCTCCATCACCATAACCATGTAACAAACAACATTTCTTAAGTTTTTCACATCACCATCCCTATCACCATGCACATGTTACCAAACAACACATTTTAATCATTTTCTCATCACAATTACCATCTCCTTCCCCATCACCATCACCATCAATTTTATTATCATGTACTAAACACAGTCTGAATCAACTAAAAATACGTCATCACTTCACATATTTACATAGATGAAAGCGTTTTTCTTTTATAGAAGCTCTTCATTCTGTTGGATCCTAGATTGGTGATTAGATGCTCTAGAGGGGGGGTGAATAGAGCTGAAAGCACTTAAACAAGATTCATTAAACCTTCAAGATATATGACAAGATAAGGTTGCTAAATAGGCAATTTGTGTTCAACTAAAACATTCATAGCAATGGAGAGAGAGATTGAACATGCACCAATTTGACAAGCTATTTAGAGTGGTTCCACACTTGAAACTAGAAGTGTGTCAGTCCACTTGCCTAGAGAGGTCAACCTCTAGGACTTCCAAACTATTGCACTCTTATATTCATTCATAAGACATACAATGCATGACCAACCAAAGGACTTACCTATCCAATACAAAGAGTCATCAACCTTACCAAGAACTTACCCACTTTGCAAGAGTCTTCGGCCTTCTCCAAGGACTTACCCACTCTTGCACAAGTCTTCAGCCTTGCAGGAATTATCCACTCTTCTTGGATCTTCCGCCTTTGACTTCACCTTCACTCGGAGAAGCTTCCACCAAGGACTTACCCACTTGAGCTTGAGTCTTCTGCCTTCTCTAAGGGCTTACCCACTCTAGCTCCAAGTCTTCAGCCTCGATCTTCACCAAGGGACTCCTTCCCTTGTTCTTCTTCACCTCTCTTAGACAAGAGATAGAACCTTCATCTTCATGATTGAAAAGATAGAAAGGGAGGTGGTGGAAGTGAGAGCCTCACAAGATATACATGTAGGACTAGCTCTCTTACAGATTTCCAACTCACTCTAATAGATGTAGCAAGTGATTAAGCTTAGAGAGAGAGAGAGACTGTAGGAAGCACACAATTATAAAATAGGAGCCTCACATAGAGTTTGCAATGAATGATCAACCTTGGAATGAAGCCCAAGGGTCCTATTTATAGCTGGGGATGCCTCTTAACCTTTGAGAACACTTGTGAATGAAAACTAGTCATTTTGTGGCTTGCAACAGATCTATTTTCACTTGTTGCAACTCCACAACTGCTAGAAGTACTTTTCTGCACTTTTCCGCACTTTTCCGTACAGTGCAATCGGCCGAGTTTAAATGGGGGTAACTCGACCGGTCAAGTAAGAGGCAAACCGATATTCAAATGATCGGTCGAGTTTGTCCTGAGGAAACTCGACCGACCATTTCAACTGGAAATGGCCTGCTACCTGATCGGTCGAGTTCTGTGAGTGCACAACTCGACCGATGCAATCTTCAGAAAATCGACCAAGGTTGATCGGTCGAGTTTCAGGCTAGGGAAACTCGACCGACTAAGTGTCTGTAATCCATTTTCTAGAAAGAAAAGCAAGTTAAAGCATGTACTTGAACAATCCAAAATGCAAGATGAAGTGTTGCAGAAAAATAATAAATCACAATTTTGACCCTCAAGACGACAAATTTTGACCAAAAACCATCAGAGCTCATCGCAACGCAATGAGTCTTTCTTAGAAGGCCGTTTCTGCATGAAAAACACCAGTCTTGTACCAAAAACTAAAACTGGAGCAAAATCTGCATAAAATCCAAAAATACTCCAATTTCTACATATAATGTAGATCTATGTACCCTGCATCACAACGTTATGCAAGCAACTCAAGATAGTAGATATGCAATTCAAGGAACAAGCTTGAGCATGTATGAGACAAAATGCAAGCATAGCATATAGATGAGCAAAGATGCCAATCATGAGCAAGGCTAGAACTACATGTATATGAACTACTAGTAGATGATATCACAAGTTAGGACTACTAGTAGGATCTAGATCATAGCAAGAGATACCAAAAGATACACATGAGAAAGCAAGCTATGAGTAGATGTATAGATATATCCAATCAAAGAGATATGCAATTTTAGAAGCATGAAAGGATATAACTCACTACAAATATGCATCCTTACCAAAAGATGATTACCACTAAGAACCTCAAGGTTGTATCAAAACAAGATGTACACCTAGATAGATGTAGCAAGTTAGAGCACAACGGAAGCAATTTTTAGACACAACCAAGAGATCCAAAGAGGTCATCATCAAAACCTGCAAAACAACTCAAAGCAAGTAATTGCAAGATATAGATATACCAATTTAGAGCAATTAGAGAGATAGAGTTGTAAGAAAGATAGACAATTTAGAACATGGCAATATGCATATATAAAGGTACCAAATGAGAGTGCCAAAGAATAAGGCTATTGGTTGAGAAAATCTAGTTGAGAGGGAAATTATAATTCAATAAGCCAAATGTATATTCTGTGCGCAGTGCTATCGGTCGAGTTATGTGCATTGACAACTCGACCGATGACAACTGCTGGCAACACCCATTGGTGCCTATCGGTCGAGTTTCAAGCAGGGTAAACTCGACCGACAGACCAGCTGTCAAAAAGCACATATATTTCATAAAAACATATTTAAAGGCATGCTAAATATACAAACCATATCCAAACATGTCTAAGCAAGTTAGTAATGCACTATAGAAGCATTAGAAACAGTTTTTGAGCAAAGGTGTGAAGAAAAACATAAAATACCACTTCTGACTCAAAAACCATATGTATGGTGCACACTATCTTGATAAAACAAGTTAGGATTGGTTACAAGAAAGAAAAACATTACCTTTGTGCTTACCATTTCTTTTTCCACTTGTTGTCACCCTATACACATCTCACCTTTCTTCTTTCATGTGGATTGAGAAGTCAATTTGCAATTCAATAGCTCAAGTCAATCCATTTGCAAGTACCTACAAGAAGAAAGATGAAATGGTCCCCAATCATGTTTTTGGATCCGGAGGAGTTAGTTTAGCAACCCAAATCCTATTGCTCTAGGTTGCTTTCCTAAAAGGACAACAAGTAGGATAATGGCCAATTTCATTGCAATAGTTGCATGTGCCCATAGTCTTGGAACTAGAGGACTCTCAATGGAAGATTGGAGGTCATTTATCTTTGTTGTTCCCTTGACTACTATCATACCCTTAACCATGTCTACCAATTTGTTTAGTAGTATGGTGTAGGATGTCATTAAGACTCTTTTTACCAACCAAGAATCTTTGCAAAGAAGATCTCAAACTATGATTGTCATGCATAAGAGAAGTAAAGGTGAAACACAATAGATTCATATCATCGCTAGCATGCACAAGATAGATTTCTAAGCAAACATCTTTAGTCATATAAGAATCTTTATCATAAGATAGAGCATAAAAAACTTTCTCTCTATAAGAAAAGATAGTATGAGGGTCAAGAGCAATTACACTACTATGCAAGGAAGCAAGTTCATATACAAGACAAGTAATCTTTGAAGGATAAACTTTATCTACATATTCTATTCCTTGCAAAGTAAGCTCTTGACTCTCGTAAGCACATTTAAGAGCATAAGAAACAATAGAGAGAGAAACAATAGTAGTAGCAAGCTCTATATATGAAATAGTAATAGAAGGTTGAGATTCTAAAAACTTAATCTTATCAAGCAAGATAGAATTCGCAAATTTAAGAGCATTTAGTCGACTAAGATAAGCATTTGTTTGAATCTCAACACTTGAATTTACCTCATTTAAATCTTCAATTGAGCTTGTCATGAGGGCGCAATGGCATCTTCCATCTTCACATTCACTAGATCATCCACTAGTGCTTTCATTCGTTGATGGAGCCTTTGTGATCCCTTTTTCTCTCTTGTTTCCTTCTATTGCTCTCTTTAAAGGTTTCCCATCTTCATAATCACCTATATTCTCCTACTTGTGGAAGTATGCTTGGAGAAGACCCACTCTGATACCAATTGTTGGATCCTATATGGGTGATTAGATGCTCCAGAGGGGGATGAATAGAGCTGAAAACACTTAAACAAGATTCATTAAACCTTCAAGATATATGAAAAGATAAGGTTGCTAAATAGGCAATTTGTGTGCAACTAAAACATTCATAACAAGGGAGAGAGAGATTGAACATGCACCAATTTGACAAGATATTTAGAGTGGTTCCACACTTCAAACTAGAAGTGTGTCAGTCCACTTGCCTAGAGAGGTCAACCTCTAGGACTTCCAAACTATTGCACTCTTATATTCATTCATAAGTCACATACAATGAATGACCAACCAAAGGACTTACCTATCCAATACAAAGAGTCTTCAACCTTACTAAGGACTTACCCACTTTGCAAGAGTCTTCGGCCTTCTCCAAGGACTTACCCACTCTTGCACAAGTCTTCAGCCTTGCAGGAATTACCCACTCTTCTTGGATCTTCCGCCTTTGACTTCACCTTCACTCGGAGAAGCTTCCACCAAGGACTTACCCACTTGAGCTTGAGTCTTCTGCCTTCTCTAAGGGCTTACCCACTCTAGCTCCAAGTCTTCAGCCTTGATCTTCACCAAGGGACTCCTTCCCTTGTTCTTCTTCACCTCTCTTGGACAAGAGAGAGAACTTTCATCTTCATGATTGAAAAGATAGAAAGGGAGGTGGTGGAAGTGAGAGCCTCACAACATATTAATGTAGAACTAGCTCTGTTACAGATTTCCTATTCACTCTAATTGATGTAGCAAGTGATTAAGCTTAGAAAGAGAGAGAGGAGGCTATAGGAAGCACACAACTATAGAATAGGAGCCTCACATAGAGTTTGCAATGAATGCTCAACCTTGGAATGAAGCCCAAGGGATCCTATTTATAGCTGGGGATGCCTCTTAGCCTTTGGGAACACTTGTGAATGAAAACTAGCCATTTTGTGGCTTGCAACAGATCTATTTTCACTTGTTGCAACTCCACAACGGCTAGACCACTTTTCTGCACTTTTCCGTACAGTGAAATCGGTCGAGTTTTAATGGGGGTAACTCGACCGATCAAGTAAGAGGCAAACCGATATTCAAATAATCGCTCGAGTTTGCTCTGAGGAAACTCGACCGACCATTTCAACTGGAAATGGCCTGCTACCTGATCGGTCGAGTTCTGTGAGTGCACAACTCGACCGATGCAATCTTCAGAAAATCGACCAAGGTTGATCGGTCGAGTTTCAGGCTAGGGAAACTCGACCGACCAAGTGCCTGTAATCCATTTTCTTATTTGCATTAAAAGTGCTCTAATATTCAATGTAAGTGCTCCTGATATTTTTCTAAGCTTAATTACAAGTCATACAATCATTACAAGTGATTTACAACATGATTCCAATGGATTTACATCATATTACAAAAGTGCACTTGTATGACTTTGACTTGTCTTTTCTCCAAATTGATATGCGCAAATTAGGGAATTGGAGTGTGTCTATACCTAATCTGAAAACACTCAAGTAGAGGCATTAGACACCAATATGTGGAATTGTTAGTCATCATCAAAACAAGGGTTTAGTCAATTTAGACGTGAGTCAACATTGACCTAATTTACCTTGAGTCAACATTCTCCCCTTTTTAAAGATGACAAACCATTCCATAAATGTATTGAAAGCTTTCAAGTAAAATCATACCTTCGGAGAAACCTAGGGGTTTCAGTGGAATTGAGTTCATATGCTCCCCCTCAATTGATGCTAGTGGAGTTCCCATACTCCCCTCAATTGATGCTATTTCTCCTGCATGGTTAGCTTTCATAACATTTATAGAGTACTATGTCTTCTACCCATATATGTTCTACACATATATGTCTTCTCCCCTTTTACCTGCTCCCTTTACATGAACATGCTTCTCTTCTTCATGTAAGACATGCCTTCTTCCTCTTTTAAAAGAAGACATACCTTTCTCCCCCTTTGTCATATCAAAAAGTGGGATGATGAAGAAAGTAAGAAACATCACTTGTTAAAGAGAAAGGAGATAACACAAATATATATAAGGAGAGTAGAAAGGCACAGATAGGGGCTTGTCCAAGCATAGAAAGAAAAGCAAGTTAAAGCATGTACTTGAACAACCCAAAATGCAAGATGAAGTGCTGCAGAAAAATAATAAATCACAATTTTGACCCTCAAGACGACGAATTTTGACCAAAAACCATCAGAGCTCATTGCAAATAAATGAGTCTTGCTTAGAAGACCGTTTCTGCATGAAAAACACCAGTCTTGCACCAAAAACTGAAACTGGAGCAAAATCTGCAGAAAATCAAAAAATACTCCAATTTCTACATATAATGTATATCTATGTACCCTGCATCACAACGTTATGCAAGCAGCTCAAGATAGTAGATATGCAATTCAAGGAACAAGCTTGAGCATGTATGAGACAAAATGCAAGCATAGCATATAGATGAGAAAAGATGCCAATCATGAGCAAGGCTAGAACTATATGTATATGAACTACTAGTAGATGATATCACAAGATAGGACTACTAGTAGGATCTAGATCATAGCAAGAGATACCAAAAGATACACAAGATAAAGCAAGCTATGAGTAGATGTATAGATATATCCAATCAAAGAGATATGCAATTTTAGAAGCATGAAAGGATATAACTCACTACAAATATGCATCCTTACCAAAAGATGATTACCACTAAGAACCTCAAGGTTGTATCAAAACAAGATGTACACCTAGATAGATGTAGCAAGTTAGAGCACAACGGAAGCAATTTTTAGACACAACCAAGAGATCCAAAGAGGTCATCATCAAAACCTGCAAAACAACTCAAAGCAAGTAATTGCAAGATATAGATATACCAATTTAGAGCAATTAGAGAGATAGAGTTGTAAGAAAGATAGGCAATTTAGAACATGGCAATATGCATATATAAAGGTACCAAATGAGAGTGCCAAAGAATAAGGCTATTGGCTGAGAAAATCTAATTGACAGGGAAATTCTCATTCAATAAGCCAAATGTATATTCTGTGCGCAGTGCTATCGGTCGAGTTATGTGCATTGACAACTCGACCGATGACAACTGCTGGCAACACCCATTGGTGCCTATCGGTCGAGTTTCAAGCAGGGTAAACTTGACCGACAGACCATCTGTCAAAAAGCACATATATTTCATAAAAACATATTTAAAGGCATGCTAAATATACAAACCATATCCAAACATGTCTAAGCAAGTTAGTAATGCACTATAGAAGCATTAGAAATAGTTTTTGAGCAAAGGTGTGAAGAGAAACATAAAATACCACTTCTGACTCAAAAACCATATGTATAGTGCACACTATCTTGATAAAACAAGTTAGGATTGGTTATAAGAAAGAAAAACATTACCTTTGTGTTTACCATTTCTTTTTCCACTTGTTGTCACCCTCTACACATCTCACCTTTCTTCTTTCATGTAGACTGAGAAGTCAATTTGCAATTCAACAGCTCAAGTCAATCCATTTGCAAGTACCTACAAGAAGAAAGATGAAATGGTCCCCAATAATGCTTTTGGGTCCGGAGGAGTTAGTTTAGCAACCCAAGTCCTATTGCTCTAGGTTGCTTTCCTAAAAGGACAACAAGTAGGATAATGGCCAATTTCATTGCAATAGTTGCATGTGCCCATAGTCTTGGAACTAGAGGACTCTCCATGGAAGATTGGAGGTCCTTTATCTTTGTTGTTCCCTTGACTACTATCATACCCTAAACCATGTCTACCAATTTGTTTAGTAGTACGGTGTAGGATGTCATTAAGACTCTTTTTACCAACCAAGAATCTTTGCAAAGAAGATCTCAAACTATGATTTTCATGCATAAGAGAAGTAAAGGTGAAACACAATAGATTCATATCATCTCTAGCATGCACAAGATAGATTTCTAAGCAAACATATTTAGTCATATAAGAATCTTTATCACAAGATAGAGCATAAAAAACTCTCTCTATAAGAAAAGATAGTATGAGGGTCAAGAGCAATTACACTACTATGCAAGGAAGCAAGTTCACATACAAGACAAGTAATCTTTGAAGGATAAACTTTATCTACTCATTCTATTCCTTGCAAAGTAAGCTCTTGACTCTCGTAAGCACATTTAAGAGCATAAGAAACAATAGAGAGAGAAATAATAGTAGTAGTAAGCTATATATATGAAATAGTCATAGAAGGTTGAGATTCTAAAAACTTAATCTTATCAAGCAAGATAGAATTCGCAAATTTAAGAACATTTATTTGACTAAGACAAGCATTTGTTTGAATCTCAACACTTGAATTTACCTCATTTAAATCTTCAATTGAGCTTGTCATGAGGGCGCAATGGCATGTTCCATCTTCACATTCACTAGATCTTCCACTAGTGCTTTCATTTGTTGATGGAGCCTTTGTGATCCCTTTTTCTCTTTTGTTTCCTTCTATTGCTCTCTTTGAAGGTTTCCCATCTTCATAATCACATATATTCTCCTACTTGTGGAAGTATGCTTGGAGAAGACCCGCTCTGATACCAATTGCTGGATCCTAGATGGGTTATTAGATGCTCTAGAGGGGGGTGAATAGAGCTGAAAGCACTTAAACAAGATTCATTAAACCTTCAAGATATATGACAAGATAAGGTTGCTAAATAGGAAATTTGTGTGCAACTAAAACATTCATAGCAAGGGAGAGAGAGATTGAACATGCACCAATTTGATAAGCTATTTAGGTGTGGTTCCACACTTCAAACTAGAAGTGTGTCAGTCCACTTGCCTAGAGAGGTCAACCTCTAGGACTTCCAAACTATTGCACTCTTATATTCATTCATAAGACATACAATGAATGACCAACCAAAGGACTTACCTATCCAATACAAAGAGTCTTCAACCTTACTAAGGACTTACCCATTTTGCAAGAGTCTTCGGCTTTCTCCAAGGACTTACCCACTCTTGCATAAGTCTTCAGCCTTGCAGGAATTACCCACTCTTCTTGGATCTTCCGCCTTTGACTTCACCTTCACTCGGAGAAGCTTCCACCAAGGACTTACCCACTTGAGCTTGAGTCTTCTGCCATCTCCAAGGGCTTACCCACTCTAGCTCCAAGTCTTCAGCCTTGATCTTCACCAAGGGACTCCTTCCCTTGTTCTTCTTCACCTCTTTGGACAAAAGAGAGAACCTTCATCTTCATGATTGAAAAGATAGAAAGGAGGTGGTGGAAGTGAGAGCCTCACAAGATATACATGTAGGACTAGCTCTGTTATAGATTTCCTACTCACTCTAATAGATGTAGCAAGTGATTAAACTTAGAGAGAGAGGAGGCTGTAGGAAGCACACAACTATAGAATAGGAGCCTCACATAGAGTTTGCAATGAATGCTCAACTTTGGAATGAAGCCCAAGGGGTCCTATTTATAGCTGGGGATGCCTCTTAGCCTTTTGGAACACTTGTGAATGAAAACTAGCCGTTTTGTGGCTTGCAACAGATCTATTTTCACCTGTTGCAATTCCACAACGGCTAGAAGCACTTTTATGCACTTTTCCGTACAATGCAATCGTTCGAGTTTTAATGGGGGTAACTCGACCGATCAAGTAAGAGGCAAACCGATATTCAAATGATCGGTCAAGTTTGTCCTAAGGAAACTCGACTGACCATTTCAACTGGAAATGGTCTGCTACCTGATCGGTCGAGTTCTATGAGTGCACAACTCGACCGATGCAATCTTCAGAAAATCGACCAAGGTTGATCAGTCGAGTTTCAGGCTAGGGAAACTCGACCGACCAAGTGCCTGTAATCCATTTTCTAATTTGCATTAAAAGTGCTCTAATATTCGATCTAAGTGCTCCTGATATTTTTCTAAGCTTAATTACAAGTCATACAATCATTACAAGTGATTTACAACATGATTCTAATGGATTTACATCATATTACAAAAACATGCACTTATATGACTTTGACTTGTCTTTTATCCAATTTGATATGCGCAAGTTATGGAATTAGAGTGTGTCTATACCTAATCTGAAAACACTTAAGTAGAGGCATTAGACACCAATATGTGGAATGGTTAGTCATCATCAAAACACGGGTTTAGTCAATTTAGACGTGAGTCAACATTGACCTAATTGACCTTGAGTCAACATTCTCCCCCTTTTTGAAGATGACAAACCATTCAATAAATGTATTAAAAGCTTTCAAGTAAAATCATACCTTCGGAGAAACTTAGGGGTTTCAATGGAATTGAGTTCATATGCTCCCCCTCAATTGATGCTAGTGGAGTTCCCAAACTCCCCCTCAATTGATGCTATTTCTCCTGCATGGTTAGCTTTCATAACATTTATAGAGTACTATGTCTTCTACCCATATATGTTCTACACATATATGTCTTCTCCCCTTTTACCTACTCCCTTTACATGAACATGGTTCTCTTCTTCATGTAAGACATGCCTTCTTCCTTATTTAAAAAAAGACATACCTTTCTCCCCCTTTGTCATATCAAAAAGTGGGATGGTGAAAAAAGTAAGAAACATCACTTGTTAAAGAGAAAGGAGATAATACAAATATATATAAGGAGAGTAGAAGAGCACAGATAGGGGCATGTCCAAGCATAGAAAGAAAAGCAAGTTAAAACATGTACTTGAACAACCCAAAATGCAAGATGAAGTGTTGCAGAAAAATAATAAATCACAATTTTGACCCTCAAGACGACGAATTTTGACCAAAAACCATCAGAGCTCATCGCAAAGCAAGGAGTCTTGCTTAGAAGGCCGTTTCTGCATGAAAAACACCAGTCTTGCACCAAAAACTGAAACTGGAGCAAAATCTGCATAAAATCTAAAAATACTCCAATTTCTACATATAATGTAGATCTATGTACCCCGCATCACAACATTATGCAAGCAACTCAAGATAGTAGATATGCAATTCAAGGAACAAGTTTGAGCATGTATGAGACAAAATGCAAGCATAGCATATAGATGAGCAAAGATGCCAATCATGAGCAAGGCTAGAACTACATGTATATGAACTACTAGTAGATGATATCACAAGATAGGACTACTAGTAGGATCTAGATCATAGCAAGAGATACCAAAAGATACACAAGATAAAAGTAAGCTATGAGTAGATGTATAGATATATCCAATCAAAGAGATATGCAATTTTAGAAGCATGAAAGGATATAACTCACTACAAATATGCATCCTTACCAAAATATGATTACCACTAAGAACCTCAAGGTTGTATCAAAACAAGATGTACACCTAGATAGATGTAGCAAGTTAGAGCACAACAGAAGCAATTTTTAGACACAGCCAAGAGATCCAAAGAGGTCATCATCAAAACCTGCAAAACAACTCAAAGCAAGTAATTGCAAGATATAGATATACCAATTTAGAACAATTAGAGAGATAGAGTTGTAAGCAAGATAGGCAATTTAGAACATGGCAATATGCATATATAAAGGTACCAAATGAGAGTGCCAAAGAATAAGGCTATTGGTTGAGAAAATCTAGTTGAGAGGGAAATTCTCATTCAATAAGCCAAATGTATATTCTGTGCGCAGTGTTATCGGTCGAGTTCTGTGCATTGACAACTTGACCGATGACAACTGCTGGAAACACCCATTGGTGCCTATCGGTCGAGTTTCAAGCAGGGTAAACTCGACCGACAGACCAACTGTCAAAAAGCACATATATTTCATAAAAACATATTTAAAGGCATGCTAAATATACAAACCATATCTAAACATGTCTAAGCAAGTTAGTAATGCACTATAGAAGCATTGGAAACAGTTTTTGAGCAAAGGTGTGAAGAGAAACATAAAATACTACTTCTGACTCAAAAACCATATGTATAGTGCACACTATCTTGATAAAACAAGTTAGGATTGGCTATAAGAAAGAAAAACATTACCTTTGTGTTTACCATTTCTTTTTCCACTTGTTGTCACCCTCTACACATCTCACCTTTCTTCTTTCATGTGGATTGAGAAGTCAATTTGCAATTCAATAGCTCAAGTCAATCCATTTGCAAGTACCTACAAGAAGAAAGATGCTAGCAGATCACTGTCTCTCTCACTATGTCCAGTGAAAGGAGTCTTGGTCATCTTCCCTAATAAACATGCCTCACATGTCTCTAATGATTCAAAATCAAAAGATTCTAGATAACCATCATTATGGAGTCTAGATATGCGCTTCTCGTTTATGTGCCCAAGACGACAATGCCATAAGAATGTTTTGTTTGAGTTATCAAGTTTTAACCTTTTAGTATTTACATTGTATATTCTAGTATCAAGTTCTAACAAGTAGATACCATAAGACATAGGGGCATTTCCATACAAGATCTCATCTTTACATATAGAAATAATTCCATTCTTAATGTGAAATTCAAATCCACTCTTGTCGATACAAGATACAGAAATAATATTTCTATTAATGACATGTACATAATAGCAATTCTCTCATTCTATTATAAGGCCCGTAGGCAAAGATAAACTAATAACTCCAACTACGGTGGCAGTAACTCTTGCTCCATTAGCAACCCGCAACTCGACTTGGCCCTTTCGTAAAAGCTTATTTCTTATCAGATCCTGCATATTAGAACATATGTGAGATCCACATCCGGTATCCAGTACCCATGATGAATAAGTATTTAATTTTATCTCAATAACGTATATACCTAAAGTGGAGATCTCTATCCCCTACTTCTTCTTCCTTAGTTCCTCCAGGTAGAGAGGACAGTTTCTTTTCCAATGTCCAGGCTGGTGACAATGGTGACAACTGCCTTCTTTGGAGATCCCACCTTTAGCTTTGAGCGCGGATGACTTTGGCTTCTGCCCGGCTTTAGAACCTTTTTTAGCCTTGCTTTTGCCTTTTGACTTTCCCTTTGCCTTGTTGATCACCATCACAGACTTGGGCTTGTCTTTCTTCATCTGTGCTTCAGCTGTCCTCAACATGCCTAACAATTCTGACAACGGCTTGTCAAAATTGTTCATGTTGTAGTTCATGACAAAATGATTATATGATTCAGGAAACAATTATAGAATCACATCCGTGGCCAACTCTTGACCTAGGGGAAATCCCAGCTTGGATAGGCTTTCCACGTACCCAATCAAGGTGAGTATATGGGTGCCAACTGAGTCTCCTTCTTTCATCTTGCTTTTGAACAAAGCCTTTGAGACATCATATCTATCCTGTCTTGCTTGATGTTGATACATGTTCTTGAGATGTGTTACCATCTCCATGACATTCATGTTCTCATGTTGCTCTTGCAACTCATAGTTCATTGAGCACAACATTAAGCACTTGACATCCACGGCATCATCAAGGTGCTTCTTGTAAGCATCCTTTTCAGCCTTGGGCGCATTTACGGTGGGCTCCTCTGGCTCTGGTGTTTCAAGGACATAGAGTTTACGCTCATGTGTGAGAACAATTCTCAGCGTCCTAAACCAGTTTTGAAAGTTGGTTCCGATAAGTTTGTCCTTCTCAAGGACCGATCGCAACGAGAACGTGTGAGTGTTTTTGCCATTTGATTGCTACAAAAGAAAAATCTGCATTTAGTCCAAAACATTTTAACTTGTAAAGATTTGATAAACGAGATTAATTAAGTCTTTAATTAATTATGGTCCCACTATTTTATTCAAATTGATAGCCTTCACTATCAACTCGGAAGATTGCAACACACAATCTTCTAGTGAGCCAAGATCCAAAATAATTGGATCAATGCCCAGCCAACGCCGGCGTCAAAGACCAAATACTAAGGTAGGCAACTTTTGCCAATTGCATCATATGCAACTCTTGGATAGATGATCATGCTCAACTCCTTGCCATGATGCATCTGTGTGCCTCTAGGTACTTGATCCTATCAAGGTTCCCTAGTTAAGTCCAACCCATAAGCCAACACGATGAGTGTACACCCTGCTGAGGTAGACCCACACACCCACCATCACACTTCCACGAGACAGATAGTATACCACGCGGAGGCGTGCCCACACATAGTCGATCAAGCTTTTCATGTGTGTTGCTGTATGGAAAGCAACTAAAACTTAATATTATTAATTGAGGGGTTTTATTAAAACATATACATATCCAAACACCACATACTTATAGTATGTATCATATACTACTATATCCACAACAACAAACGATAGACATGCAATCAGAAACACAAATACATCAGTTATGGCCATACTATTGTAATCATTTAGAGCAACAAAGGATTACAGTCTACCTATGGTCTTATGCATCTCATGCAACACCTGTGAATCAACATGTAAGCATATAATGATCAACATTACAATGAACAACTTCATGGATGCTTCGTGAGGTTGGAACTTCAAGTTGCTTCTTGGAATGGGATCTTCTTGTTGCTTCTCCATGGACGCTCCTTGGAGTTGGATCTTCAGGTTGCTTCTTAGAATTAGATCTTCATGGTGCTTCTCCATGGACACTCCTTGGAGTTGGATCTTCAAGTGGCCTCCTTACATCAAGTTTATAAAAACTAAAACTAACCCTATCTCTATTACATCATGTGAGTACAAATATAAAAGGGAAAGAATTAATTACACTTTGAAATAAGAGATGAGGCTCGGCATGCAAGCCGAATACTTTATACAAAGGATCCAAATGTAACCATTATACATCCATAGAATTCACAAACAAACATATCCACAAGATTGACATCTACATTCATTCACAACATTCACAAAAGGGGATACTACGCCATAAATGTGCATGAACTCCCCACATAAAATAGATTTTAAAGGCGACATATATGCTATCATAGGTATATCTACATATACATATATACATATTAAAATTGCAGTATTTTTAATGCGGGACATTCCCCATTAAATATATTTTTGACTTCTACGCATACTATGCAGAGGAGGCCACCCCTCGAGGGGTCTCAGGGGAAGAGCCCCTGAAAGGTTTACTGAATTTTACTTCTGTGCACTTAAAAAAATCAATATTTTCCATAGTCGACCCCGTCCAAAACGTCAAAAATAATAGCATGCGGCTTATGTGGAATTAGGTTTAGATTTACACATTAGCATGTTTAATTCGCATCGTATGCAACATAGAAAATAGTATACAACGATTCGATCATATTGAAACGAATCCAAATACACCGTAGATCGACGCTGCTCTGATACCACTGTTGGGTTTTGTGGAGAAAACATGGGCGGCGGAAGCAATAAAATCCACGCAACTCGAAACAGGATCTCGTCGACAACAACGTATTTGGAAAGAGTATTTGCGGGATATACCTTATCACGGAGCAAGTCCGGCGATGTCCCGCTGCATGACGGTGCAACGCTACTGACCTACACGGACAGAACTTCTCTCCGATTCGCTGTCGCAGGTTGATCCGGCGGCGCTCCTTTGCGGCAGTGATGTACGCCGCTCGTAGCATGTACAGGTGGTCGTCGACGTCCTCTGAACACAAGCGTCAAGGCGTCTATGTCTCTACTTCGTCCACACGGATGGACGGAACTCCACGTCGTGCTTCCCAAGCTGGCGGGAAGGAGTATGTCTCTACGACAGCGTGCTAGCGGCACATTTCTCTCCTTTCTCTCCTAAGGAAGGCACTACTACAGAAATGGCTTATAAAGTCACTTTTTCAGGTGTCGGTTGTATACAAAAACCGATACCTAAATGCTACAGTGTCGGTTGATAACATAAACCGACATCCAATCTACGAAGGTCGGCCAGACACGGGTGCCGCTTTTATTAAGTGTCAGTTAATTAATAAACAACTGACACCTAAACTCAACCGCCAAACCCAAAATTCCAGCGAAAAAATTAGCTCCAAAATTTTACAAAAGGTGTCGGTTCATAGCTAAATAACTGACGACTAAAGGGTGTTTAGTTGTCGGTTTTTAATAACCGACACTTATTGTCAACTTAATAGCTCACCAGCCCGACCGATTATTCCCCTTTCCCTTTTTCATTCCCGATTTCCTTAGCTCCGACGATTTCTTGCTCCCTGCCGTCGCTCCCTGCCGTTCGTGCTCCGCCACCGTGCTCCGTCGCCGCCGTTCTTTCCTCCGTGCTCACCGCTCGTCGCCGTCGCCACGAGAAGCAGTCGCCGCCCGCCCGCCCGCCGCCCGCCCTCTCTGCCGTCACCGGTAGCAGCTAGGTCTCCTAGCCTCGCCGCTCCTCTCCTCGTCGCCGGCAGCTGCTAGGACTTGCTCCGGCCGCTGCTCCTCTTCCCTCAAGGTGCCCACCCTGCCTTCTTCTTCTTCCTCTGCTCCTCTTCCCTCAAGGTGCCCGCCCTGCTGCTGGGCATTTTTTTTTAATTTATTTACTTCCTATGAGAATCAGTTTTAATTAGGACTCATACACATATTGATGTACATAAACCTGTTAGAATAAATGCTAAAAAGGTGTGATTTTAGGGTTTAGGTACTGATTTTGTGCTTCTACTGAGCTGAATCCTCTATTGTCTATACAATACATGTTCTATGATAAGCCTTAGTTAATTTAATATGCATACTTTATATGTAAGACATAGTAATCGGGTACTGCTGTATATCCAAGTAAATTACATGTAACTAATCATGACATAGATTTTAGAATGCATACTTTGGTTAAATGTACTGCTGTAATTTTTGATCAAGTGATGATATGTAAATGTAGCAATAAGTTAGTAAGGTATCAATGATAAGTCTGTTGTAATGTGATGCAAAATAGTTATTGTATCATGCATATATACTTAATACTTTTTTGTTTTATAGTTGTATAGGGTGTTTTATGTGTGGCAAGTCTATTGTTTAATAGTTTAGCTATAATCATTGTTTAATAGTTTAGCTATATTCTTGGTGAGAATCCTAATCACCCTTCTTTTGCTTAATGATGAACTGTAATGCACACATGTGACATGCTTGGAATGTAAATGATGAACTTTTCCCTAAATGGAAACAACTTATATATATTCAGATCTTAATAATTCCATGAAGTGCACATTATCTTACTCATGAAAAGTATGTGTATAATGTAGGATTAGTTCCACATAATGGTTCTATTTTAGTAAGCACCTAGAAACCCGTCCAAGATTTACTCATTAGGAGTAAATCTTGGATAGTCCCCGGTTTGGTACTGTTCTTGAACACCTAATCTCACTTAGGATGTAAGTGTATAATGTGTATTGGGTTTTCGAGAAAATTTCGGTAGCATTTCCTCGTTTGTTCTCTAAGTACATATGTAGACTTCTTTTCAAGCTATCATGTCTACCACAATAAATTTGGTTATGACAAGCAATAAAAGGTTAACTATTGTTATATAACTTTTTCTGAAAATATATAACATTGTTATATGTACTTACACTAATATTATGCAGTCTCTGTCCACCCATAACAGTCACAATGAACTGGGCCTCTATGTCAATGTTAACGTTCCCTATTAAAGAACAATTGGACATCATCCTAGATGATCGTTCCTTAAACCAATTGGTCATACCCAAACATTGGCGTTTTCTAAAAGGAAGACACTACATACCTGGTAAAGTGACCCTAACTTTTGGCAATTATTCACATGTTATCGAGGTTGAGTATGATTTGGTGGGAAATCTTGTATCAAAATCCGGTTGGCGTGATTGGATTGGAGAGCTGCATGTGGTCCGTTGGAACAGGCTTTTTCTCCGTCCAGTTGGCCATAATTCCATCAAAGTTTGGATAACCAACAACAACTGCGAGACCCCCGATCATCTTCTGCGGTATGAGCGCACGTCGTCGGATATCATCTATGAGGAATCTGAATCTGAGGCCCATGTCAGTTCAGATTCGTCTAAATACAGTGAGGAGCTTCGTGACACAACTTCATCATCAAAAAGAAGTTACTGATGCATGCGGGACCATGTTGGTGTAGTATTTAGTTGTCTATCTATCTAGACTTGTCTGTATTAATAGTTTTTTTAATTATGCGCATGTTTAGGGGTACACCAACCCCTTTGTTTAGTTACTGTTTAGGGGTACACCCCTGTGTGTGGATGTAAAAAGAGATTAATGAATGGAACTGAAAGTTTCTACATGAATGCTTATAACTGAAGTGTGTGTTCCCATGAATGTTCCCATTTGCATGATTACACTACTATTTTCTCATATTGTATAGTCTATTTTAATATGACGTCATACTTACTTATATCTTGCTTAATGATGAACTGTAATGCACACATGTGACATGCTTGGAATGTAAATGATGAACTTTTCCCTAAATTGCCAATCATGCTTTTAAAGACATCAATAATCACCCTAACTTGAAGAACTAGGATTTTAGGTATAAGAATGACAACACATTATTTGTTGGCCTAGAAACTTGTCCAAGATTTACTCATTAGGAGTAAATCTTGGATAGTCCCCGGTTTGGGACTGTTCTTGAACACCTAATCTCGCTTAGGATGTAAGTGTATAATGTGTATTGGGTTTTCAAGAAAATTTCGGCAGCATTTCCCCGTTTGTTCTCTAAGTACATATGTACTTGGAGAACAGCGGAAAAATACTGCCGACATTTTCTTGAAAACCCAATACACATTATACACTTACTAGTGAGATTAGGTGTTCAAGAATGGATAGGTGGTACACATTTATTATATATAATAATGACATCACATGTATTTGTTAACCCTAGACCCTAATCTTGTCCTAATATAAACTTGTTTTCTCTTTGATCATAGAATGGATAGATCATGGATGTCAATTCGCAATCGCTGCACTCCAGAGTTTATTTCTGGTCTTGACCAGTTCATTAGATTTGCCGAGGAACATAGGAAACAACCTGGAGATAGGTTCTACTGTCCATGTAGGCATTGCGGTAACAACTTGAAAGTCAACACTGGTGACGAAATCAAAACTCATGTCATGTGCAACGGGATTATACAAGGCTATACAGAATGGCACTGGCATGGAGAGATTTCAAACCCGAAACCAGTGGATGTCGACAGTAGTGCTTGTGTGGAAGAAGAAATTGCCTACGATGACGTAGATGTGAATGAACTAGTTCCAGTAGACATCGTTGATGCGATGCTGGATAGTTGTGGGGTAGAGCACACCGATCCACCTCCCATTTTTAGAAACATTGTGCATGATGCTGAGATGTCGTTATACACAGGTTGTACTAAGTTTACGAAGCTTAACGCTGTGTTGAGATTGTATAAGTTGAAAGCTAACAATAGATGGAGCGACAAAAGCTTCACGTCATTGCTGTCTTTGTTGAAAGAAATGCTTTCTGAAGGAAACGAGCTGCCAATCTCAACATACCAGGTAAAGAAATTATTGTGCCCAATGGGAATGGATGCCAAGAAGATACATGCATGCTCTAATGATTGTGTATTATTTCAAAAGGACTATGCGGATTTGAAAGATTGTCCAAAATGTGGTGCATCACGGTATGAATTGATGACTTCGGGGGAGTCCAAAACTGGTTCTCCTGCCAAGGTGATGTGGTATCTACCTATAATATCATGGTTTCAACGCTTGTTTGCCAATCCGATAGATGCGAAGAATTTGAGGTGGCATGCAGATGTTAAGAAAAATAATGATGGGATCCTACGACATGCGTCTGATTCCCCACAGTGGAAGAAGATTGATGTATTGTACCCTGAATTTGGTGAAGAAGTCAGGAATCTAAGACTTGGGCTTTGTACAGACGGGATGAATCCGTACGGGACATTGAGCAGCCAACATAGCACTTGGCCAGTCATGCTTGTTATATACAATCTTCCTCCCTGACTGTGTATGAAAAATAAGTACGTAATGCTGTCGTTGTTGATATCGGGCCCTAAACAACCTGGAAATGACATCGATGTTTATCTTGAACCTCTGATTGATGACTTAAAGAAACTCTGGGGGTGAAGGTGTGATGACCTATGATGCTTCACGAAGAGAGACATTTCGTTTGCATGCTATGTTGTTTTGCACTATTAATGACTTTCCAGCATATGGGAATTTGTCTGGATATAGTGTCAAAGGAGCTAAAGCGTGTCCTATATGTGAAGAGAACAATGATTCAACAAGACTAAAACATGGCGGTAAGAATGTATATCTCGGTCATCGAAGGTTTCTTCCAAAATTCCATCTGTATCGTAGGAAGCGCAAAGCATTCAATGGATTGAATGAGGAACGCAGTGCACCAAAACCTATACTAGGGGAGGTTGTTTATGAAAGAGTAAAAGAATTTGTCAATGAATTTGGTAAGAGATCACAATGTACTACACGGAGTGACAATTCTTCATTCAAGAAGAAGTCAATATTTTGAGATCTTCCTTATTGGAGTTCTTTGACAGTCAGACATTGTATCGATGTAATGCACGTTGAGAAAAATGTCTGTGATAGCATCATTGGTACTCTGTTAAATATACCATGTAAGACTAAAGATGGGATAAAATCCAGACTGGACCTACGTGAAATGGGAATAAGGTCAGAATTAACAGAATTACGTGAAATGGGTAATAAAAGAACATACTTACCTTCCGCTTGTTACACGTTGTCTAGAAAGGAGAAGAAAGCTATTTGTGAATGCTTGGTAAATGTTAAGGTGCCACATGGTTACTCATCCAACATCCGTAGATTGGTATCAATGAAAGATCTGAAGTTGATAGGTCTTAAATCTCATGATTGTCACACTCTAATGCAACAAATATTGCCCGTGGAAATTCGATCTATATTGCCGAAGCATGTAAGGTTTGCAATCACCAGACTTTGTTTCTTTTTCAACAGTCTCTGCAGCAAAGTTATTGACCCTGAGACTCTCGATAATTTGCAAAGAGAAGTGGTTGTTACCCTATGTCAGCTTGAGATGTATTTCCCTCCTTCGTTCTTTGATATCATGGTACATCTTGTTGTCCACTTGACTAGGGAAGTGAAAATCTTGGGACCGGTTTTCTTGCATTGCATGTATCCCTTTGAACGATACATGAGCATTTTTAAAGGTGATGTTCGAAACCGTTATCGGCCTGAAGGGAGTATTATTGAAGGTTATGTGGCGAGAGAGGTTATGGATTTCTGCAATGACTTTCTCAGTGGTAATGACACTCCTGATAATGACAAGAATATTGACGAGCTATTTGGCAAAGGAATTTTGGGATCACGTGTGAAAGTAATCAGCCGTGAGCAGTTGGAACAAGGTCATTTGTATATTTTACACAAGATGGACGAAGTGAACGTTTATATCGAGGAACATACCAATTTCATCAAAAGACAATATCCTCGAGCCAATACAATGTGGCTTGCTAGAGAGCATAATAAGACTTTTATTAGGTGGTTTGAAGATAAAGTCTTACATCAACTATCTCAAACACCAGATGATATTACTGAAACTATCAAATGCCTCGCCTTTAAACCAAAGTTGACTGTTATGTCTTATGAAGGGTATGCCATTAATGGATTCACATATTACACAAAGCGCCAAGATGATAACAGTGTCGTCCAAAACAGTGGGGTCACCCTTCAAGCATCGACTGTGTTTTTTGCAAGTACAAAGGATAAGAGTCCACGTGAAGCTAAAATGTCATATTACGGTGTCATTGAAGAGATATGGGAATTTGACTACATAGATTTCAGAATTCTACTCTTCAAATGTAATTGGGTTGATAACACCAAAGGAGTTATAGTGGATGAATTGGGTTTCACTTTAGTGAACTTTGAAAAGATTGGCGAGAAGGCTGAACCATTCATATTGGCATCACAGGCGAAACAAGTATTTTATATCGATGATCCTGCAAATGATAAATGGTTGGTTGTTCTTCATGGTAAAAGACAGTTAATTGAAGATCCTATAGATGAAGAAGAGTACTATGATAAATATGATGACTCCAGTCCATTCTCAGTTAGGTTGCCAACTCCACAAAATATTGAAGAAGCTAATGATGACTTATATGTGCACGGAGATCACAATGAAGGATTGTTAATTGATAAAAGATCACAATTTTAGAGGCATGCATATTTATATTTTTTATTGAAGCTAAATGTTTACTTTTTTAATATCAATATCATTTTTTGATTTGATGTTTCATTATCTTCTAGTTAATACAAATGCTAAACAGCAAAAGAAGCCCCAATGAAGAGAAGCAGGATACAGATACAATACATAAAGTGCAGCACACACAAGTGCTTCAGATTCATATAACAACATGACAGACTAACACATATACAGTGCATAACAACAGTAGCGCCGAATTTACATACAACACTAGCTTAATACATATATAGTGGGACTAAGGTGACGATACCACCTGCTAAAACAGGTTACCGACTACATGTTACGACTGGGAGGTCGTGATTCAGCAACCGTATGCATTAGCAGGAGGACAAACATATGGTGATCTGTTTGTCCTCCTGCTAATGCATACAGTTGCTGAATCACGACCTCCAGTCGTAACATGTAGTTGTCGGTAACCTGTTTTACCAGGTAGGATCGTCACCTTATAAGTCCCACTATATATGTACTAAGCTAGTGTTGTATGTAAATTCGACGCTGTTGTTGTTATGTACTATATATGTGTTAGTCTGTCATGTTGTATGGACATCGATTGTATTGCTCAGGTATTATATAGTCTCATTAGATAATATGAAATATATCAATCTTATTTATAGCTCATTAATTATATATATACATCATTCTCTTTACAGGTGTTTAAAGCTGACCCCACTACAGGAGCAGACTTACCAGATGTACATACTCCCTATACGATGGGAGAATTAAATGAAGTAAGAGAAGAATGGGCAACAACCATACAAATAGTGGGGGCTTTAAAATATAATTGGGATCCTGATAGCGAATAATGACTAAACAATGATATTTTGCAAATGAATTTATGAATTATAATATATGTGTGAATGTTTCTACATGTCTGGATGTTTCTACATGTGTCTGAGTGAAAATGAATGAAAGTGTTGGTTGCTATATTAATGTTTCTACATGTGTGAATGTGAATGAATGGAACTACAAATTGCTAGCTACATGAATGTTTCTAAATGTGTAAAAATAAAATGGAACTGCAGGTTGCATTGCTAAATGCATGTGTGAATATTTTTGTTGTTAATTTTGCAGGTTTGTGGCCTGTTGTCGGCTGATATCAATGGATGTCGTAAAACCTGCAGTTCATAACTGAACTGAACAGGTTTCTCATCCTGCGACCAGCCACAACAGGTCTGCAGGCTGACAGAAAAAAAAATAGGCATCGTTTATTTGTATAAAACCGACGCCAAATAGGTTACAGTGTCGGTTTTTAATAGAAACTGACATCTATTTCCTTAACACCACGGCCGTGCTGGTTGGGAGTTAAATGGCGTCGGTTATTAGATAATAACCGACGCCTATAGTGCCCAAGTTGGCGCCCTCCTGTGGCGCGAAGATATATGTCGTCGGTTATGTGTAAAAAATCGACACTGATAGTGCCCAAGATGGCACCCTTTCTATGGCGCGAAGGGTTTGGGCGTCGGTTTCGTATCTAATAACCGACGCCTATAGTGCCATGATGGCACGTTTTCGGTGGCGCGCGAAGAGTTTGGGCGTCAGTTTTAGAACTGACGCCTAATGGGTGAGCTTTTAGTGTCGCCCACATAGGTGTCGCTTAGAAACCGACACTAAAGGCTTTAAATAACCGACACTAAAGGTAGGTTCTATAGTAGTGAGGACGATGACGGCTAGGGTTTACGTGCGTGAGCGTAAACTGAAAAACCTCTATCTATCTTATATAGATATCGCCCATCAATCCTCCTTTAAATATGATACGAAGGGAAATAGGGTTTCCTAAACCCATCGGTAAACAGAAACGTGGTGTTAATTAAAACGCTCGTAGATTAATTAGAATATTCTGGAATTCATTAATTAACCAAATAATCACATTAATTAATTAATTAATATCTAACTCCATGCAATTGCTTGGGATAGCTCTATGGGCATACATATACCAACACATATTTCAACCAAACTATGTTTCATTACCAGCGTCTCTATTTCTTTTCTATTTTCCCCCCTATATATATTAGAACACAAGCTATATACACTGCATGGAAATTAGAAGACACCATGGTTTATCAATAGAGGGCTCGGAACAAGATGTTAATGTGCTTACAGGCTAGTTGCAGCGCGCTCATCTCCATAGAGAAGTGACAGCAAATTCTGAGCATATGCTCTCACAGAGCAAAGTTGCTGCTTCAAAATAATGCAAGCAGAGTCTGTGGAAAGCAAACATGATATGGTTAGACACGGCAAGCTTAAGCCACAGTACCCTAACAACATATAAATATAGACAAACAAATCATCAACATATAAATCAGAACAACAAATATTTGACTTCACAGCCTTAGCAATCAGACAGTCAAGGACATGCCATGAGCTATTGTGAGCAGTTATCCGTTGGGTCAAAAGAGGACCTTGAATAGCAACGGTCATCAGGTTGGTCTGCTTTCCAGCATAATGTGACAGGCTCGTCTTCATAGGAAGGTTAACTACAACTTTCATTCAGAACCTTTTAAGTCTAGTGCAGCTAACTACTGATAAATAGACAAATTTAGCAACAAATATGCGCTTTGGTACACTACTATATAACATTCACACCCACATATAGGGAGAATCATGCTTAAAAGCATCCGCGGTGGCATATAGGTAGGTGCAAATCAGTAGCCCCTTAGTCTTCTTGATGCCTAGGTGGCTACATAGGTACATTTGAATTTTACCTTTATAAACCAACAACTAAGAGATGAAACAGATTATTAGATAAAGGACCGCTTCAGCACGTTACATAATATCATCTTTCAAATTATGCAATATACTTGACTCATTAGATTCCCAATTTCAAATTTTAGAATTTTTAGTATACCTATAATAGAGACGAGCTAAACATTTCACAAGTGCTTAGACATGGATCAGGTTCATTCAGATCACCAACTTATATGGGAACATGCACCTATTTCAAAACAAGAAAAAATAATAGTTAGTGTTGAGCCTATACATAACAATAATCAGTAGACTACTTTTAGTACCAATGTTCTATCATCTACATCTCATAGTGACAAAATACATGTGATCTACATGTTGCTCCATCAATAAGGGAATAAATGAAGTGTGCAAATATTATCAACAATTTGAATTAGCTTCTTCATCCTCTCCTTACATCCTCCACAATTTATATTACTAGAGGAAAATAGAGGCAACAACTTATAAAATCAAGTTCATGAACACCACCATCAACACTCTCAGACACCACCTGCATGTATAGGTAGTTCATGAACACCACCAATACTGAATGAATTGACTACTACATATCTTCGACATAAATATTTGTAAGAGAGATAGTGTAGTTCCAATCTATTAATCATCGTGAGGACTCAATTTTCATTTATCAAATTTCTCACCAGAAAATGCATGCTAAGAGCTTACCTTAAAAACTTGTATAGGTAGACTACATGTAGAGAGAGTGGAGATATCACGTTCCACCTAGGTTTTGGAAAGCACAAAGCGTGAAGCGTGCGGATCGCCCATCTTGAAGAGGGAAGTGGAAAGCGGGTTTTGAAGCAGGCCGAAGCAAGCACTTTTTGAAAAAGCGGTCCAATAATGTTTTAAATAAATTTGAAAAAAAATTATGATTCCCATACTAACAACAAAAAGAAAAATTACTCAAAAATCAAGTATTTTGAATAATATTTCACTGCGTCAAATGACTTTGATAGATCAAAATGGGTCCCAATAACAGAAGTAAATGTTGGCAAGCTAAAAATAAAAAAATGATAGTCCTATATAAATGATTGACACATAGTATGTAGTACATAGTATATTAAAAAGAAGAAAAATCCGATGATAAGTTTTTAATGCATGCCTATTCAGTCTCTAACTCCTCTAGCAACAGAGAGATAAAGCAAAGTCGGTGGTCAACATGTATCAGTTAGAACTCTACTAACATATTTCCTATTAAGTAAGTGTAACTTCCAATGATCATCAAAGAGTAAAGTAAAATATGAAGCATATCTAGAGGATGTCCTGTCCAAAAAACTGTAGTCTTGCATTCAGCTGTACCCATGCGTTGCTTAAGAACCTCCAAGTTAGTGGATCTGATCCTCCATCAATATATCTAATTCCACGTAAAATGCTATTATTATTAATTGCCTAAGTTGTTAACTAAATTATTGCATTGCACTATCGTAGGAACAAAGAAGTAGACATGGTACACTGATGAACTACTACATGATAATATTACTGAATCAGTATTGATAAAGTAGTGTAGTACTGATGTTTAACAAAATAGAAAAAGCAACGCATTGGATTATTGTACTGGTATACATTTTCCCCCTACAGTTCTAGTTACAGTAGATACTTTCAACATTTGAAGGGTGAAGAACCTTGAACAGGGAAAAACCTTCAAAAATTCAAACGTTCAAACATTGAGAAGAGCTAGCGGAATTACTGTTGTCACGACCATGAAGAAGAACGAGAATAGAGGAAGCGAGATTGCTACTGCTATTTGAAGCTTGTAGTTGTAATCATCCACGGGGATTACGTTGAAAGGTTTGGACAAGAAGGACTGAATAGAGGAAGTGGATTACTACTGTCACAACCATGAAGAGGTAGAACTGGCATACATAGAAAATCTCGAGGGGAGAAAAGGAGAAGAACTAGCAGAAGACAAAGCAAGGAAGAATAGATTAGAGAACATACCTGCTGTTACTGTTGTGTGTAGAGAAGAAGCGCCGAGAAGCCTCTCCCTTGACTCTGCCACTTTCCGTCGTGAAGGCTTCCATTGTTGCAGCTTGTCTTACGCCTTCCCCCTTGACTCCTGAACAACCGCCGAGAATCCTTCTGTTGCTGCACCTTGAGGCCCTCAGTTCTCTGCCGTCATCTTGCACGAGCGATGTGGAGGGGATGAGAAGAAAGCACGAGGTCGAGGGGATGAGGAGATACACATGAGTCATGCTCTTATAAGAGCACAGGGGACGACAATGGCTTAGGACTCGAGGAGCCCTAGCCTCGTCAGGATTCCTCATCAGGATTTAATGTGATAGTTGCAGGCGCAACATTGCAATTGGGAATAGGAAAAGGAGTCGGGGTTTGAGGGTCTATGATCGGGGTTTTGGGAGGGGAGATCAGTATGACGCATCTGCTCCAGCCGCTAACTCGGGTCTCGCTAAAGTGGCCCACGGCCCGCAAAAGCAGCACAAAACACTCGCATCAAGTAAAAGTGCCTTTTCTCCGCTCATGTATATTTTAGTGTGGTAGTGTGGGCTGGCCGCTAAAGAGGGCGTTGAAGCGGACGCTCCAGACGCTTTTTGAAACGGTTCCACAACTAAGAAATTTCATAGGTCATTGACTTGAAGGAACTTATCATTCATCTACATAAATAAACTGCATAAATTACTATACAAGGAATATACCAAGTAATCAAAATAATCCCTTGACTAGTTATAATCCTCAACATTAGGTTAGTTGTGTTGTGTAGGCCTATAATGGGGTGACAAGTAGGTGTTTCAGTCACAAGCTAAATTGAAAAATGATGATGAATGTGTTAATGCTTATTCTATTGTTGTGGGTGATT
The DNA here is from genome assembly GCA_963693085.1 of Alisma plantago-aquatica. Taxonomy (NCBI): domain Eukaryota; kingdom Viridiplantae; phylum Streptophyta; class Magnoliopsida; order Alismatales; family Alismataceae; genus Alisma; species Alisma plantago-aquatica. The sequence goes on from OY856411.1 coordinate 1,280,579,013, forward strand.
TGTTGATTAGTAGTCTGATGACTTCCTTCTCCTTTGAGCCTTCTGATCCCAGGTCTCAGGAGACACCATAAGATTTGGTAGTAGTATAGATCTAGACCCAACCCATAGGCTTCATTAAACAAAAAGACACCATGAGATAGTAGTGAAGATGCAAGAGGTTTTGTATTGGATGGTTTTCATAATTATTTCTAAAATTTTAAGAGGTAGGATACATCACTAGATGCCTCATTACCCAATGAAAAAGATTTGATAACTATGGGTAAGTTCTATGTGAAGCAAACAAGTTACAATGCAAGATCTGGGGAACTCAGAGGTCTCAAAAGAAATAGCAGTTAGGATGGGATCTAAAATAGTATCTCACTATCAAATCTGAACTTGAGTCCGTTTATTGATAAATAGAAAAATTTAGCAAAAAATATGAGCTTTAGTACACTACTATATACATTCAAACCCATATATAGGGAGAATCATGCTTAAAAACATCTAGGGTGGCATATAGGTAGGTGCAAATCAGCACCCCCTTAGGCTTTGTGATGCCTAGGTGGCCACATAGGTACGTTTGTATTTTACCTTTAAACCGAAAGTTGAGAGATAAATTAGATTATTAAACGTAGGACCATTGCAACACGTTGCACATAATATGATCTTTCAAATTATACTTGTCTCATTAGATTCACAATTTCATAATTAAGATTTTTCTATACCTATAATAGAGAGACGAGCTAAACATTTCCCAAGCCCCTATTTCAAAAGGAAAAAAGAAAATAAGAGTAAGTGTTGAACCCATACATGACATATCATCAGTAGACTATTATCAATACCAATGTTCTATCATCTACATCTCATAGTGGCAATATACATGTCATTTACATGCTGCTCCATCAATAAGGAATCAGGGAAGTATGTGAATATTATCAACAATTTGGAGAAGCTTCTTCATCTTCTCCTTACATCCTTCACAATGTATATATATAACTAGAGGAAAATATAGATAATTGAGAAAACTAAAATCATATAAACACCACAACACATTGTTCATAAATAAGAAAAACTGGCATGATAAATATAGATAACAAAGATAATATTGTAGTAGTCTTCACGGATTGGTTAAGAGACAACAAAAGTCATCAACCCCTACCCATCCACTATTTCAACCTTCTCAACTTCCTCCTCCCCCTCGACCTACTCCGACCACTCTACATTTTTCTAGTGTTGGTCAGGAAGAAGTGGAGAATGGGAGGGAGATCAACTACCTAGAAGACTCCACAACATATGGGTACATGAGTTAGTCATTAATGTAAATCAATTGTTTTAAATCTTGAAATGAAAGCATGTTGTCCAAAATTTCATAGCTCAAATTTTGAAACAAACATGTCAATTATGGTCAACATTCTAGTTACAAGAGAGGATATTTGCCTTCCCTTTACCATCTTCATGGAAATGTGCATGGACTACCTATACTAAATAGTATGCATATAATATTTTATGCATGTCTCATATGAAGATAAATGGAACTAGATACTATATATAATTGCATATATTAAAAACTAGGGATCCATTACTCTTGTGAATGGATATACATTATCATGTATTATGCGTTGAGAGTCTATAGGGTATAAATTTAGCTATTAGATGCAGTTATATCTCAGTAAATCCTCCCTACCAATGTACTTTGTTCCCATTCACACTTGCTAGCAAAGCCTCCCTACCCATGAGAATGAGAATATCAGATGACTGTCAGTTGTCTGTTATACATGCAGTTGAAGAGGGAAAGCTTCACGTGGAGGCAGGGTTGAGGAGGATATTTGGTGAGGGTAAAGAAGAAAAACTATGATAGGAAATGAACATCCTCCTGGTAAACTCAGAAAGAAGATGGCCTTAGTGGAGAGTAAAGTGGGTGTCACACTATTAAAGATACATGACTAAGACAACCCATGATATTTAAATACTCCATTAATAAAAATACCTAGAATATTTTTTAAATTGTAGGACTACATAACAGGAAGAGAATATGCATCTTTGAATAACCTATCAACCACAACTACATATCACAGTCATAGAGGTAATGCATCAGTAAATATATTGTAATCTCAGCCCAAACTCTTGATGTAATAGGTAGCCATTGTAATGAACTTGGCAATGACAATTTCACTTTTTTCTATTTGAAAATGGAGCATTCTTGGATAGTTTCTTAATATGACTACACATTCATTTCTACCAAAATATAGCTCTGGCTTTGTGTGAGTCTCTTTCATACCCTACATGACCACCTCTTTCTAAATCATGCATATCATGTATGACTTCTATATAAAATTAGAGTTTAGTCTAACCGTTGGCCACTATAACACTGAATTCCCTTCTGAATATAGCAATAATTAAACATTCTATTCAACTCTACGACCCAAAAAAATTATGAGTTTTGAGAGAATTAAAAAGAGCAATTAATGATACACATTGTATATGAGCCCTTAGTCTCACTGTTTGTGGAGTCCTCACATGTCAAAGACCGTTCTTCTGTCACAGTCTGCCCTCGTGCGAGGTGGGATGTAAGATCATAGTGTAGCTCCACCAGGAGTAGAAGATGAAGCTTCTCCTCCCAAGGATAAAAGCAATTGACTCTTACTATCTTGTGGGACCTTTGTATGGGCATTTTAATGTGTAATGGTAACCCGCACTACCACAAGAGTCATGCAGGCCATGAGAACTGCACCTACTTTCTTGTAAGCATGGACAAATCCTTAGGCACCCTAGAATCTTCAATTTCATCTACAATGGTTACAAATTGAGTGGAGTATCATTAACATATTCAATATGTAACAACTGTTGGACACTAACAAAACCCTACCCATGCCAACAAACATTAACGAGGACAAGGCATGATAAACAAGGGGAAACATTATCTAGGATCTTCACTTGTGAAGGATATTTAATTGAGACTCAACATGCCTATATGATGACACAGATGCTTGAACAAGATCTTCACTTTCTTGGTGCTATATCAAAACATCCTAAAGCAATGAGTATATAATTCAAATAAAGGCAAATCTAGGATCAAAAATATCAAAAGATTATGCTTTCATACCAAAACAAAGAAGTAACACACAATATATAGGTGATATGTAAAAGAGGTTCTACTAAATATGTTTTGGAAGAAATATGACAAGGCAAGAGTATATCAAACTATGTACCATTGGCCGAAAGCTCAATTATATTAATGAACTATTGCATAAGAGAGAAAACATAGGATGTTATGGGAAAACCATAAAGATATGATGGATAAAAGAACAGGGAAAAGTCATATACTTGCACACACAAAACAATTTTTTTGACACTTGAGAAAGTTTGGCTTGGGAAACAATGAAAGAAGTTGGTTAGTTGGCTTGGGCTTCTTTTATTTTTTGTTATGATTATTTCCTCTATTCTACATGAATAAGGCAGTATTTTGTTGATGTACATGTTGTCTTTTGGGGTCTTGAAGCCATCTGTTATAATTCTATGTGAATGTGTGTCTCTAGCTGTTGTAGATGTTGCTATCGACCCTCATAATGTTGGCCTATCCAATTGCTCTATACAACGAGCTTTGTTGATCCTTTTGGCAGAGCCTCCTCATTCTACGAATAGAGTTCAAGTTGATAGCTTTGGTATGAGTTGGATATGCCAAGATGTTGTATGAAGGAATAGATAACTATTTCAAGACGGTGTCAGTGAATGAAGTCTAAGGCTCTTTCCTCTCTCTCAAGCTCATGAAATGTGATTCTTACTGAAATATGATGATGGGACAATTTTTTCTCTACCATATTGGAAATTTTCCTGCTTGAAAAGGTCAACTTACCGGAAAGAATGTTTTTCTATATTTTCTCTTAAAGACACATTCTATATACAATTTTCATGTACCCACAGTTGCTGATTAGTTTTCTTGTACAATTGGATTCTTCAAGGAAATAGCTACAGCTAGATAAGATCATGTACACTATGTATTTTTTCCCATCCGTTCTATATTTGTAATCAGACATGAACATTTCTTATAGTGTGGTGTTTGATCCACCTTTTGAAAGTCAACAAGGAAGAGCATGACACGCTTGGGTGACCAAAAAAAGAAAGTGTGGCTTACTGGAGCAACGGAAATATACCTAGACTGCAAATAAAATGAAATATATGACTAACTACAAAAACAACCTTTCTTGATCAGGTCAGAGTTAGTTTACCAAGATTCTGACTCAACACCATTGGTGGTGGGCTTCCTAGAATTTAAAGATCTCTGTTGTGAGACTGAGTCAAATTGCACTATAGTATAACACAAAATGCAAGAAATTAGAACATTAGTAAATAAATTGAAATATTCTTATTATCTACGGAGTAAAGTAAGATGACAACCTTCCATGAAAATGCAACAAGATCATACTCAACAGAATTGTGTTCAGTTAGAGTATTATTAAGATAAAAGAGGGGAACAAGTTTGAGTTAGAGAATTTAGGCAAGCAACAAGTTGTAGATGAGAAACTTCTTTTGGCACCAAATTGTATTAATCAAATGTGTTCACCATTTGAATCTCTAAGCATCTTTTCTTATTTGTCCCCTTCTCATAGGAAGGATTCATATTTTCTTGCTACCCTTCATTCTCACAATGAATGTGCATCCTAACAATGAAATTGACTGAGATGTATGATTTAGAAGAAAATCAACAAAACTATTAATATGTCACTTTAAACCCATTGTCATTTGCGCTACCATCCAGCAGCCCCTCAATCTTTATTATATTGTAGTTGGTTTAGAAGAAAATCAACAAGACTAAATGAGCACACACTGTAACTATACTAAGTTCCCAAATCAGACATAGTTGTCTAATGAAATCCTTTATGGATCAGCCCACAAAAAGGAAAATAGAGAAAGGTCACATTCTTGAGGTATTGGACCGGAGATATGGTTGTTAATGAGATCAATAAAGAAAGAATACACATTCATAAATTTTCTAATTCATATAGAATAATCCACTAGTTGAACATTCTCTTCACCCACAAAAAGGAAAATTACTTATATCTCCATAACACTTCTTAAGTTTCCAAAGTCGACTGGAGCATAACCAATTAGATAGTTCATGTTCATATTTTTCCACATATCGTTGTCATCATATTATAGTATCGAAGTTGAAGAACGACTACACCAACCGCATGTGCCACCTACTGCATCAGCTACACCAACGAGGATGGCAGTCACTACTCCCACTTGCCCTCAATCACTGCTTAGGTGTGTGCTTGGAGTGGTGATGGTACAAGTTGATGGCGCTGGCCTCAGGGTGTGGGAACATCTGCAGTCATCATCCAAACCACCTCCCTCATGTAATGCTTCCCCATAGAACTTGCCTACTCCGTCTCCTCTGACTTGATCTCTCCCTCCTCAGTCATGAGTTATTGTGACGTCCCCCAATTTCTATATACTTTCCATAGTGACATTCATAGATATGCGTGCACTCATATCTATTGATGTCAAAAGGGAAAATATAAGAGATTAAGGTAGTCAACTAAAATAGAGATTAAGCTAAGATCTAGTTCGCATCATCGGATAAAGCCACACAAATATTCATTCCTAAAGATAGTATAGTCATTACATATGGAGAGAAATATGGTTCTAAAGAAAGTTAACTTTATTACATGGGATTTCAATCATCCTCAAGATTTCTAAGGAAAGAAATAAAACTGACATCTAACAAGAAATGAGATAAGAGGAAAAGAATCTATCTATAACATCCTCCAAGTTTATTATTTGTGCCTTCCGATACTTTGAGCATGCATTTCATCTTGTAGTCAATTGTTCCTTGCACCTAGAAAATACGAGAAACAAAACATCAGCAAGGCTGGTACGTGGAAAAAGGTACATTTAATAAGGTTGCATAAAGGAAAAATATTTGAACAAGTAGAAAGGAGAGATAAAACCATTCCTTAAGATGAAAATCAGGTAAACATCCTTTTTATTGCAATCATTTTGATGCAGTTGTACTACACATATTGCACTTAACTTACATCTAGTGTGGGCAACATAATATCATCATACATCTAACATGGGCCAAGGAAAACATACATCCATGTTAGGCAACATACATCCACACCAAGCTATGTGCTCTAGTAGCTACAACTCATCCTAACCATTTATGTTTCATTAGGTTTGGCGAGGTATAACTCATACTAATCAAACAAGCAATAATATTCAAATATGAGCATTCAAGGTACACATATCATATGCAACCAGAAATCTAGTCATATACTTATACGACCACGTACCTTCTAGCAGATCAGGTTCTCACAGGTTCCTAGATCAAGGGTTGAGAGAAGATCCTCCTGAAATATGAGTAACCCTATGTTACAAAATATCTTTATCATTTCTTATAATTTTAGGGTTTAGATCATTAGGGTTTAGATCCTTAGGATTTAGATCATAGGATTGGGATCATTAGAGTCATCATTAGGGTACTACTGATCCTTGAGATCAGAGTTGACCAAAGGAGATTGGTTAATCAGGTTCTTAAAGAGATCTTAGAAGATTAGGGTTTGATATGATGTTTTCAACAAGTATTGAAATAAGAAAGTCATATGCAAGAGTCTAGGTATGATTCTTGAAGATTGATCATATGGGATTAAGGTTTCGAGATTCAGGGTGATTTAACTCATGTCAGGATAAAAGATATCAATATTTGATTAAGATCATCCTAAAGATAATCATATAACATTGATTAAATGGGTTTAGATTACATTTTCGAACAAGAATGATCAACAAGGTCTGATCATATTTTATATGAATAGGTCTCGTTTTTCTGGTCAAAAAGATATATAGTTTTGCTATTTTCTGATGATCCTACTATTTTCTATAATTAATTGAAAATCGACCAATCAGGGAATTTTTGGGAAATAAAATGAAAATAAAAAAAGAAAAAGGGTCGCTGGTCTCGCGGATCAGAAGAGGGATCCGGCTACGCGGATCCTCTCCTTAACCCGCGAGCCAGTAGCAGTCAACTGGGTCAAAGGCGGGGGTAAAATGACGGGAATGCCCCTTTTGGGGTTTGTATCGCGTCGCGACGGTCGGGGCAGATAGGTAAATTTACCGAGTTGATTGTTAAACTCGCGCCCCCGAGTAGCAGCGAGGTCACAGAGGTGAGGGAAGGGGTGGTTAGCTCGAGTTGAGCTAAGCCTGGAGGAATGCAGAGGGTTGCATTCACTCCGCGGGATCCTTCCGAGCTCAACGAGCTCCAGATCATCGTCGGAGGTGAAAGATACCGCGATTTCCATGTTTACAGGTTAAACGAAGAAGAAAATGGAAAGTTGGGTTTACCTGCCCCTTTGGCTGAGATAAGTGGTCACAAAGCTCCGCGGAAGGTTGCTGAGGTATTCCCGATCCTCCTTCAGTTCTCAACAGGTTCCAACCTCGCTGGCGATGGAGCTCTTGAAGCTCGGTTGCTCGGCTTGTCGACCCGAGACTCTGGGCCTTCGTGACACCAACTGGGGGTGGCGTTCGACTCGTCGGGATCCCGAGATGGTGTGATCGTCCTTGATTGAACGGAGGAATCCACCAGAGTGAGAGGGAGGTCGGGAAGCAGGTGAGCAGGGGTGCTCGAGGTGAGGGAGATAGGGGCGATCTCGGTTGCAATTGAGGTACTAGCGCGACTAAAGGAAGGGTGGCGAAGCTACTGGGCTCTTTAAATAGGCGTGGGGGTTGCTAGGAAGGGGAGCCCTAATTGTGGCTGCCGCCGCCACTGAGAGGCGCGGGAACTCAGGAGGTCGTTCTCCCAGTTGCGTGGACGAGGGGAAGTGGGTAGAGGGTGGTTGAAATCGTCTCGGTGAGGCGTGTCTATCCTCCAAAAATCTCGCGCTGAGGTGACGAGGTTTGGGCGCTAGCCGTTTTGGAGGTGTTGCTGTGCTGCCGCGGGCGAAGACCGAGTCTTGCGGGAGGTTAGGGACGATCCGGGGATCGTTGGATCTCGCGCGATCCCTGATCAGTAGATCGGACGGTTAAAATCGGATCCCAGCGAGGGCCGCGCCAAAGCAAGGGAAATGGGCCGCGTGACATAAATAAAAGCCCAATAAAAGGAACTTAGGTTTAAGTCTTTATGATTAAGAGAATAATACACGAAATTAAAATGGGCATAACTCCCAATTGGTTGACCCAATTGTTACCAAATTTTAGGTGCTTGCTAGTGAGGTCAAAGTGTACCTTGTGTACAAAATTGGTAGCAAAAAAATCGATTTGTAGATAGTTAAATTGAGCATTTATCTCAATCATTAATTTAGGTTATCAAGTAAACTAGGGTTTGCTTTCTTTTTGCCACAAGTGTTATTTTAAGCTTAGTCATGCAATGATTAAATTGAGGGTAGTTTTGTCAACAATAACTTGAGAAAAGAAATAACGAGAGAGGGGAAAATAAAGTAAAAACTCACTCCATCACATTCTCCCCTCCTTAAAAAGAATTTTGTCCTCAAAATTCAAGAAGCCTGAAAGAGATGAGGATACTTCCGCTCAACGTCAGACTTGAGCTCCCAGGTAGCATCGGTTGGATCATGGTGGCTCCAGAGAACTTTCACCATATCTATACTCCGATTGTTGCGAAGCTCCTTTGTCTTTAGATCGAGAATTCTGACTGGTGACTCATCATATGACAGATCATCTTTCAGTTCGAGGGGCTCATGATTCAGAATGTGAGTAGGATCTTTGACGTACGGCTTCAGATTGGATACATGAAAAACATTGTGCATGGCGCTGTACTGAGGTGGCAAAGCAAGACGATAGGCGCATTCTCCAACCCTTTCAAGGATCTCAAAGGGTCCCACATAACGAGGACTGAGCTTTCCCTTATTCTTGGCCAAAGCTCGGATAGGTCGGATCTTCAGGAATACGTGATCACCTTCCTTGAATTGTCGTTCTCGTCGGTGAGCATCTGCATAAGATTTCTGCCTATCCTGTGCTCGCTTCATTCTTTGCTTAATCAGTGCAACTTTGTCTGTATACAACTGTATCTCCTCAGATTTCATCAAAGTGCGTTCTCCAACATCCTCCCAGTGTAACAGAGATCTACATGGCCTGCCGTAGAGAGCTTCGTAAGGCGGCATCCCAATACTCGCCTGATAGCTATTATTATACGCAAACTCAGCCAATGGCAAGTAATGGTCCCACGAGCCTTCCCAGTCGAGCACACAAGCTCGTAGAAGATCTTCCAAAATCTGTACTGTTCGTTCTGACTGCCCGTCTGTCTGCGGATGGTATGCGGTACTGAAATTCAGTTTGGTGCCCAATTCCTCTTGAACCTACTTCCACAGCTTTGAGGTGAACTTCGGGTCCCGGTCTGAGACGATGGACGCTGGAACTCCATGTAGACGTACAATCTCCCGTATATAAAGATCAGCCAACTCAGAAACTTTCGTAGTAGTTTTCACTGGTAGAAAATGAGCTGACTTAGTGAGACGGTCCACAATGACCCATGCAGCGTCGTACCCCTTCCTGGTCCTGGGTAATCCCACTACGAAATCCATAGTGATATGTTCCCATTTCCATTCCGGAATCTTGAGGGGTTGCAGTAGACCACCTGGTCTTTGATGCTCGGCCTTGATTCTTTGACATGTCAGACACCTGGATACAAATTCTGCAATGTCGTGCTTCATGCCTCTCCACCAGAATTGTCATTGTAGGTCCTTGTACATCTTTGTTGTGCCGGGATGAACTGTGTACTTGGACCCATGCGCCTCGCTAAGAATGGTTGTCTTTACCGCTGACTGCTCAGGGACCCACATGCGGTTCTTATATCGAAGACCACCATCAAGACCCACAGACAGATGTGTATGAGGTTTAGCTAGGAGAGAGGAGAGCTCTGCAAGTTCGGGACTAGCTTTCTGCGCCTCCAGAAGTTCGAAATGCAAGTTGGACATGATGGAAATGTTATTAACATGCATCCGATTAGACAGAAACTGCGGTTTCCAGCCCACCAGATCCTCCATGTTCCTCCATTCAGGGACAGAAAGAGATGCACACACTGCCCTTTTTCTGCTAAGGGCATCAGCGACTACATTTGCCTTACCTGGATGATAGGCAATAGTGAAATCGTAGTCTTTAAGGTATTCAATCCATCGACGTTGACGTAGATTCAAGTCCTTCTGGGTCAGGATGTATTTCAGGCTTTTGTGATCGGTGAAGATGTCGAACGTTGCCCCGTACAGGTAGTGCCTCCAGATCTTAAGGGCATGTATGATTGCAGCTAGTTCCAAATCATGGGTGGGATAATTACGTTCATTGGGTTTTAGCTGTCTAGATGCGAAGGCCACTACTTTACCATTCTGCTGTAGGACACATCCTAATCCATTCCTCGAAGCATCAGTGAAAATTACAAACCCTTCATTGCCAGAGGGTAGAACAAGAACAGGAGCCGACGTCAACTTCTGCTTGAGCTCTTGGAAGCTAGACTCACAAGCAGCTGACCAGATGAAATGCTCATCCTTCCGAGTAAGCTTAGTGAGAGGAAGTGCCACCTTGGAGAAATTTGGAATAAACCGACGGTAATATCCAGCCAGACCTAAGAAACTCCGGATTTCAGAAGGATTGCGAGGAGGTTGCCAATCAAGTACAACATATACTTTAGCGGGATCAACAGATATATTACCCCCAGAAATGACATGACCAAGAAACATAACTTTGTCAATCCAGAATTCACATTTTGAAAGTTTGCCATAGAATTTCTGGGCTCGAAGAATTTCAAGGACAGACTTCAAATGCTCACGATGTTTCTCCATAGAGTCAGAATAAATCAGAATATCATCAATGAAGACAACCACAAACTCATCAAGATAAGGTTGGAAGACTTTGTTCATTAAGTTCATGAATACGCCAGGTGCGTTGGTCAACCCGAACGGCATTACCAGAAATTCGTAGTGCCCGTAACGAGTCCGGAAAGCAGTCTTAGATATATCGGAATCTTTGACCTTAAGTTGATGGTAGCCAGAATGAAGATCAATTTTTTAGAAGACTTTAGCAGTACGAAGTTGATCAAAGAGGTCATCAATACGAGGGAGAGGATACTTGTTTTTAATGGTAGCTTGGTTCAACATGCGATAGTCAATACACATCCGCATCGAGCCATCTTTCTTTTTAACAAAAAGAACAGGTGCACCCCAAGGGGAAACACTAGGGCGGATAAAACCCTTATCGAGAAGTTCTTGTAATTGTTTCTTCAGCTCCATAAGCTCAGCAGGTGCCATCCTATACGGTGCCCTAGAAATCGGAGTGGTTCCAGGAAGAAGATCTATAGAGAACTCAATGTCTCGGTTTGGAGGCAGCCCAGGAAGCTCCTCCGGGAATATGTTAAGAAAATCACGTACCACCTCCAGTCTTTCTACAAGCCCGTTGTCAGGACTGGTCTCTGAGACGAATGCGAGGAAGACTTTGCATCCTTTGGATATGAGCTTTTTAGCTTTAAGAGAGGAGATTATTATATTATTACAAAATCTGCTTCCCCGAGGGATCACTACTGGAGAGGAATGAGGTTGAGAGAGAACAACCATCTTGTTTCTACAATCAATATAAGCATGATATGTGTATAGCCAATCCATGCCAAGAATAACATCAAAGTCTTCCATAGTTAAGAGAATGAATTCAAAGGGCATGTCATGATTTCCAAATTTTAGAGGGAGGACATCGATTTTCTGCAATGTAGTGAATATTTTGCCACTAGGAGTTGACACATCCAGAATATATCCCAAGTCCCTTATATGTAAGTGCAACATTGAGGCCAGATTTCGAGATATAAATGTGTTTGTAGATCCAGAATCAAATAATGCTTTAACAGGATGTCCATTCAAGAAAACAATGCCTACACATGATAATTACATTTTTAAATAATTGAAGGTATTGAACAAAATATTAGATATATGAAAAAGATTTAAGTTTACCTTCAACAAGCTGGTTCGGATTTGCCCTAGCCTCTTCTGCGGTCACTGCGAACACCCTGGCATTGCGGTGTCCTTGAGGGGGCGGAGCACCCGCGGGAGGTTTGCCAAGTATAGATGCATTGGGGCATTTGGCAAGGAAATGTCCCTCCTTTTTGCAGTTGTAGCAGACTGGCTTGGTGTAGCGACAAGGCCCGTCATGTCCTCGTCCACAAGTCTTGCATTTGCTGCGGTAATCCATCAGCTTGCTATTCTTTGGTCCTTTCTTCCCTGAACCTCCTCCCTTCCCTGATCCTTTATTATGGCCTGGGTGGAACTTCTTGAACTTCTCTTCCTCAGTGGTAGTCAAACCTAAATATCCCATGCTAGAAGGCTTTTGCAATCCCTGCTCCCTTTCCTACTTAAGGGCCATGTCTAGGGCTTCATCAATGCTTCTGGGACGAGAGGCTATGACTAGCGTTTTTAGGTGGGCGGAAAGGCAGTCAACATAGTGTTCAGTAAGGCGGTTTTCAGTCTTGATGGGTGCATACCGTTCCAGAAGCCTAAACTTCCGGGTGTAATCAGCTACTGAAAGACTACCCTGCCTTAACTCTATGTACATCTTTTCCTTCCTCTTCCTCTCAGCTATGGGCATAAAACGATCCGTGAAGAGGTTTTTAAAGGCTTCCCACTCCATGTTGTCTATTTCCTCACCCCTATTCCCGCCATAGTTCTCCCACCAGATTTTTGCCCCTCCCTTAAGCATATGGGTGGCGAACCTAACCTTCTTCTCATCAGGTACTTCTAGGGTATGAAAACCATTCTCTATGGTCAAAATCCAGGCTTCAGCCTTATCCATGACCTCAGGCTGATCCTCACCCCAAAAAGAATCAAGGTTTAGTTTAATAAAATTTATCACCGTCACCTCTTTCTTCCTAGATGAGTTGGGTTCTGGGGTTCCTTTTGTGGCAAGGGTTTCCATAAAATCTAAAAGGATTTTCTTCTGTTCTTCCCACCTTTCCTTGGCCTCAGCATCGGGATCAGGTACTTCAGAGGGTTCACGTTCTTTTCTTTTCTTAGAGGAAGACTCCCCTGAGCTGCGAGTCTTAGGAGGCATCCTGAAATTAATTTGAACGTATTAGATTATTACTTCAACAATTTTTTTTTTCTCGTCATCATCATTATTATATTCACATGATATTTTATTATTCTCATCATTTAATGATTAATATTCTGAATGTTATGATTTAGGGAGGATATCCTAAAATCCTTATCAGTCGATCCTTAGGACTTTCTAAATAGAGAGACTCCTTCCTAATCTTATAACAGGGGTAAGAGGAGAATTTAATTTATCTAAAAAAAAATAGATGAGAGGGAGAAATTTTTCCTATAGAAGAGATGAGAGGGAACATCTATAGATGAGAAGATTCCTAAATTAAGGTATGTCCAAGAATAGGGGACACTTAGGATATCGGCCAGGTAGACTTATACTGCCATAAAGGTAGCCTCGTGATTGCCAAGCTAAGTGGCTCGGAGACTTTAGTCAGACCCATGGCAGATGCTATCCTAGACACCTCAACCCTTCACATCCCTAACTCAAGGACTACCCTAGATTCAAATAGGGGGAATGAAGTTCATGTGACTTGATGTGTGAACATTGGCTCTGATACCAACTGTGACGTCCCCCAATTTCTATATACTTTCCATAGTGACATTCATAGATATGCGTGCACTCATATCTATTGATGTCAAAAGGGAAAATATAAGAGATTAAGGTAGTCAACTAAAATAGAGATTAAGCCAAGATCTAGTTCGCATCATCGGATAAAGCCACACAAATATTCATTCCTAAAGATAGTATAGTCATTACATATGGAGAGAAATATGGTTCTAAAGAAAGTTAACTTTATTACATGGGATTTCAATCATCCTCAAGATTTCTAAGGAAAGAAATAAAACTGACATCTAACAAGAAATGAGATAAGAGGAAAAGAATCTATCTATAACATCCTCCAAGTTTATTATTTGTGCCTTCCGATACTTTGAGCATGCATTTCATCTTGTAGTCAATTGTTCCTTGCACCTAGAAAATACGAGAAACAAAACATCAGCAAGGCTGGTACGTGGAAAAAGGTACATTTAATAAGGTTGCATAAAGGAAAAATATTTGAACAAGTAGAAAGGAGAGATAAAACCATTCCTTAAGACGAAAATCAGGTAAACATCCTTTTTATTACAATCATTTTGATGCAGTTGTACTACACATATTGCACTTAACTTACATCTAGTGTGGGCAACATAATATCATCATACATCTAACATGGGCCAAGGAAAACATACATCCATGTTAGGCAACATACATCCACACCAGGCTATGTGCTCTAGTAGCTACAACTCATCCTAACCATTTATGTTTCATTAGGTTTGGCGAGGTATAACTCATACTAATCAAACAAGCAATAATATTCAAATATGAGCATTCAAGGTACACATATCATATGCAACCAAAAATCTAGTCATATACTTATACGACCACGTACCTTCTAGCAGATCAGGTTCTCACAGGTTCCTAGATCAAGGGTTGAGAGAAGATCCTCCTGAAATATGAGTAACCCTATGTTACAAAATATCTTTATCATTTCTTATAATTTTAGGGTTTAGATCATTAGGGTTTAGATCCTTAGGATTTAGATCATAGGATTGGGATCATTAGAGTCATCATTAGGGTACTACTGATCCTTGAGATCAGAGTTGACCAAAGGAGATTGGTTAATCAGGTTCTTAAAGAGATCTTAGAAGATTAGGGTTTGATATGATGTTTTCAACAAGTATTGAAATAAGAAAGTCATAAGAAAGAGTCTAGGTATGATTCTTGAAGATTGATCATATGGGATTAAGGTTTCGAGATTCAGGGTGATTTAACTCATGTCAGGATAAAAGATATCAATATTTGATTAAGATCATCCTAAAGATAATCATATAACATTGATTAAATGGGTTTAGATTACATTTTCGAACAGGAATGATCAACATGGTCTGATCATATTTTATATGAATAGGTCTCGTTTTTCTGGTCAAAAAGATATATAGTTTTGCTATTTTCTGATGATCCTACTATTTTCTATAATTAATTGAAAATCGACCAATCAGGGAATTTTTGGGAAATAAAACGAAAATAAAAAAAGAAAAAGGGTCGCTGGTCTCGCGGATCAGAAGAGGGATCCGGCTACGCGGATCCTCTCCTTAACCCACGAGCCAGTAGCAGTCAACTGGGTCAAAGGCGGGGGTAAAATGACGGGAATGCCCCTTTTGGGGTTTGTATCGCGTCGCGACGGTCGGGGCAGATAGGTAAATTTACCGAGTTGATTGTTAAACTCGTGCCCCCGAGTAGCAGCGAGGTCACAGAGGTGAGGGAAGGGGTGGTTAGCTCGAGTTGAGCTAAGCCTGGAGGAATGCAGAGGGTTGCATTCACTCCGCGGGATCCTTCCGAGCTCAACGAGCTCCAGATCATCGTCGGAGGTGAAAGATACCGCGATTTCCATGTTTATAGGTTAAACGAAGAAGAAAATGGAAAGTTGGGTTTACCTGCCCCTTTGGCTGAGATAAGTGGTCACAAAGCTCCGCGGAAGGTTGCTGAGGTATTCCCGATCCTCCTTCAGTTCTCAACAGGTTCCAACCTCGCCAGCGATGGAGCTCTTGGAGCTCGGTTGCTCGGCTTGTCGACCCGAGACTCTGGGCCTTCGCGACACCAACTGGGGGTGGTGTTCGACTCGTCGGGATCCCGAGATGGTGTGATCGTCCTTGATTGAACGGAGGAATCCACTAGAGTGAGAGGGAGGTCGGGAAGCAGGTGAGCAGGGGTGCTCGAGGTGAGGGAGATAGGGGCGATCTCGGTTGCAATTGAGGTACTAGTGCGACTAAAGGAAGGGTGGCGGAGCTACTGGGCTCTTTAAATAGGCGTGGGGGTTGCTAGGAAGGGGAGCCCTAATTGTGGCTGCCGCCGCCACTGAGAGGCGCAGGAACTCAAGAGGTCGTTCTCCCAGTTGCGTGGACGAGGGGAAGTGGGTAGAGGGTGGTTGAAATCGTCTCGGTGAGGCGTGTCTATCCTCCAAAAATCTCACACTGAGGTGACGAGGTTTGGGCGCTAGCCATTTTGGAGGTGTTGCTGTGCTGCCGCGGGCGAAGACCGAGTCTTGCGGGAGGTTAGGGACGATCCGGGGATCGTTGGATCTCACGCGATCCCTGATCAGTAGATCGGACGGTTAAAATCGGATCCCAGCGAGGGCCGCGCCAAAGCAAGGGAAATGGGCCGCGTGACATAAATAAAAGCCCAATAAAAGGAACTTAGGTTTAAGTCTTTATGATTAAGAGAATAATACACGAAATTAAAATGGGCATAACTCCCAATTGGTTGACCCAATTGTTACCAAATTTTAGGTGCTTGCTAGTGAGGTCAAAGTGTACCTTGTGTACAAAATTGGTAGCAAAAAAATCGATTTGTAGATAGTTAAATTGAGCATTTGTCTCAATCATTAATTTAGGTTATCAAGTAAACTAGGGTTTGCTTTCTTTTTGCCACAAGTGTTATTTTAAGCTTAGTCATGCAATGATTAAATTGAGGGTAGTTTTGTCAACAATAACTTGAGAAAAGAAATAACGAGAGAGGGAAAAATAAAGTAAAAACTCACTCCATCACAGTTATGATCCATGAATGAGCCCACAACATGTTGTCATTATTGATCCTCACCAGCCAACAACTCCCGCCTCACAATGGTATATGCAAAGGTCAAAAGGTATATTAGAGACATACGACCAAATGCCATCTTCACTAGCATTGTTCATGTATCCTCACCCATTTGCTACAGCCGCATAGAGATTGGATGACCCCTCTCGTCTCCTCTTCATGGACAATGACATTCAAGTGACAGGACCACAACCACAACAAGCACGGGCACGATCATGTCAAGTTCATCCGCTGCTTGAACTGCAACAAGTATTGCCCAAAGGACAAGGCCATCAAGAGGTTTCTAGTGAGGAACATCGTTGAACATGTTTTTTTCAAGGATGTCTAGGAAACCTGCATCTAAGAAGGATCCAGTTTGCCTGTGTTGGATGCAAAGATTCTATATTGTGTTTCTTACGCCATCCACTCCCACATGGTTAAGGTTCGGTCCCGCACAAGGAACTTGGAGACTCCATAGCTCTTCTGTCATAGGAAAGACAGGACCAAGCATGGGCAACTTGGAATACATCTTTTTACTACTTGGAACCTCACACATACTTGGAGCAGGCTCCACCTACATATATATATATTTAATACACATATATGTATATACGAGGATGTACATTAACATAGGCATACACAAGTATACATGTAAAAAAATTACATACTTATCAAGGTTGAAAAAAGTGTGAGGCGTAATGAGGCATTTTTGTCTAGGCGAGGTGAGGCGTAAGCCTCAAGGCGGTCGAGGCGTAAGCCTCAAAATGTACTGAGGCGTATGAATAAATAAATAAATAAATATATACCTTAGAAATATACATATATATTATTATGTATAATTATATATACATACTATATATATATATACATATATATATATATATATTATATATATACACACATACATATACATATATTATATATACACATATATATATATATTGTGATATATATGTGTGTGTGTGCGCGCGGGCATATCGTAATGTATATATAATATATGTTTATATATACAAGTTATATATATATATATATATATATAACTAAATAATCAAATCACAAAACAGTATAACACTAACGTGTGTAGCAACAACAACTTGGCTAGCAGCAGCTGGATTAGCCACCATGGCCACCAGCAAGGGCTGGAGCAGCCCAAAGATTGATGTTTCCCAGTTTCCTGGAGGTGGAGATCTTCTATTTGAATAAATACCACATGGGTTGGGCCCAATAGCAGTCCAAATAGTACAACAAACCATTAGTTTTAGGTGGTAGGCAGAGGCTTACGCCTCAACACTTTATTACGCCTCTTGGAAAATGAGGCATCCGCCTATGAAAAAGTGACTGAGGCTTAAGACTCGGGGCGTCCCTGAGTGCGCCTCACCTTGAGGTGTACGCCTCTAGCGCCTCAGGGCACACTTTTTTTCCATGATACTTATAGATATATATACATCTCAATATTTGTATACATGTAAATCCATTACATATACATATAAGACAAATACAGGTACACCCAATATACAAAAGAATACACATAGACATATATACGTGTAAATATTTATATATACACATACATGCACAAATATATACATGTAAATGTCTACCATGTGCATCCTTATATGTATATGCATATACATTATGAATACATACACAAATATATGAATATTTAAATATAAACATACATATTTAGATACATGTATATGTATATATACACACACATATACAGATTATACACACAAATATACATGTCTAGACATATATACAACACAAATATACATGTCTAGACATATATACAGATTGTACATGTGCATATGAGGCTTAAATTGTGGTCTGAACTGAGGCTTATGTCTCATAAGTGCTTCAACGTATTTTCTACGCCTCGCCAAAATGAGGTGCATGCCTCCAACCTAGACAATGAGGCACACACCTCAGGGCACAGTAGAGGTCGCCTCGCCTCAAGGCATACACCTTTGAATCCTCGAGGGGTGCCTTTTTCTTCCATGTATGGAGGATACATCAACTAGCAATCTATGGGAAATGTTAAACAAATTCACTTTGCATTGATGAAATTAGACATCACTCCACCATCAGTCACACTAGTGTTTGTTAGGAATTTACCAATTTTGGGCTCTTGTGAAGACATGGGGCTTAGTCCAAACTACCGCCTAACTTGCTTTGGTTTACATTTCTATCTAACACCTAAATATTGTCATATAATACTTATTGGCGTAATAACTTCATTGATCGGTCAATATTGTCATAATACTTATTGACGTAATAACTTCATTGATTGGTCAAGGTAACTAATTGACATATGTAAAGCAGGGAATTTCAACAATTGGGAAAATATGTTCGAACTAGTTTCTCATGCCATTTATTATAATGGAGGAAACAAACTCAGTGCTACTAGTTTCATCAAACATTCATCCTAATATAAAGATCCGACTCGAGAACTTATGTCATGGCCCATATGTACCACCTGAACAAATAGATACACTCAACCCAAGATTTCAGTGAGGAATGTTGATGCCACATGTGTCACCTCCCAAACTACCCCTCCTCTCTAGCTGTTATGTTAAACAAACTGCATGACTAGGTATGAATATATTTTTTGGAGAGCAATAAGAAAGGTACATTTATGAAATATATATCATGCAATTGTTTAGGAAGAAAAACTCCAATTCGTACATGCTCGAACCCCTTCACCAGCTTGAAGGTCTAGGAATTATAATATGATTTGATCCGATTTTACATTATATACAATATTTTTATCAGTCCAGAAATTACGATTGTCTTGTCTTTTGCTACTCTTTACCAAGACAAGGGAGTGGAATGTTTGACTGGAAAAACACATATATTGTTTGGTAAAAGGACTAGATGAATCTATTAGAAAAGCAAAGAAGATGACGATGGGGGTAAAGTCGTGTCACACCTAATGGTGTGTAACATATCACACAGTAATAATAGAAAGATAATATATCACATGTACAATGTGGATGGTAAATTCCAATTTATTTAGAATTGTAACAAGAAGTTTCTTGAGAAATGTGTCAATTAAATCCAGACATGAATGGGCCATACCTCATGGGCTCATGGTGAACCCGGCGGGATTGATCGTGTTCTGTAGGCAGACATTTAGATTCCCCATCATGAGCTGCTAAAATAACTTCACGATTTGTGCAGGACCAGGTTGTCGGCGCCCACGTTGAAGCCTTGTACCTTGGAGGTGGAAATTGGGTACGCCCTATAATGAGTGCATGAAACAAAGTATGAGCATCAACGAAAGCAACAAGTTTTCGTTAATAATTAGTATGATATTCAGATCATTTTGCGCAAACTTGGCCATGATTAGTGTAGTTCAAACAAAATGCACAAATTTTCTAAAACAATATCCTTAGATAGATCATGACGTGTAGGCAAAAACTACAAGCATGACAACTCTATAGATGTTATTTTTCCATCCTATGCTAATTATTAAGTAAGCTTCCAGTATCACAATGAGATAAACAGATACATGGTACTTGAGCATATCTTAGAGTTTTAATTGTCAAACCCGTAAACATTTGAGGCTAAAAATCCAAGCATACATTAATATAAATTCAAGCTCAATCTTAACAAAGTAACAATTACATGTATGAATGAAATTCATATGAGCTATCACAAAACTCAGGCTCAGAGCAATCAAACCTATACAATAGGCATTGAGGCCATGTACAAAGCATTCAAACACATCTAAAAATAGATTTGATCATGGAAGATAATAGGAACAAGAAAGATTCAAGTAGGATAAAAACGGGTGGCAAAAGTTTGAAGAGATATAGATAATTGTTTAAATAGATATAACGTCATCAAAACCCAGAAATACGACTAAAAGAAATCTATTTTACCATAACCAAAAGAGTACAATAAGTTCAAAGAATCACTCCATTGAACCTTAATGGAGTACATCTTACTACTTCTCGCTCGCCTTGTGGACACCGCCACTGTTCACATCATCTACATGCACAAACAACCCTCACCTCGTCATTGCTGCCATTAGCCTTATCTTCCTGTGCCACCGTTATCCTTGCCCTCATGCGCCACCATTCTCCTTGCCCTAGCACGCCACCATTCTCCTCACCCTTATGTCACCGATTTCACAAATGAGGAAGGGGGTGAGGTAGACGGTAGAAGGAGACAATGCAGAAAGGGGGCGTAAGAGAGAGGTGGAGAGGTTGGTGTACCGTGAGAAAATTTTAGGGATTGACAACATTAGTGGGCACAAAGTAGCGCGGAAAGGAAAGAATCAGAGCCACGTACGCGCGGGACGTGCCAAATTTTGGTTTACCTTTATTTGTGCTCCTTTCAGATGGTGGTAAGAGGGTATTCATGGCAGAATAATTAAATCTTCTATTATGGAAAAATTTATTCGTTGTTCATATCTATAAAGTAGTGACAACTAAACTTAGTTGTCATGTTGAACATCCCTATTATGAAAAAGTATTCTAGTCGTCGTGGTTTTTGACGTTGTTGCCCTATTTTCTTGTAGTGTTAAGACCTTGAGGCCCGCACCTATAAATAGTCGACCACTCCATCCATGAGGGGTCAAGAGGGGCAGAGGTGATGAAGCGTTGCCACAGTATAAATCCTCCATCCATTTGTCATTTCATCGGCCCTAGATCTCCAAAGATGAAAGTCCAGAGGAGAGAGAGGATCCATACAACCACCAACATCATCGGCCTATTCTTTAAAAGAAGGACTAGCTGCCCCTCACGCCCACTCCAAATCCAAATGTGAAGAAGGCATGCATTAATTTTGGTTATTTGTGGTTGCAGTTGGTGTACCTTCCTCCTTCCCCTCTAGATTTGTTCATCTACCTCCATCTACTTCATCATTTCATCTTTCTCCATCACGTCTCATTACATTTGTAAACACGTAATGTTACTCACTATCATGAGTGGCTAAACATATTGCTTGGGTTGAGAGTAGCCACTAAGGCTATCCCAACATATTAATACTTATATCCATTGAATATATGCTCTTAGCAATGATTATCTCCATACACTTGTTCTTATTTCTTCACTTGTATGATTAGCTACTATCTTGTGATGTTTGATTGTTAATGTCTAGAAAGAGTAGTATTAACCTTATCTAAGTGTTATGGAGTCACATGAATGCATGAGAATGTTGGAGTACTTAAGCTAACAGTCATATAGTTATATTTTGTGATTGTTTATTTGCCATCTCGAGAGAAAAACAACCTTGTAGATCTATCCTAATATCGAGAGAGGGGGAATAGACATATGTGATGACTACTTGCAATCTTGCTAAGGGTAATGGGTGTGAGTATTGCATGCTGGTGAGAGACCTTAGATGGTGAAACCCAATCCAAGTTACCATCCACACTTGTTATATCACTTTTTCTCTTTACTTGTTCTCTTGTTTTACTTCTTATTTTATTATACTTATTTTGCTTTATTTAATTGGTTGAGTAACACTGTCTCCTAAGGAACGTCACACTTAATCTACTTCTTGATTGGTATAACTGATCCAAGGTTCTACTTTCTTAGCATTTTCCGCTCCTTGTCTCAGTGGATCGACCCATACTTACTACATCAGACCCCATATAATAGTTGTGAGGGCTTGAGCGTTGGGTTACAAATTTAAGAGTCTGACTACTCTAGATCCGCTTCTGTTTTGGATGTGTGATTTAGCTCAGTCAGGGGTTTAAGTGTCTTTCTAATTGGCGAAGGCAGGGTATTGATTCATTCTAGGGTGTCGGCGCTAGGCACAGTTGGCAGAAACATCATGTATCAAGGCTTGCTATTGTGTGTATGGCAGGTTTTGTTCTAGTGCATACAGTTAAAGAGTAATAGCCAAGGGGGTTGGGATAGAGGGATCTTGATGGGTGCTCAAACCTATACGAAGTGTGAGTTTGTTGGATGAAGTTGGGCGGAAGGTGTGGCCTTTGTGGATGGAATCAATGTGAATGGCAAACTAGAAAGGGTTGCTAGTTTGACAAAGGGTGGTGTACAGAGGTGAGAGTGACATAGGGAAGGTTGCTAGAGGAGTTCTTGTTGTCGGAGAGGAAGAAAAAGTTGAAAGGTCTATGAAGGGAGCTTGTAGTTTTAACAGAGATGAAGATGAACAATGAAGAACAATGCACAACAACAACTGTGAACACAATATTTTTTTAATAGAATGGATGGGTAGAACTTGGTGGATGGTGGGACTAATCACAACCTAGGGTTTGGGATTAATATAAGGATCTTACTTAGCGTTTGGATCGGTTTACGATGGATATGGTCCCTAGACATAGGGTTTACGAGATCAACGGGTGTGGAGGATAGATGGGTTAGGCCGCACATAGGGTTTTGGCTAAATTATGCTTGAATACAAAATAGTTATAATTTTACACAATAAGCAGATTGTTCAAAAGTCCTAATCATGATTTTTTAAGTGATTGAAACATACATAAATGACCCTAAGATTCAAATGATTCTTGTAGGCATGCATTTGGTATTGTTGTGATTTATCTCCATATAATAAGAAAAATAACCTCAACTTAAGAATGTTTAATACATATACTAATGTGAACAAGAAACAACTAGGTAGAGTATTTTCAAGTAATGTAAGTGTGGCGGGCTTGCTTGAAATTCATTTTAAAAGGTGCACGATCAACACATGTCTATTTTTGAAAAGAAAAAGACAATGCACCACTACAAACGTGTTTAATCAATGAATGGAATAACAAAATAAAATAAAAAAAAATCCAACAAACAAAAGAAAAATAGTTCACCCACTTACCCTTTGAACGAAGGAGTTCTTCCCTAAACTGGCCCTTCGCCTTTGAAATCCTTGACCCCCTTTACTTAGCGAGTAAAGATGTGGGCGAGCAAGTGAAACAATCAAAATCTTCCTCGATACCTAACATATCATGCATTTGGTTGTTTAAAAAATTAACGAAATATTGGGATGTGCATAAAGAAAATAATAAAAGAATAACAAGAAATCCTACATTCACGTATATGAGATCACACCTATAGTTATTAACACATCATTACATACTCATAATTCACAATATAATAGCATACATGTGTTATACTATTCATAAATATCACCATTAAGAAAACAACAATATAGATTGGTGGAAAATGTATGTGCATTATGAAACTCCAGCCGACAAAGAAAATACCCCAAACAAATACAGATTGCAAATACTTACATTGTTTATAACAATTATAAGGACCACCACACATGTTGCATCCTAGCCACTGATATCCGGTCTACTACTGTCCCAGCTCCAATGATCGATCTCAGGTTAATGTTTTGGAGATGACTTAACTCCTATTTGTTGAACTTGTTTGTTTATAAAATCAACAATTATATGGTATGAGTCAGGAAATGGTTAATTCAAAAGATGGTCGGAAGCAGAAAAAATGAAAACAAGTGAAACTCTTCTAGCTGTCGTAGATATAAAATTACTATGAATGGCGCCATTAAAGACAAGATAGACAATTGTAGCCATACATATCCCATTTTACTAGTTCAATCCTATAGGTGTTCTGTTTTCAAATTCCTAACAAAGTCATTTTTTACGTTCAGTTCTCAACAATTGCTTATTAATCTTTATCATTAAACATAACTCAATGATCATGAGGCAATATCTTGTGTAGGAATAGAGAATCACCCCTACATTATTTTTAAATAACCTTCTCGTACTGTTGTACATACCAGATACATTATCTCCTTCGAACGACACTTCCTACATTTTTTTTAAGTGCCAACAAGGCATATGCTCACTAAGGCTTCGTAGAAAAGCACGCTAGACTTCTTTCTTTAATGTTAATTAAATTAATGACACTATGGACTATCCTGAAGAAGACGACAGTGACAGGAATCGTTCTCCCATGTCCACTTATATTTTACAAAGCAAGTCAAACTAGCGAATTTCAAAAGTAGAGTTCTTACTTATATTCGTACTCAAAAAATAGGGATTCACGATGGACAAAATAGATCTACAGCTGACCTGTCCTTGGTGTGTATTTGAACTTCTACATCATAATTTTTCCAGGTCGTTGAACCCTCTTGAATCTTCCAACCTGGCACATGTCGAAATGAGGTTCCAGGCTTGACATTCCAAAACCGCACTGGTCAAACTTAGAACTGTGAGAAAGGAGAAAGATGAGAAGACAGGACATCACAATGGAAGAGGCGAGAAAGGGAGAAAGAAGGAGGCCGGTAGGGTGACTAGAAAAGAGCAACCGGAGATCAAAGACGATGACGAGCGACAAAGATGTGAGGACATTGGGGAAGACGGAAAGTGCGGTGACGTCTCATTGAGGGCAGGGGAAAATCGGAGAGTGCGGGGACCGAGTTTGGTAAAATATCCAAAGTTTGTTGGGCTGTGACAGCTAAGGGGGGGAAGTGTCAAAATGAAAATGTAACCAGTGGCCAGCGGGCGGGAGAATAAATAAAAATCTGTTCATTTTGGAGAGCTGAAAATGGATTAGCGGCGGAAAAAACGTGTTATCAACGACAAAGAATTTTTTTTGTCATAATTAACTACTGCAATAGAGATGAAACATTCAATAGATCGCTATTGGCATACCGATTGTGACAACAAAATAATGTCATCGTAATTTTTGTCGTTAATGGTTTTGTTTCTTGTAGTTAATGCCGAAATATCACAGCCTTATTTTATTTATAGGCTTTTACAGCAATAGTAAATATCACATACTTCAAATGAAACACACATTTTTCAATCCGAAACCCTTGATAACCATGGTCAATGCTAGACCGCATGTCGACGCAATCCAAAACTCTTTGGGGTACGAACAAGATCAATCTGGCCCTTCCCTTCACGCAGTGGACATGTTGGTTCGTTGCAGACATACAAACAAGGTCTGAGAACGAAAATGGATCCAAGAGACCGAGACCCAATCTGTTGAAAAAATCTACGATGCCCATGTTCTCGCACCTTTTCCCGTGATGCAGAATACAACAAATGTAATGTGCCAATTGTCAGAACGGATTTCATCTCCTTGGTTGGGTGTCACGGTTAAGGAAAAAAAGTATTGGTAGCACGGATTGTTAAGAGACAAAATATATTGGTAGCTAAAGACAAAGCACCACTGGATCAATGTTTTCTGGGGATTTGCACCGTGTGAGTTTCAACTTGATTCTTGTAAGTTTGTAGTAAACAAAAATGACAGTGCGGAGGCAGACTATAACCTCTCTTCGTTTCATGTGGGAAACACATTTTTTTAACGTAGAAAAGTACTACGTAGCTAAACGACAGCTCGTTTTCTCTACTTATTTAACGATTATATATAACATTCTTTATACAGATCCAGATCCAGTATTACAAGGATATCCAATAACATTCTTAATGATTATAAATAACATTCTTTACAAACACATCCTAGTATTGCTTACTTCTGTCATGTCCTTATGCTTCCCTCTTTATTTTTGCTATATAGCAGGTTAGAGTCTAAAAATAGGCCAAAAAACTAAAATGACACATTTGCACATTTTAATTACCAAAATGACACGATTCAGAACTTAATTTCCAAAATGACACGTTTCGGAAGCAATACGTCGTCATCTTTGGGGACGCATTGCTCCTGGTGGGATCAATACGTCTCCTCAGGAGACGTATTGCCACTTTAAAAAATAATACGTCCCCGATGGGGACGTATTGGCCCCACGAGGAGCAATGCGTCCCCAAAGAGGACGTATTACCTTTTTTATTTTTTTATTATGATATCATGTACGTTATATATATATATATATATATATATATATATATATATATATATATATATATATATATATATGAACATAATCTACATTAAATTATATAATTAAGTATATTTAAAATCATACATGAATATAATAAAATAATAATAAAATATTATATTTTGTTAAACATAATATTTATAAATGTAGAAAGAAGTATTTAAAATTAATGAATACAATAATAACCTCATATAACAAAGTTTAAAATCAAAGAAATTAAATATATATATATGCATATATATAATTTTATATTAGTTTTCTTATTTTTTTCTAAGTTTATAAATAAATACATATATATGCTTTATTTTATAATTATAAACTTTGTTACATAATTTTCATATTGCATCTCTTAATTTTAAACGTATATATCCACATATATATAATATATATAATATGTTAAATTGATAAATGCATAATCTATATTAAATTATAAAATTAAGTATATTTAAAATAGAACTCGAATATAATAAAATAATATTAAAATATTCTATTTCATTAAACATAATATTTATAAAATGTAGATAAAAGTATTTAAAATTAAGGAATATAATAAAAAAATTATATAACACAGTTTAAAATTAAAGAAATTATATTTATATATATAGAGAGTATATATATATATATATATATATATATATATATATATATATATAGAGAGAGAGAGAGAGAGAGAGAGAGAGAGAGTCAGGCTAGAATACACTCGAGTGTATCCGGAGCGGAATACACTCAAGTAGTTTTCTATGATGCAATATTTTTTTTGAAAATCTAATCCGTTGATCTTCTTAAACATCTCGTGAACAACTCATACGCAAAATTTGAGCACATTTGGATATGTATAGCTCATGTTATGAAGACCGCAAAAATTATGCATTTCAAATTAGTTTCGCGCGCCGATTTTGTTGCCCTTGGATGAGTGACTTACACTCATCCAAATGGGCTCAAATTTTGTATGTAGCCTAGTTATAGTATGACGGTGAAGATCAATGGTTTACATTTTGCAAAAAATAATCTTGATATACAAACACACTTGAGTGTATTCGTGCGATCCGTACACTCGAGTGTATTCTAGCCTGACTCCATATATATATATATATATATATATATATATATATATATATATATATATATATATATATATATATATATATATATATATATATATATATATTGTAAACATAGAAAAAAGAAAAAGAAAACTAATTTAACAACATATACCACACATTGATGTGCAATATATATATATATATATATATATATAATATAGATATATAAATTTATAATATATATACATATATATTTATAATATACAAATATATATATATATATATATATATATATATATATATATATATTAAAGTCACGACATATAATTTCAAAAATATATAAACATGTCAATTATTTAAGGTTTAATATACTCAAACAATAAGAATGAATAATCAAAATAAATCTATGATTTGTATGATTTTAAATGTAATATATAAAAATCATAATATATTTAATTTTGTCATATTTTATTTGTCTCTAAATTGGATAAAAAATAAAAAAGTTATGTAATTTTGATTTATGTTAATATATTATTTTTTAAACATAATAAAAAGAATTCTATAAAATATTATGAATCTCTCTCTCTCTCTCTCTATATATATATATATATATATATATATATATATATATATAACGTACATGGTATCATAATTTAAAAATAAAAAATAAAATTAAAAAGGCAATACATCCTCTTTGGGGACGCATTGCTCCTGGTGGGACATTGTTTTTTTAAAGTAGCAATACGTCTCCTGGTATTAAGTTCTGAATTGTGTCATTTTGGCAATTAAAATGTGCAAACGTGCCATTTTAGTTTTTTGGCCCTAAAAATAATTCCAACGTGCGTCTGGTTTGGCCTCTACGTAGCATTATTCATCTACGAAATATTTATGGTTTCTGCATCCCCTCTGCATATAAGTATACGCAAGGATAGATTAGGAATAAGCAATTCAGTGATAAGAAGAGAAACCTTGGCACAGCTATTTTTCCATTCTAGTGAACAAAACTAAGAAAGATGATGCAGTCCCATTTTCATCCCTTTCCGACTTGCGCTTGAGATACAGGCTGATTCCTTAAGACCACTTCCCTTGTGGTAGATCACCTAAATCGTTGTGCTTGTGCCAGCTTCACCCGTAAAAGTTGGGAAAATATCTAGGTGTGTGAAAGGTATGAGAAATACATTAAAAATCTGCTCAACTTTTAGACTTTTTGACATAGGCAAGAAAAAGGCACAAAGCCGTCGTCTAAAAATAAATATTTGACACCACTCTTCATGATTATCATCAAGTATACTACCTTCAAAAGAAAATCATGATGTATACTAGGCATAAACAGGTATAATGCGTGATTGTCTTATGTAAACAAAGAAAGATCGATACGCAATTTTAGAAACAGAAGGCAAAAAATATGTCCGACATCCTCCATGCTTTTTCGTGTATAGTTCAAATAAGCATAAAAATAATGAAAAAAGAAACACATTCAACTCATTTTATGTCCTTTCTTATATATCATTGTTAACACTACTACAGAAACATCATTCAGTGTCACTTTTCTGGGCGTCGATTATTTAGTAAAACCGACGCCTATAATATTAGACGTCGGTTATTTATGCAAGCCGACGTCTATATTCGAAGACCAGTCAGACACGGGTACCGCTTTGTATTCAGCGTCGGCTGGTTATAACAGACCGACACCTAAAATCGCCCGCGAAATCTAATTTTCGAGCAAAAACATTTTAGGTCACCTACAGCGTCAGTTTTTTAACTATTCACCGACGCCTATTTAAAATGAAAATTTGCGCGAATAGTCCCACTTTCAGTGTCGGTTATCATTCGATAACCGACACCAATAATGGTTCCCGCCAAATAATTTAGGGTAAAGGTTGTCTAGTTGGGCGTCGGCGTTTTACTATCAACCGACGTTAAATCATAATATGCGTCGGTTTTGTAGATAACCGACGCCATTGACCAACTTAATAAACCTGATCACCCGACTCTTCCCCCTTTCTTCCTGTTTCATCGCGATATTGCTATGCTGCTGCTCGCCGTCGCTCTCCTGAAATCGCCCGACGACCCCGCTGCTGCTCGCCGCCGCTACTGCTGGTGCTTCTCCGCTCGCCGCTGCCACTGCTCCTGGTGCGCCGCGGCTACTGGTGCACCTCTACTCGCCGCCGCCACTGCTTCTGGTGTGTCGCGCGCTGCTCTGCTCATTCCCGGTGCCACTGTTGTTCACCGCCCGCCGCTCTGCTCTCTCTTCTTCTGCCGCCACTGTTGTCGCCGCTCGCCGCCGCACTTTCCACGCTAACTCCAGGTAGCCCTACGTCTTTGCTTCCTTCTCCCTAACTATTTACCAACAGCAAGCACAACCATGGTTGTGTTGGCCTACCACGGCCGTGCTGTCCAGCACGGCCGTGGTAGGCCAACACAGCACCAACACGACCGTGGTGCTTCTATAAGATTTAAACTTGTCAATTCTAGCATCCTAATTGATTTGATTAAACCTAACATTGATGAAACCCTAACATCAATTGTGATGAAACCCTAACATTAATTGTGATGGAACCCTAACATGTACATATCTATTATTGTGTTTGTTGGCCTAGAAACCCATCCAAGATTTACTCATTATGAGTAAATCTTGGATAGTCCCCGGTTTGGGACTGTTCTTGAACACCTAATCTCACTTAGGATGTAAGTGTATAATGTGTATTGGGTTTTCGAGAAAATTTCGACAGCATTTCCCCGTTTGTTCTCTAAGTACATATGTACTTAGAGAACAGCGGGGAAATGTTGCCGAAATTTTCTCGAAAACCCAATACACATTATACACTTACTAGTGAGATTAGGTGTTCAAGGATGGGATAGGTGGTACACATTTATTATATATAAGAATGACATCACATGTGTTTGTTGGCCTAGAAACCCGTCCAAGATTTACTCATTATGAGTAAATCTTGGATAGTCCCCGGTTTGGGACTATTCTTGAACACCTAATCTCACTTAGGATGTAAGTGTATAGTGTGTATTGGGTTTTCGAGAAAATTTCGGTAGCATTTTCCCGTTTGTTCTCTAAGTACATATGTACAAGCGGGGAAATGCTGTCGAAATTTTCTCGAAAACCCAATACACATTATACACTTACTAGTGAGATTAGGTGTTCAAGGATGGGATAGGTGGTACACATTTATTATATATAAGAATGACATCACATGTGTGTGTTGGCCTAGAAAGTGAACAATCATTATTCTTTATATTACTTGTACATTGGTATAAATTAGAATGAACAATCACTAAATTATATATTGTTTGTATGGAGTCCGGCTTCATTGTAGATAATAGGAGTAAATCTTGGATAGGATGTAAGTGTATACCCTAATCTTGTCCTAATATATACTTGTTTTCTCTTTAATCATAGAATGGATAGATCATGGATGTCCATTCACAATCGCTGCACCCCAGAGTTTATATCTGGTCTTGATCAGTTTATTAGATTTATCGAGGAACATAGGAAAAAACCTACAGATAGGTTCTACTGTCCATGTAGGCATTGCGGTAATAACTTGAAAGTCAACACTGGTGAGGAAATCAAAAGTCATGTCATGTGTAACAAGATTGTACAAGGCTATACAGAATGGCACTGGCAAAGGAATTTTGGGATCACGGGTGAAAGTAATCAGCCGTGAGCAGTTGGAACAAGCTCACTTGTATATTTTACACAACATGGACAAAGTGAGTGTTTATATCGAGGAACATACCAATTTCATCAAGAGACAACATCCTCGAGCAAGTTCAATGTAGCTTTCTAGAGAGCATAATAAGACTTTTACTAAGTGGTTTGAAGATAAAGTCTTACATCAACTATCTCAAACACCAAATGATATTACAGAAACTATCAAATGCCTCACCTTTAAACCAAAACCGAATGTTATGTCTTATGAAGGGTTTGCCATTAATGGGTTCACATATTACACAAAGCGCCAAGATGATAAGAGTGTCGTCCAAAACAGTGGGGTCACTCTTCAAGCGTCGACTATGTATTTTGCAAGTACAAAGGATAAGAGTCCACGTGAAGCTAAAATGTCATATTACGGTGTCATTGAAGACATATGGGAGTTTGACTCATAGATTTCAAAATTCCTCTCTTTAAATGTAATTGGGTTGATAACACCAAAGGAGTTATATTGGATGAACTGGGTTTCACTTTGGTGAACTTTGAAAAGATTGGAGAGAAGGGTGAACCATTCATATTGGCATCACAGGCGAAACAAATATTCTATATCGATGATCCTGCAAATGATAAATGGTCGGTTGTTCTTCATGGTAAAAGACAATTCATTGAAGATCCTATAGATGAAGAAGAGTATTATGATAAGTATGATGACTCCAGTCCATTCTCAGTTGGGTTGCCAACTCCACAAAATATTGAAGCTAATGATGACTTATATGTGCGCAGAGATCACAATGAAGGATTGTTAATTGATAAAAGATCACAATTTTAGAGGCATGTATGTTTATAAAAGATCACATTATCTTCTAGTTAATACAAATGCTAAATGTTTGCCTTTTTCTAGTTAATACAAATGCTAAATGTTTACCTTTTTCTATTTAATACAAATGCTAAATGTTTGCCTTTTTCTAGTTAATACAAATGCTAAATGTTTGCCTTTTTCTAGTTAATACAAATGCTAAATGTTTGCCTTTTTAATGACATTTTCAGATGGCTGACCATGATGAGCATGATGTCCATGATGAGCATGAAGTCCATGATGAGCATGTTGTCCATGACTAGCATGGCGAGGATACTAATGTAAGTTCTAAAAACATATCATGTATTTCTATAAAATTTATTATCTTCTAGTTATGTCATATATCCCATATTTCTATATTGCGCTAATTCAGTGGGTTTATTTTTGTCAAATTTTAGGTTGATGATGCACATGTACCCACTGAAGCACTGGAGCAACTTGATGCACAACACCAAACACTTAACAAGAAAAGGGGCATCACTCTGTTGAAGAAGTTAATAGCGCTAAGTGGTAGTGGATCCAAATTGGTTGTGGAGTTTGATAATGGAGGAAATGCAATTAGAGTGAACCGCAATAATTTTGTAAACTATCTTGGGTGTGTCACTCGAAGCCATTGTGGTGTTAAGTATGATAATTGGCATAAAGTTCTTCAAGGGAAGAAAGACTTGATATGGAAGGATTTATGCGTGGGTTATTATTATTTGCAATTCTATTTTGTAGATTACAAATTATATTATTTGCAAATCTATTTTTGGATACTAGTTAATAAGAATTCTATTTTACAGAATCTATTTGCATTAAATGAGAAGCTGCATCGTAAAAGCATGATGCAACACGCTGGAAAGATGCTTAGGAACTATAGGACAAATCTCAACAGAGAATACATAAAAGATGGTGATAAGAAGAAGAAGTCAGCCCTTGAATAATAGAACTTCTTGGACAAAGAAGATTGGGACAATTTTGTTGCTTCAAGAAAATATGAAGAATTCAAGGTATTAGGCGTCACTCCCAATTTAATTAATATATGTTGTATTCACCTATTCAAGATTAACATTTAGTGCTACTAACCAAATCATTAACGTGCATACTAACTAGGCCCTCAATGATGCGTAAAAAGCAAGGCGTGCACTGAATGTGCATGACCACACTATGGGTCCAAAGGGCTATGCAAGCGTTCACCAAAGACTACAGGCGGAGTCTGCGGCTACTCAGGAGTCTGCTGCTACTCAGGAGTCTGCCACACCCATGCCTCGCCATGATATCCAGATAGCTAGGAGGCAAAACAAGAAGGGTGAAATCAAGAAGCCCGTAACTGCTGAGGCGACTGCGAAAATGGTAAAATACAACTCTTAGAGCAATCGTTTGAATATTGATTATTTGTGGTATTAACTTACCAATTTCTGTTGATGGTGATTAGCGGGAGCTGCACAAGCAGAGTAAACAAGGCACGTTCATCCCTCAGGGCACAAGTGATGAATTGACAGTTGCTCTGGGTAACCCAGAGCATCCTGGACGTGTTAGGGCTGCAAGCGCTGGTGTGGGCATCAAAGCATTCTTTGGGTCATCCCAGCGCAAACCTAGAGCGGGACTTTCACAAGAAGAGGTAGTCTATTCTTTTTTTAGAATGTTACTGCAAAAGGGAATTCAATAATAAGAAGCTAATGTTTCTTCTATCCATGTATAGGAGAATAAGAGAGTCGAGGATATAGTTGCTAAGAAGGTCAATGATATAGTTGCTGAGAAGGTCAAGGAAGAAATAGTGCGGTGGCAGGCATCTCAGGCTTCCAATCAGCCTATGGTGACCCACTATTCTCCTGATACACAGACTGCGAGTAATCCTGGAGACCCATCGCCTAACACGTCTGCTGTAAGTATTGTTTATGACATTGTAGCTAGTCTTTTCAAGATGATATGTTTTCAAGATGATATGTATATATGTATAACATTCTTTACGTAAATTTGTAGGCATTGAAGCCATGTCGCTTAAGAATGCAAAACTATGTTGTTGCAGAGGCGCATGCTTACCAGTCCCTTCCTGGGGCAACGTTTCATGGGACTCCAATGCCGCAGGGCTACGTTCGTGTGAGCCCGATATGTGTATTACCCGATTGGAGGGAAGCTGCATTGCCATATGCCCACCCAGATTTTGATACACTTGGTGAGGCAGAAGGCGGGGTGATATTGTGGCCCAAAGCAGATGTCGTCTACACTACTGAAATTGTAAGATAAATTTACATTACTTTAGATTGTTAATGTGTATATATGAGGTCAACTGATATGAAATTATATATACAGGTTAAAAAGAAGATACCCGGAGCACCTAGGCCTCCACCTCCACTTCCTGCATTACCAAGTTGGGTTCCAACTGACCTAAAATACCCGTTAGGTCCTGCTTGTAGGGGAATGGCATGTTGGCTACGGGCACATAATATACATTGCCCTATAATTGTTTCTTTAGAAGCAGATTATACAGGTCAATCATATGATAGCTCTTTATTTATACAAGATATTATTGAGATGTTTATGTATGATTGGCTGAATACATCAATGATAGAGACATAGATAAGGTGAGATCTTGTTTATACATCCATATACCTTGTGTAAGATCTGGTGATCTGGTTTCTTATATATTAATGCATACGTAATACATATTTTGCAGCTACTTAGTCGGAGATCAATGCAAACAATTTGTATTTGATCATGTGGGTTTTTTGATTCCATCATTGATTAGTATGGTAGCTAAAGACCCTGATAGTGTTCAACAATACTGTATAGATGCTTTTACAATTTTCGGTCAGTAAAAGAAGACAATAATAATAGCTCCATTCAATGTCAAGTAAGCTTACTTTATATATAATTTGGACTTAAGAAAATTCCATTTTTATTGTGCATTTTGATTTATTAATTTTTAACTTTTTTATCTCTAGCGGTAGACATTGGGAGTTACTAGTTATTATCCCCGGGACGTTCACTGTTTATTATCTAGATCCTGTGGGAAGTACATTGAACACTAAAATTGGACACATATTGAGAATGCCATTATTCTGGTGAGAAGTATTTCATTTTTATATCTGTTAACATCTGTTATTACATTACTATTTAATTATGCAATTTACTGTGGTACATTAACATGTAGGGGTTTAGATGCATTCAAAAATGCTGGAGGAAATGTCCCAAGGAGAAAGAACCAGCCAATAATTTGGGAGAATGTAAAAGTAAGTTCCCGACTCCAATGTATATATTATTTATGTGAACTGTGCTTAGTTGTATTTTTTAATATTTTATATGTTTCAATTTATAGTGCGCTACACAAGACAACGGCTAGGCATGCACATACTATGTGATGCGATTTATGCAGATGATTATCCGACATGCCGCATTGGATATTAATACCATACATGAGGTATTATATATAGTCTCATTAGTTAGTATGAAATATATCAATCTTATTTTTATATTATTACTTATATATACATCATTCTCTTTGCAGGTGTTTAAAACTGACCACACTATAGGTAAACGCTTAAAAATGTACAAGCTCCATATACAATGGAAGTATTAAATGAAGTAAGAGAAGAATGGGAAAAAGCCATATAAGCAGTGACGATTGTAAGATATAATTGGGATGCTGATAGCGATGTTGAATGATATTTTGTAAATGAATATTTCTGAATGTTTATACATGTCTGAATGTTTATACATGTATTTGAATGTTTTTACGTGTGTGAATGTGAGAATTGAATTGAGGTCTGAATGTATCTACTTGTGTGAAAAAATATTTGTTGATTTTGCAGGTTTGTGGCCTATTTGTAGGCTGATATCAATGGATGTCGTAAACCTGCAGTTCAGAAAACTGAACAGCAGGTTCTCATCCTGCTGACCAGCAACAGCAGGCCTGCAAACTGATAAGAAAAAAAAAGTAAAGTATATGCGTCGGTTATTTATAGAACACTGTCATCAAAAGCCTACAGCGTCGGTTATTAGATAAAAATCGACGCCTAATATGACAAACAACCCGACCGTGCAGGAAAGCACAACCGTGGTGCAAAAGGCGTCGCTTATTCGTATAAAACCGACGCCTATAGTACTAAACACGACCCTGCAGCGAAGCACGGCCGTGTCGTCTGGGAGTATGACGTCGGTTGTTCAGTTGTTAACCGACGCAGAAAATGTCCTAGGTGGTGCCCTTTTTTGTGGCGCGAACCCTATAGACGTCGACCAATTATATATAACCGACGCGTATAGATCATATAGGCGTCAGTTAGAAAACCGACGCCGAAGAGTTCAACCTTTAGCGGCGCCCACATAGGCGTCGCTTGAAAACCGTCGCCAAAGCGGGTTAAACAACCGATGCCAAATGCGTATTCTGTAGTAGTGTAAGTTTTAGAAACAAGGATAAAACCTGCATCATACTCCATCCACACCCATCAATATACAATATAGATAGGTAAAAGAATAAAGAAGGATTGATTTGTAGTATTAAGAATATAAAGATGAATCTGCATTCAACGCCCTTTATATCCTTTCTTATATAATGTAGATGTAAGTACTAGTTTGAATTTTCAAAAAATAAAGACAACTTTGCATCCAATACCCTCCATATCCTTTCTTATAGAGTATAAAATTTCTAATTGAAATCATCTAAACAATTGAAGAAAATGTCCTTTTCCAGATTAAATAAATAGAACACTGGGCCCGCTTTATTAGTAATCCCACAAATTTTCCTCATAAACAAGAAAAATATAAAAATTCCAGCTTCTAAGGGAGATGTTATCCATGCATAAGTCCTTTTCAGACCAAATAATTCACCAAGAAATATCAGCTCATCAATGTAATGCTTGTACTACACAGTACCAGTACCACTATCCATTCCACATGACATGATCCTTGTGGCCACAAAGGCAATCCAATGATATACTTGTATGTGCAGTGCACACGGTTCACGTGAATCAACCATACAAGCCAAGCAAAACCACATTTCCCTTGCGGTGATCTCGGTTTGTTTGATTCGGATAGTGAGCCAAAACCTTTGGGTTAGATAGAGAAGGAGAGAGGGGGTGTGTGTGTGAGAGGGAGAGAGAGACAGAGGGAGAGATCAGGGGTGAGAGACTGAGAGGCCGAGCAGCCGTCGCGCCTCGTCCTGCGAAAGTGCGAGTTCTTGTTGAGCGGATAGATCCGTCCTCTCCGCTTTCTTCGGTCCTCTTGTTTTCTTCTTGCCGTCGTCGTCGCTTTTCCACAGAGTTAGTTACAACAGACCCTGATCTTGAGAGCGCTGAGAGTTGCTGCGCTGGCTTTCGCTCTTCCCTTTTTATATGCAGAGCAGCTGGGATAGCTCATGAGGCTCGCGCTCTGTAGTTTTAGAGGGAGCGAGTGTGAGTGACAGCATCAGTCTCAGTGTGTGTGGAGGAGTAGAGAAGGCAAACACGTTCGGCAGGCAGAATAAGGAATAGGAGTAGACTGCCTGGACTCAGCAGCTCGGCATGGGCGCCAGAGGTAGAACGACGCTAGGAGGCCGTGGGGACGCAGCCGTGGAAGCAGTGGCGCCGGGGAAGCTGCTTGTAGCGCTGGTGGCGACATTGGCCATCCTAGCGTCGCCGTCATGCGCCGCGACGGTGTCTCACGACGGGAGGGCGCTGATCATCGACGGCGAGAGGAAGCTGATCGTCTCCGGCGCGATCCACTACCCGCGGAGCACACCTGAGGTGCGTCCTGATTACAAAAGCAATAAAACATGCACACTGTGTGCCCGGCGCTCGCATTTATTATTTACTTTTATTCTGTTCCCAACTTCGTCATTTCCTATGCAATACGGCTACCTAAATTGAACCAGTGAAAACCAATATCCAATATAATTTCCTCACACATTCTCACAACCCGGCCCTTCCTTCCCTCCATGCAGATGTGGCCGGACCTGATCCAAAAGGCGAAAGACGGCGGCCTAGACGCGATCGAGACCTACGTCTTCTGGAACGCACACGAGCCACAACGCCGGCAATACACCTTCGACGGCAACCTCGACATCATCCGGTTCCTCCAAGAAATCCACGCCGCGGGACTCTACGCCATCGTCCGGATCGGTCCCTACGTCTGCGCGGAATGGAACTACGGCGGCCTCCCGGTCTGGCTCCACCAGCTCCCCGGCATAGAGCTCCGGACCGACAACCAGAGGTTCAAGGAAGAGATGCAGAGCTTCGTGACTCTAATCATCGACATGTTCAAGCAGGAGAGGCTTCTGGCACCACAGGGCGGTCCGATCGTTCTGACGCAGATCGAGAACGAGTACGGGAACAGCGACATCGGGCCGCAGTACGGGGAGGCAGGGAAGAGGTATGTGAAGTGGTGTGCGCAGATGGCCGAGTCGATGGGGACGGGGATCCCGTGGATCATGTGCCAGCAGGATGATGCTCCCGCGCCGGTGATTAACACGCACAATGGGTTTTATTTTGGGGATTTTGTGCCGAATAGTGCGAGTAGTCCGAAGATGTGGACGGAGAATTGGTCAGGCTGGTTTCAAGGGTGGGGGATGGGGCATCTGCATAGGCCTGTGGAGGACTTGGCGTATTCGGCTGCCGTGTTTTTCCAGTCCAATGGGAGTCTGCTCAACTACTACATGGTATGGTGTGTGCTTTGCTGCATTTTCATCAACATTTGCCTGTAACTATGAAACCAAATCAGTACTAACTTTCTGCTCGGTTTGATGCATATGCTCTGCTTTCCTCTGCCTCTGCACCTCTTTACTGTCATCAGTACCATGGCGGAACCAACTTCGACCGCACCTCCGGAGGCCCTTACATCACAACCTCCTACGACTACGATGCTCCTTTGGACGAGTACGGCAACCTCAGGCAGCCCAAATGGGGACATCTCAGGGATCTCCACTCCGCCGTGAAAAGCATGGAGAAGGCGCTCCTCTACGGACTGTCCAAGACGACCGATCTAGGAAACGGGGCAGTGGTAAGCTTCATGCCTGAACGAATTCCTCCTATGCTAGGCTAATTAGGTTCACAATTATGACCAACTGTGATCTGTGACTCACTTGGTGCCGGTAATCTATTCGCTTCTTTGTTTGTGGAAATGACCGACTCAATCACGCTGCAGGCAACCAAGTACTCCGTGGCCGGGACAGTCCCCGGCT
Organism: Alisma plantago-aquatica; assembly: GCA_963693085.1. NCBI lineage: Eukaryota > Viridiplantae > Streptophyta > Magnoliopsida > Alismatales > Alismataceae > Alisma > Alisma plantago-aquatica. Next base: position 1,280,618,105 of record OY856411.1, read on the forward strand.
GCTTCCTGGTCAACAACGATCACTCCACCGATAAGACCGTCAAGTTCGAAGGCAACCAGTACATCCTTCCGCCCAAATCCGTGAGCATCCTCCCGGACTGTAAAGCTGAGGTCTACAACACGGCCAAGGTCACAGCACAGACGTCTTACATGGTGATGCAGCCCAACGAGGCCGAGGATGAGCCGTCCAAGCTCAACTGGTCATGGAGACCCGAGAACATCCAGCAGCCGCTTCAGGGGAAAGGGACACATACCGCCAACAGGCTCTTGGAGCAGATAATTGTGAGCGGGGATGAGAGCGATTACCTTTGGTACTCCACCACGTATGTATAGTATATCTGTTTGAGTGTTTGCGTATACGGATTGTAATATATATTTGGTATCAATCATCACCATGTGTTGTGCCTCATGATCAGCGTTACTCTCAAGAACCAACAGATGACCCTGAGGATCAACTCCACCGGCCACGTCCTCCATGTCTTCATCAACGGCAAGCTCGTAGCGTCGCGGTATCCTCAGAGCGGCAAATGGCCATACACCTCGGATGTGCCCATCACGGTGGTTTCTGGAAAGAACATCATCACTTTGCTCAGTGTCACAGTCGGACTCAAGGTACGTATATGCTTAGTTCGGAATCACAGTCTATTAGTTCTTTTTGTCTATACTTTTGCTAAAGAGTATGCACATCTCTGAATCCCTGAATTTACTATGCATGCCCAACCCACAACTAGAATTACGGGGCGTTCTATGACAAGAGCCCAACTGGGATTGTCAATGGCCCTGTGCTACTCATCGGGAGTGGGAACGACACAACCGACCTGTCATCGAGCAAGTGGTCATACACGGTACGTAATATGTCGTACCCGTTTCATTTCTTCCATGGTTTTCACTATACATGTTTCTTCCTTGATCGCAGGTGGGATTGGACGGTGAAGACAAGCAGCTGTACTCGGACAACCCACGACACTCATGGCACTCCGACGTCCTCCCAATCAAGAGGCCCTTCACATGGTACAGCACAACATTCAAGCCTCCTTTGGGCACCGCTCCCGTCGTCCTGGACCTTCTCGGGATGGGCAAAGGCGAGGCATGGGTGAACGGTAAGAGCATAGGCCGGTTCTGGCCTTCCAACATCGCCGACGAGAGCTACGGAGTGGCCTGCGGGCAGTGCGACTACAGGGAGACTCTCAACACCAGTTACGTCCCATGCCAGTCCGGATGTGGGGAGCCGTCGCAGCGATATTACCACGTCCCGAGGTACTTCATGAACCCCGGGGTCCCCAACACGCTGATCCTCTTCGAGGAGATCGGAGGTAACCCGACGGAGGTCAGCTTCCAGACCGTCACTGTAGGGGAGGTGTGCGCCGCCGTGCCGGAAGGGACGACGCTCGAGTTGGCGTGCCAGGATTGGAAAACCGTGTCGGAAATTCGGTTCGCTAGCTTTGGGAACCCGCAGGGGACGTGTGGGCTGTTTGCGACCGGGTTGCTCACCAAAGGGGACTGTGAGTCGTCGACGGCATTGTCTGCAATCCAGAAGGTATGGATGGAACAACGATGTAAAATGTAACATTAACTTAACTATTCGTTCCTTTCTGCATATGCGTATAAATGACATCGTATGCGCAGGCATGCGTTGGGAAACAATCCTGCTCCATCGACGCCTCCGAGAACTCGCTGGGGTGGAGCAACTGCGGATCCAAGGCCAAGACGCTACTGGTGCATGCAATCTGCTAAGGATGGTTATTAGCTAGGTAGTTAGCTCAGCTTAACTGTAAGAGGATTGATTGTAGGTCTATATCATGTCGATGACATCATACCCCAGTAACTTTTTGAGCTTTCGTCCTGGTAAGCTCACTCTTCCATATAGATACTACTCTGCTCAATTTAACCACGAGATAATCAACTCCGTTTTCGTTTAAGCGATACAATGATTGCAAGGCATCTAACTTGGACAGGAAAAGAAATTGGAAAAAAAAATCTGTTAGAAAATCGGTTCAATGCAGTGCCAACAGAATTCAACTAGTTGGAACCACATCTAGGGCTGCTTACTTCGATCACCACATCCGTTGCCTGCAGCTTGCCGGAACCCCATTATCACAACATTTCAACAAGAGGCTTCCAAATTAAAAACACATACTCAGTCTCGCTGGTCCACTTACCCTCCTCAACTCACCACTCACTCCACTCGTCCCATACTACCTCAATCGTATAATCTATACTATCCAATGTAATAAAAAATATACACTACATATGCAAGAAGTTTTTACGGGGATATGTTTGGGAAAAAACTGGCTCAAAAAACCAAAATGACATGTTTCAGTATTTTAATTACCAAAAATGACATGATTCAGAATTCAATTCTCAAAATGGCATAAAACACAATACGTCCCCAATGAAGACATATTGTTATTTTTACTTTTTTAATTATGATACCATGTACGTTATATATATATATATATATATATATATATATATATATATGTTAAATTGCTAAATGAACATAATTTACATTAACTTATATATAATTAACCATATATTTAAAACAATACCCAAACATACTAAAATAATAACAGAATATTATATTTTATTAATACATAATATTTATAGATGTAGAAAGAAGTATTTAAAATTAATGGATGCAATACTAAGATTATATAATAACGTTTGAAATTATAGAAATAAAACAAATATATACAAATATATTTATTTGTAAAATTAGAAAAATGAAAAAAACAAATATATACATATATATATATATATATATATATATATATATATATATATATATATATATATATATATATTCAAGCGCAATATATAATAAAAAATATAAACATTTCAATCATGCAAAGTAAAATATTATAGAACAATAACAATGAACAATCAAATTAAAATGCATGATACATATGATTTTAAATTAAATAACAACTATAATATATTTTATTATTTTTATATTATATTTGTCTCTGAACTAGATAATAAATTGAGAAAATGAACTGGATAAAAGTTAAAAATATTATTATGATATTATGATTTATGTTAATATATTATTAAAAAAAATAATTATCCATAATATATTACAATTTTTATGTGTTGCATTAATGATCATATGTATCATATATTTTATTTTGATTATATATTGTTATTGTTCATGTATATTCACTTTATATAGTTGACATGTTTACATTTTTTAATATTATGTATCACACCATATATATAAAATATAATATATATATATATATATATATATATATATATATATATATATATATATATATTTGTGTGTGTATTTTATGTGCACCAGCATGTTTTATATACTACTATATTAGTTTTTTTCAATATTTTCTAATTTTTATTGCTATATTAGTTTTCCATTTTTTCTAAGTTTACAAATAAATACACACACATATATATAAATATATATATATATATGTATATATATATAAATATATATATATATATATATATAATTTTATTTCTATAATTTTAAATGTTATTATATAATTTTAGTATTGTATCCATTAATTTTAAATACTTTTACCTATATTAAAAGTATTATGTATTAATAAAAACAATATTCTATTATTATTTTATTATGTTCATGTATTATTTTAAATATATGGTTAATTGTATATAAGCTAATATAGATTATGTTCATTTAACAATTTAACATACATATGTGTATATAACATGCATGGTATCATAATTTATAAAAAAAAGAAAAAGAAAAAAAGGTAATACGTCCTCAGTGGGGATATATTGCTCTACTAGAGGCAATACGGGATGTATTGGCACCACCAGAAGAAATAAGTCATCTTTGGGGACGTATTTGAAAAACCACTAGAGGGGGGGTGAATAGGGTTTTATGATATTTTATTAATAATTTAATTCAAACAACCACAATTGAAATAATAAGAAGGAGACAAGGTGTTTAGAGTGGTTCCAACCTTAGCAAATACTAAGGCAGTCAATCCACTACCCGATTGCTTACCCAACTGAGATTTTGAAAGTATTAAATTTTATTACCTCTCAAGGAATTTACATAAAATTATAATACTTTCTACACCCTTTGGACAGCCTTCACCTTGAAGTAGTTGCACCAACCTTGAAGCAACCTTCTTGAAGTAACTTCAAGCTCCCCCTTGAAGTAGCCTTCCTCTTGAAGTAGCTTCCCGTTGCAACAACCTTCTAGAAGTAGTCCAAAGACCTTCTTTTTCACCAAGAAGATCAAACCCTCTCCAATCCGTAGCCTCCAACCCTAGGAGTAGCAAGGAGAGTACAAACAATAAGAAAGAACAAGAAAAGAAATGGAAATTACAATTACCACTTTGAAGCACAAGGCTTGATTTGCCTATATCAAGCGTATAGATCTCCTAACCAATGAGTATTGAAGTGTAGGTTTAGCCTATAGGACACGAATTTAGAACAAAGGAAGTGAGTAGCCAATGCTAGTGTTGCTCAATAGCTCAAAACAGATTGCCAATTGCAAGTATGTAAGGTCAAGTATTGCACAAGTGTTTTTTGGGTGTCCTATGGCTTGTCCTATTTATAGGAATGGCCTATGGATGCTTAAGGACGTTCTAGACACTTTCTATGGGGTTCTAAGTGCTCAACTAGCCGTTAGGTATCCATTAGTTGCACTAACAATGACTAGTTAATTAATTCTGAAAAGTGCAGATAGAGACATTCTCGGTCGAGGAATTGTCGACCGAGATCCCAGTCGGTCAAAGTTTTTTCGACCGAGGGACTGTCTGGAGTTAAGTGTATATAACGTTCTGATTCAACTCCCAACTACTTTGTCTGCTGTGTCTAACGGCTACCTGGGTCATTCTCGGTCGAAGAGTTTGTCGACCGAGAGTGTCTCGGTCGAGAAGTTTGTCGACTGAGAATGACCATGTTTCAACATTTTAAACTAAGTACTAAGTGTGTGTATGAGTGTGCAGATGTGATACTATTTTAGGGGATGACCTATCTAAGTGTTGTGATTGGATAAGGAAGATCTAACGCTTGATTTATATGATGTCTAAGTACTTGTACATTATATATTTGTACAAGTTTTACAATTGATTACATTCATGAAATTAAAGCAATTTAGCATATAGATCTTCCAAATATTTGTCATCCACTTTATTCCTACAACACTCAAGTAGCACGTTAGATCGACAAGAATGAAATGCTTGTCATCATCAAAACAAAGGGATTATACTAATGTCCAATTTAGCCAACAATCTCTCCCTTTTTGAAGATGACAAACATTTCCTAAGTATAAAATAAGGAAATATAAATCATGTGAGTTTCATACCTGAAATTTACCTTTTGTAGCCATTCTTGTTTTGCAAGTGAATGCTGGCCGAGATATTCTGAAACTCATTTTAATTTTATGTTTTTGATTTTATATTATTTCTCCCCCTTTGTCATTTCAAAAAGATATCCAAGATAATCATGACTTTTTAATTTTTCCCCTGAATTGCTATGCTCCCCCTTAAAGAGATATTCAATTAAAAGCAAGGGATTAATGCACACCAATTAATGGTAAATTTAGCCACTATTTAATTCTCAATCAGTTGCAAAAAAAATTTACCCTTTGTGATTCATCGCATATATTACTCCCCCTTATTTTTATGCTCTACTATAATATTCTTATAAAACATGTATATGTCCAAATGAAGCCATAGAAAAACACTTTTATTAATAGTAACTTATTTCTCATACAGTTTTTAAGAGAACCCATAAAGCATGACATTCTTTCTTATAAAAAGATATTCATTACAATCATATTAAAAGATAGCCATTTCATTACAACCATTACAAAGATATCTCACAATCTCACTAAAAAGACCGAAGGATTACATCAATATCTGGGTCTTTTTCAAGAAAAGGCTCAGCTCCATAATATTTGACCAGTGTCTGCCACTCTAAGGCACCTGTCTTGGTTAAGGCATAAGCCTCCAAGAAGGTGGGAACACGATCAAAACAAAAGTGGGCAGCAATGTCTTGAAGTTGAATTGAGGAGAACTGAGTATGTGTGAGATCAGGAGATGGTGGTGGTGGAATTTGATAGTAGTTATAGGAAGGATTGTATGGATTTATCATGCCAGGATTAAGGGAATGTGGATATTCATCAGGTTGATCGAGAGAGAGGGCTTGCATTCTTTGGTTTAAATAAGTCATGGCATGGTGATAATAATCTAATTGCCTACTCAGGTGATATTGGAATCCAGGTATGTAAGTCAAGGTGTTTGTAATAGGATCATGGGGTAGGTTGGTGGCAGGGGGTGGTGGAGGTATGTCTTGGGTGGATGTCTCTCCTTCAGTCCTAGCCCTTTTATGGCCAAAGTCGATTCCCATCTTCTCCACCGTATGTTTACTTATCTTTTGAGGTTTTCTATCCCATGTGTAACCTAGGTCCTCAATATTCTTCTTAAGGAAATGTTGAGTGATTTGGCACACAAAGTCAGCATAATGTGGATTGCCAGCAAACTCAAGCATATTCTTAAGGATGATACGAATAAAAGTTATGGGAATACCTTTTAGAATGACATAGATAAGGTACATATGAAAAGTGGGTACTTCAGATTTGTTTGCTCTCGGATGGATATTGGTGGAAACAATGAGATTTATGATCCTAGCTTCAGGTTTTAAGTTTATGGCATAATAGGTACCCCTATCTTCATGACAAGTCGTATTGGACTGAAAGATGGCTCTTTTGATGTCACTAAGGCTAGTGGTAGTGTCATCTTGGGAGAGTTTATTTAGTGGATTTCCTGTGGTGAGGTCAAGAAAATCTTTATAGTCTTCTATGTCTATGTTAAGCATATTAAGAATGCCCTCCTCAGTGAAACGGAATCCATACCCATTAACCATAGAAGAGAAGGAATCATGGTCAGGATGTGGGGTTAAATTGGCATAGAATTCATTAACTACTTTGGAGGAGTAGGAATGGAAGGAGGGATTCAGAAAATCAGTCAAATGTTGCACCTCAAAGAGTTCCTCCAGATCAGCAATGTTGTGGAAGTCCATGACGTCGACTGGCCATCGTGGTAGAGGAGTTCTTGAGGAGAGCCTGAGGTAGCGATCGCCTGCAGCTACGTCGTTGAATGGAATGTCGTTGATGAACGGCAGTGCTGGAGAGACCGTCCTTCCTTTCCTAGCTGCAACTTGCTTCTTTCCACACATTGATGAAGAAGCCATCTCATTGCTTTGAAGTTGAGAAGTAGAAAGCAAGTCTTGGATGTAAAGAAGCTAAAGATTTGCACAAGAATGCACTAGAGAGGAGCTAGAGAAGTGAAAATATGAAGGTGTGAAGGAATGGGTCATTTTGGGTGCTATTTATAGCAAAATAGAACCTATTTCGGTCGACAATTTGTCGACTGACGACCGCAACGGTCATTTCTTCAGACGCTCCTCTCGGTCGTCCAACGGTCAATCAAAAACTAGCCGTTATGATTTTTTTTAATATTTTAATCAAAATATTGCCTTTTAAGTCACGCAAATGGAGGTTTACAGGGTCAGCCTCAGTCGATCATGTTGTCGACTGATGTTAGCTCGACGAACATTTTTTCGACCGAAAGTATATCTGAGATTGATTGTACATCCTTTTCTTGATCGAGTGATGTTAGCTCGGCGAACATTTTTTCGACCGAAAGAATATCTGAGATTGACTGTACATCCTTTTCTTGGTGAGTATCGATCGAGAAGGATAGCCAACCAAGATGTTTTCAGTCGACGAATTCATCGACCGAGTTTGTCTCGGTCGAAAATTTTTGCTGACCGACGAAGTTGCTGTGAATAGAATTTTGAGCTAGTTTTTAATGCAATTGATAGACTGGATTTGTAGAGCATATGTATGTCTTCTAGGGGAGTAATAATGTAATCATTTGAGCATTTATTTGAGAATATAATGTAATAATGTAGAGCATGTAATATAATCATTGTCTAGGATATTTGAGCAATCCTAAGGTCATAACTAGTTTTTAAGATTTGATTTTGACCTTTTATCAAAAGCACATTTTGAATCAAAATACTAAGATTGAGTATAGTAAAATGTTGTTCAAATAAGAATTTTGTCAAGCTTATTTTAGGTCGACCTTGACTTCGACCATAGCGCCCCTTGGTCAAATTTGATTTTAACCAAGAGGCAATTTCCTGCATATTTACAATTTAAACACTCATATGTGAAGTATAATGTCTGCAGGTAATTTGATTAAATAAATATCAATTTGAAGCATTTTGAGTGATACCTAGTATGAAGATGTTTGTCCTTGATTTTCCTAGAATATAAGCTTTGCTATGGGTACGTAAATATCGAATCCCACTTCTTCTTGTACCCTTGTTTTCAGATAAGATCCTTTAGGAGCATATTTCCTTGAAAGCAATATTAATGTCTTAAAGTCAAGATTTTGCTTTTGATTTCTTAGAACAAACAAAAACATTAATATTTTTGTTTTAAGAAACACAATAATCATTATCTATTTTGTCAAGATGCATATATGCCATAGAGTTTTACTGTTTTGCAAATTTTCACTTTCAATGATAGCATCAATGATCATCTATTTATGGTTTGTATATATATGGATCAAAGATTATTTTAGACAAAATAATGAAGTTTATGGCACATTAATTATGATGGAATAGTAGAAGCATATCCACAATACAATGATCAAGATGTAATTTCATGAAATACAATGATTATGACCACATAGTTCCTATATAGATAGATCAAGAAGTACTTAGGATGAACCATGTGGATAAAATAGTAATTTCCATGTTTTATAATTTTTAAGCTAAACCATTGTAAATGAACATGCTTAATAGACTTTTTCAATTAATGAAGAAAGTATGTTCAATATCAGTCTTCATATAATACTTTTGTAATATGTTTAAAGATTTCTTATACATAATGCTATACCTTAAAAGATTACTATGTCATGTTTCAAAGATGGTCTCCATTTATTCTTGATTTATGAGTGAAATCAATCATTAATAACAATTTGATAGCATATTAGATTAATTGAACGTAGGTTCAACAGAACTTGATTCGATCGACAAACAGTTCGACCGAAGTTGTATCGGTCGACGTGTTTCTCGACCGAGAATGCTGCTGATTGTACATGTTTTATCATATTTGTTGTAAACTGCATAACAGTAACCTGCTCAGTCGACCATTTCTCGACCGACAATGTTCTCAGTCGAACAGTTTCTCGATCGATAAAGTTTCTATACTGTTTCAGAATTGTTTTCAGTAATTGTTTCCAAGTAAATCAAGAAATATGAAAGTTAAAGCTTGATTGTGTTGAGATATGACATTTGTATATCAAGAATTAGTTTAGGTCAAATCTCAACTAGTCAAATTAAAACTTCTAAGTTTTAGGAACCTTAATTAAGGCAAATTTTCAAAGATGTGCCTCTGCAGGTTTGTATATTTAGAAAATTTAATTACTTGAATCAATTAGTTATCTCATTATGTTGAGTTGAGATAGACATAGAGATATACAAATAGAGTCTTTGATCATATCTCAACTTAATTTTGTTCATTTAGTTTGGAGATTTTGGAACCCATACTAACTCAACATCCATTTTCTTGTAGGGACATGAGAAAGAATAATGTCCAAGACGCAAATAATAATGACAACATATATAATCAACCTCATATCTCTTTCTATGATTTTGTTCTAGGTTGTTCTTGGGTACATATGTATATTTTCCTACAGGTACATACATAGATTGAATTTCTAGTGCTTGTGTCTTTCTCCAACTAGGTTTTTGATAAGATTTTCCTTTAGGATTATAACCTAGTCCTCTCCTTCCAATTTGATGATAAGAATTATTTAAAATTTTATCAAAGGTATCATTGTTATTCAAAATACTAATTTCTTGTTGCAACTTAACAATATCATCCATTCTCTTTTTGATATCTAACTTTACTTGATCTAGATTAGATGATAAAGAGTCTCTTTCTTTCACAATAATATCATAATCTAGATGTGTACACAGAACAAGTTGTTTTTGAAGATCATTTAACTTTGCAAGTATTCCAACCTTTTCCTGAGATAGAAGATTGTAATTTGTTTCTAGAGTAAAAATATTCATATCACAATCATTTAGAGATGATTTCAAAGTATGATTTTTAGAAATAATGCCATCCTTTTCAAATCCAAGATCATTTAATTTTGCATACAAATCTTCATTTTCAGATGCGAGAGTAAGAAGTTTAGCATGTAACTCATCATTTGCTTTATTAGACTTGTTTAATTTCTTCTTGCACTCAATATACTTATTATGTGTTTCTTCAAGACTAGCAATTAGCTCTTCTTTTGATAAATCAAGAAGGCTTACCACTTCTTCTTCTTCATTGGTTGTAGCAATGAGGCAATTTTTGCGCACCTCTTCCTTCTTTTCTCTCCATGGACAACTAACTGTTGTGTGGCTTGTTCCTAAGCACCAACTGCAACTTGTTGAAGATTGGTCCATGCTTTTCCTTTGCTTTTGGTTGTAGACACCACCACCCTTCATTCTTCAAGACTCGATTAGAGCTCCTTGAAGCCTGCTCTGATACCAATTGAAAAACCACTAGAGGGGGGTGAATAGGGTTTTATGATATTTTATTAATAATTTAATTCAAACAACCACAATTGAAATAATAAGAAGGAGACAAGGTGTTTAGAGTGGTTCTAACTTTAGCAAATACTAAGGCAGTCAATCCACTACCCGGTTGCTTACCCAACTGGGATTTTGAAAGTATCAAATTGTATTACCTCTCAAGGAATTTACATAAAATTACAATACTTTCTACACCCTTTGGACAACCTTCACCTTGAAGTAGTTGCACCAACCTTGAAGCAGCCTTCTTGAAGTAACTTCAAGCTCCCCCTTGAAGTAGCCTTCCTCTTGAAGTAGCTTCCCGTTGCAACAACCTTCTAGAAGTAGTCCAAAGACATCCTTCTTCACCAAGAAGATCAAACCCTCACCAATCTGCAGCCTCCAACCCTAGGAGTAGCAAGGAGAGTACAAGCAATAAGAAAGGATAAGAAAGGAAATGGAAATTACAATTACCACTTTGAAGCACAAGGCTTGATTTGCCTATATCAAGCGTATAGATCTCCTAACCAATGAGTATTGAAGTGTAGGTTTAGTGGATAGAGATGCTAGCCTATAGGACACGAATTTAGAGCAAGGGAAGTGAGTAGCCAATGCTAGTGTTGCTCAATAGCTCAAAATAGATTGCCAATTGCAAGTATGTAAGGTCAAGTATTGCACAAGTGTTTTTTTGGGTGTCCTATGGCTTGTCCTATTTATAGGAATGGCCTATGGATGCTTAAGGATGTTCTAGACACTTTCTAGGGGGCTCTAAATGCTCAACTAGCCATTAGGTATCCATTAGTTGCACTAACAACATCTAGTTAATTAATTTTGAAAAGTGCAGACAGAGACATTCTCGGTCGAGGAATTGTCGACCGAGATCCCAGTCGGTCAAAGTTTTGTCGATCGAGGGACTGTTTGGAGTTAAGTGTATATAACGTTCTGATTCAACTCCCAACTACTTTGTCTGTTGGGTCTAACGGCTACCTGGGTCATTCTCGGTCAAAGAGTTTGTCGACCGAGAGTGTCTCGGTCGAGAAGTTTGTCGACCGAGAATGACCCTATTTCAACATTTTAAACTAAGTACTAAGTGTGTGTATGAGTGTGCAGATGTGACACTATTTTAGGGGATGACCTATCTAAGTGTTTTGATTGGCTAAGGAAGATCTAACACTTGATTTACATGATGTATAAGTACTTGTACATTATATATTTTTACAAGTTTTACAATTGATTACATTCATGAAATTAAAGCAATTTAGCATATAGATCTTTCAAATATTTGTCATCCACTTTATTCCCGCAACACTCAAGTAGAAGGTTAGATCGACAAGAATGAAATATTTGTCATCATAAAAACAAAGGGAGTATACTAATGTCCAATTTAGCCAACAATCTCCCCCTTTTTGAAGATGGCAAACATTTCCTAAGTATAAAATAACGAAATATAAATCATGTGAGTTTCATATCTGAAATTCACCTTTTGTAGCCATTCTTGTTTTGCAAGTGAATGCTGGCCGAGATATTATGAAACTCATTTTAATTTTATGTTTTTGATTTTATATTATTTCTCCCCCTTTGTCATTTCCAAAAGATATCCAAGATAATCATGACTTTTTAATTTTTCCCCTGAATTGCTATGCTCCCCCTTAAAGAGATATTCAATTAAAAGCAAGGGATTAATGCACACTAATTAATGGTAAATTTAGCCACAATTTAATTCTCAATTAGTTGTAAAAAAATTTACCCTTTGTGATTCATCACATATATTACTCCCCCTTATTTTTATGCTCTACTATAATATTCTTATAAAACATGGATATGTCCAAATGAAGCCATAGAAAAACACTTTTATTAATAGTAACTTATTGCTCATACAATTTTTAAGAGAACCCATAAAGCATGACATTCTTGCTTATAAAAAGATATTCATTACAATCATATTAAAAGATAGCCATTTCATTCCAACCATTACAAAGATATCTCATAATCTCACTGAAAAGACCGAAGGATTACATCAATATCTGGGTCTTTTCCAAGAAAAGGCTCAGCTCCATAATATTTGACCAGTGTCTGCCACTCTAAGGCACCTATCTTGGTTAAGGTATAAGCCTCCAAGAAGGTGGGAACACTATCAAAATGAAAGTGGGCATCAATGTCTTGAAGTTGAATTGAGGAGAACTGAATATGTGTGAGATCAGGAGATGGTGGTGGTGGAATTTGATAGTAGTTATAGGAAGGATTGTATGGATTTATCATGCCAAGATTAAGGGAATATGGATATTCATCAAGTTGATCGGGAGAGAGGGCTTGCATTCTTTAGTTTAAATAAGTCATGGCATGGTGATTATAATCTAATTGCCTACTCAGGTGATATTGGGATCCAGCTATGTAAGTCAAGGTGTTTGTAATAGGATCATGGGGTAGGTTGGTGGGAGGGGGTGGTGGAGGTATGTCTTGGGTGGATGTCTCCCCTTCATTCCTAGCCCTTTTGTGGCCAAAGTCGATTCCCATCTTCTCCACCGTATTTTTACTTATCTTTTGAGGTTTTCTATCCCATGTGTAACCTAGGTCCTCAATATTCTTCTTAAGAAAATGTTGAGTGATTTGGCACACAAAGTCAGCATAAGGTGGATTGCTAGAAAACTCAAGCATATTCTTAAGGTTGATACGAATAAAATTTATGGGAATACCTTTTAGAATGGCATAGATAAGGTACATACGAAAAGTGGGTACTTCAGATTTGTTTGCTCTAGGATGGATATTGGTGGCAACAATGAGATTTATGATCCTAGCTTCAAGTTTTAAGTTTATGGCATAATAGGTACCCCTATCTTCATGACAAGTCGTATTGGACTGAAAGATGGCTCTTTTGATGTCACTAAGGCTAGTGGTAGTGTCATCTTGGGAGAGTTTATTTAGTGGATTTCCTGTGGCGAGGTCAAGAAAATATTTATAGTCTTCTATGTCTATGTTAAGCATATTAAGAACGCCCTCCTCAGTGAAATGGAATCCATACCCATTAACCATAGAAGAGAAGGAATCATGGTCAGGATGTGGGGTTAAATTGGCATAGAATTCATTAACTACTTTGGAGGAGTAGGAATGGAAGGAGGGATTCAAAAAATTAGTCAAATGTTGCACCTCAAAGAGTTCCTCCAGATCAACAATGTTGTGGAAGTCCATGACGTCGACTGGCCATCGTGGAAGAGGAGTTCTTGAGGAGAGCCTGAGGTAGCGATTTCCTGTAGCTGCGTCATTGAATGGAATGTCGTTGATGAACGGTAGTGCTGGAGAGACTGTCCTTCCTTTCCTAGCTTCAACTTGCTTCTTTCCACGCGTTGATGAAGAACCCATCTTGTTTCTTTGAAGTTTAGAAGTAGCAAGCAAGTCTTGGATGTAGAGAAGCTAAAGATTTGCACAAGAATGCACTAGAGAGGAGCTAGAGAAGTGAAAATATGAAGGTGTCAAGGAATGGGTCGTTTTGGGCACTATTTATAGCAAAACAGAACCTATTTCGGTCGACAATTTGTCGACCGATGACCGCAACAGTCATTTCTTCAAATGCTCCTCTCGGTCATCCAACGGTCGATGGAAAACTAGCCGTTATGATTTTTTTAATATTTTAATCAAAATATTGCCTTTTAAGTCACGCAAATGGAGGTTCACAAGGTCAACCTCGGTCGATCATTTTGTCGACCAATGTTGGCTCGGTCGAACATTTTGTCGACCAAAAGTATATCTGAGATCGACTGTACATCCTTTTCTTGGTGAGTATCGGTCGAGAAGGATAGCCAACCGAGATGTTTTCGGTCGACGAATTCGTCGACCGAGTTTGTCTCGGTCGAAAATTTTTGCTGACCGATGAAGTTGCTGTGAATAGAATTTTGAGCTAGTTTTTAATGCAATTGATAGACTGGATTTGTAGAGCATATGTATGTCTTTTAGGGGAGTAATAATGTAATCATTTGAGCATTATTTGAGAATATAATGTAATAATGTAGAGCATGTAATATAATCATTGTCTAGGATATTTGAGCAATTCTAAGGTCATAACTAGTTTGTAAGATTTGATTTTGACCTTTTATCAAAAGCACATTTTGAATCAAGATACTAAGATTGATTATAGTAAAATGATGTTCAAATAAGCATTTTGTCAAGCTTATTTTAGGTCGACCTTGACTTTGATCATAGCGCCCCTTGGTCAAATTTTATTTTAACCAAGAGGCAATTTCCTGCATATTTACGATTTAAACACTCATATGTGAAGTATAATGTCTGCAGGTAATTTGATTAAATAAATACCAATTTGAATCATTTTGAGTGATACCTAGTATGAAGATGTTTGTCCTTGATTTTCCTAGAATATAAGCTTTGCTATGGGTACATAAATATCAAATCCCATTTCTTCTTGTACCCTTGTTTTCAGATAAGATCCTTTAGGAGCATATTTCCTTGAAAGCAATATTAATGTCTTAAAGTCAAGATTTTTCTTTTGATTTCTTAGAACAAACAAAAACATTAATATTTTTGTTTTAAGAAACACAATAATCATTATCTATTTTATCAAGATGCATATATGCCATAGAGTTTTACTATTTTGCAAATTTTCACTTTCAATGATAGCATCAATGATCATCTATTTATGGTTTGTATATATATGGATCAAAGATTATTTAGACAAACTAATGAAGCATATGGCACATTAATTATGATGGAATAGTAGAAGCATATCAACAATACAATGATCAAGATGTAATTTCATGAAATACAATGATTATGACCACATAGTTCCTATATAGATAGATCAAGAAGTACTTAGGATGAACCATGTGGATAAAACAGTAATTTCTATGGTTTATAATTTTTAAGCTAAACCATTGTAAATGAACGTGCTTAATAGACTTTTTCAATTAATGAAGAAAGTATGTTCAATATCGGTCTTCATATAATACTTTTGTAATATGTTTAAAGATTTCTTATACATAATGTTATACCTTAAAATATTACTATGTCATGTTTCAAAGATGGTCTCCATTTATTCTTGATTTACGAGTGAAATCAATCATTAATAACAATTTGATAGCATATTAGATTAATTGAAAGCAGGTTCAACAGAACTTGATTCAGTCGACAAACAGTTCGACCGAAGTTGTATCGGTCGACGTGTTTCTCGACCGAGAATGCTGCTGATTGTACATGTTTTATCCGATTTGTTGTAAACTGCATAACAATAACCTGCTCAGTCGACCATTTCTCGATCGACAATGTTCTCGGTCGAACAGTTTCTCAACCAAGAAAGTTTCTGTACTGTTTTAGAATTGTTTTCAGTAATTATTTCCAAGTAAATCAAGAATATGAAAGTTAAAGCTTGATTGTGTTGAGATATGACATTTGTATATCAAGAATTAGTTTAGGTCAAATCTCAACTAGTCAAATTCAAACTTCTAAGTTTTAGGAACCTTAATTAAGGCAAATTTTCAAAGATGTGCCTCTGCAGGTTTGTATATTTAGAAAATTTAATTACTTGAATCAATTAGTTATCTCATTATGTTGAGTTGAGATAGACATAGAGATATACAAATAGAGTCTTTGGTCATATCTCAACTTAATTTTGTTCATTTGTTTGGAGATTTTGGAACCCATACTAACTCGACATCCTTTTTCTTGTAGGGGCATGAGAAAGAATAATGTCCAAGATGCAAACAATAATGACAACATATAGAATCAACCTCATATCTCTTTCTATGATTTTGTTCTAGGTTGTTCTTGGGTACATATGTATACTTGCCTCTAGGTACATACATAGATTGATTTTCTAGTGCTTGTGTCTTTCTCCAACTAGGTTTTTGATAAGATTTTCCTTTAGGATTATAACCTAGTCCTCTCCTTCCAATTTGATGATAAGAATTATTTAAAATTTTATCAAAGGTATCATTGTTATTCAAACTACTAATTTCTTGTTGCAACTTAACAATCTCATCCATTCTCTTTTTGATATCTAACTTTGCTTGATCTAGATTAGATGATAAAGAGTCTCTTTCTTTCACAATAATATCATAATCTAGATGTGTACACAGAACATGTTGTTTTTGAAGATCATTTAACTTTGCAAGTATTCCAACCTTTTCCTGAGATAGTAGATTGTAATTTGTTTCTAGAGTAAAAATCTTCATATTACAATCATTTAGAGATGATTTCAAAGTATGATTTTTAGAAATAACGCCATCCTTTTCAAATCCAAGATCATTTAATTTTGCATACAAATCTTCATTTTCAGATGTGAGAGCAAGAAGTTTAGCATGTAACTCATCATTTGCTTTATTATACTTCTTTAATTTCTTCTTGCACTCAATATACTTATTATGTGTTTCTTCAAGACTAGCAATTAGCTCTTCTTTTGATAAATCAAGAAGGATTACCTCTTCTTCTTCTTCATTGGTTGTAGCAATGAGGCAATTTTTGTGCACCTCTTCCTTCTTTTCTCTCCATGGACAACTAATTGTTGTGTGGCGTGTTCCTAAGCACCAAATGCAACTTGTTGAAGATTGGTCCATGCTTTTCCTTTGCTTGCGGTTGTAGACACCACCACCCTTCATTCTTCAAGACTCGATTAGAGCTCCTTGAAGCCTGCTCTGATACCAATTGAAAAACCAATAGAGGGGGGTGAATAGGGTTTTATGATATTTTATTAATAATTTAATTCAAACAACCACAATTGAAATAATAAGAAGGAGACAAGGTGTTTAGAGTGGTTCCAACCTTAGCAAATACTAAGGCAGTCAATCCACTACCCAGTTGCTTACCCAACCGAGATTTTGAAAGTATTAATTTTTATCACCTCTTAAGGAATTTACATAAAATTACAATACTTTCTACACCCTTTGGACAACCTTCACCTTGAAGTAGTTGCACCAACCTTGAAGCAGCCTTCTTGAAGTAATTTTAAGCTCCCCCTTGAAGTAGCCTTCCTCTTGAAGTAGCTTCCCATTGCAACAGCCTTTTAGAAGTAGTCCAAAGACCTCCTTCTTCACCAAGAAGATCAAACCCTCTCCAATCTACAGCCTCCAACCCTTGGAGTAGCAAGGAGAGTATAAGCAATAAGAAAAAACAAGAAAGGAAATGGAAATTACAATTACCACTTTGAAGCACAAGGCTTGATTTGCCTATATCAAGCGTATAGATCTCCTAACCAATGAGTATTGAAGTGTAGGTTTAGTGGATAGGAGATGCTAGCCTATAGGACACGAATTTAGAGCAAGGGAAGTGAGTAGCCAATGCTAGTGTTGCTCAATAGCTCAAAACAGATTGCCAATTGCAAGTATGTAAGCTCAAGTATTGCACAAGTGTTTTTTTGGGTGTCCTATGGCTTGTCCTATTTATAGGAATGGCCTATGGATGCTTAAGGATGTTCTAGATACTTTCTAGGGGGTTCTAAGTGCTCAACTAGCCGCTAGGTATCTATTAGTTGCACTAACAACGACTAGTTAATTAATTCTGAAAAGTGCAGACAGAGACATTCTCGGTCGAGGAATTGTCGATCGAGATCCCATTCGGTCGAAGTTTTGTCGACCGAGGGACTGTCTGGAGTTAGGTGTATATAACGTTCTGATTCAACTCCCAACTACTTTTTCAGCTGTGTCTCACGGCTACCTGGGTCATTCTCGGTCAAAGAGTTTGTCGACCGAGAGTGTCTCGGTCGAGAAGTTTGTCAACCGAGAATGACCCTGTTTCAACATTTTAAACTAAGTACTAAGTGAGTGTATGAGTGTGCAGATGTGACACTATTTTAGGGGATGACCTATCTAAGTGTTGTGATTGGCTAAGGAAGATCTAACGCTTGATTTACATGATGTCTAAGTACTTGTACATTATATATTTGTACAAGTTTTACAATTGATTACATTCATGAAATTAAAGCAATTTAGCATATAGATCTTCCAAATATTTGTCATCCACTTTATTCCTGCAACACTCAAGTAGCACGTTAGATCGACAAGAATCAAATGTTTATCATCATCAAAACAAAGAGATTATACTAATGTCCAATTTAGCCAACAATATTGCCTAAAAAACGTGCCAATTTGGGAATTAAGTCCTGAATCATGCCATTTTGTTCATTAAAATACCAAAACATGCCATTTTATTTTTTTGGCCAAAAAACTACACCTAGCCAGCAGGAACACGATTTGCAAATCTCAACAATTACGGGGATGGAGTAATTAGCTAGCAACATGGACACAAATTCACTACCACACTATGCTAAAAAAACAGACCATATGGCGAACACACATATTGGAGTACACATAAAAATTGCACAACATTAGCTAGCAAGGTCTTATCTCCTTTATGGCATCATCTTATCAATACTCTATACCATACATAATAGTATCAAAGTGCCTCCATACTCCTATAAAACATATATATTTCAGGACAAATTCCTCACTCTATATATGCAATATCAATGATATGAAACTACAACTCCACATTCTCTCCATATTGACTAAAATCACCATGATAAAGCTTTAATCCTACTCAACACCAATAGATGAAAACTTTGGAAAGATTCACCTATGAATGTTTCAACTACATAGAGATTAAATTCATTAACAACTCTCTCAACCAATGGCGGATCCAGAAATCAATTGTAAGAGGGTCTGAGATAGTATAGGAAGTGGCAAATTCGATATATATATATATATATATATATATATATATATATATATATATATAACATAGGTAAAGTGTTCAATACTAAAACGTAATGCTTTGGTGGACTACAAGATTACAAGGAAATAGAAGGGAGGCGGGCAACAAGCTGCGCCGCCACCCCTATATATATATATATATATATATATATATATATATATATATATATATATATATATATATATATATGGGGAAAATAAGAATTATTTTGAGTAAATTAAAAAGTGAAACTAATATAATTTCTCATTACCTCCAACATATAAATATCATATCTATAGATTACAAAAAATGTGACATTAATGACATGATATGCATCAATGTATCAAAATAATATATATGTTTTAGATGTACAAATTAATCAACCTTTAAACTGAATAATATGAGAATCGACAACATATTCATTTAACTTCATCACTAAATATGCATAATATTACTAATATATAGAATTGATATTAATTATATAACAATGGAACAAATCAGCTTATTAATGGAGTACAACACCCAAATACAATATGACCCCCTTTGGTCGATAGTGTCCCAATAAAGATCCAAATAATTTTTATATCATTATAGTCTTCTATTATAGAGGATACATGTGTAATGTTTACTAAATGATGTTATATAAAAGACATTATATTTGGTATAAAGGAAACTTTTAGAGGAAACATAAGAAAAACATTTATTGAGATGGTATAAATGAACAATGATAGAAAAGAGAAGGTGAGGAATAAAAATTGAAGAGGATGGAGAGAAAAGATTTATCATGTATATGATTTTTTTATTATATAGTCAGGAATGAGACAATGATATGTTACCTTTAAATTCTCATTTTATTTTTTGGTTCTTCATTGATTTAAATCATATATGCATGGCAATTTGTATTTTCTTTTCTTCTCCTTATCTCACACTTCAATCTCTTTCCTTCATTTTTTTTGTCTGATGATAATGATACATTTTGTTTAAATCAATGTTTCATTTTTCTTATAGATTGCAAGTTTGATATTGTCTTTCCAATTACAAATAAAGTAGTATATAACTAAATTTGTATCATTTTTTTTAAATGACAATCCATTCATCCCGTTACCAAGAAGATTTGAACTTGTGACCTTTCAGTCATACATCATCGACTTTACCACTCAGATGCCACTACATTGGCCTAAATTTGTATCTTTATATACTATGTAATTACAGATGTGTAAGCTATCATGTATCAATAAATATTATTTGCATTCGTCTTTGTTTAGATACATGAATCTTTTTTTTTAGTCGGTCAAAAAGCGTGTTACTATTAATACCAAAACTTTGGGTACTGGATACCCCATTACATAGACATGAGCTAAGAAGCTCAACAAAGGTCAAAATCCCCACGCAGGGGGACACTCCAGAAGCTAACCCAAAACAAAAATCTTGATACTCACAAAAGAGTGATCAAGATACTATAGAAACAAAAACTCTGACCTATGTAGAATACGACATAAGCCCCGTCAAACAAGCAAACAGAGGGCCTGAGACCTAAACATTACCCTGTGTTCAGCCTGAAGAACACCCAAAAATAAAGAAATAGAGTAAAGCTAACCGATCAAACCCAACCGGATGAGGTCAGACAGGGATTAGACCCTATTGCACACGAATAGAGACCTTCAAAGACCAGGACATAAGGGGAAACAACCCCCAAGTCAGCAGAGATGTCAGATATCCAATGAGCACACCAGACTGGTAACCAGGCTGAAAGGGTCGTAGAATCAAGAAATCAACATATGATGTGCTCTGAAGCCTTTCTCCACTTGCTATATGCTCACCTAGAATGTATGAAGAAGAGGCGACAGAGAACAATCAGACATCTCCATCAAAACCTGCAGACTGACTTCAGAATAGCGACCAAGTGATGTATATTGGACCAGATAGGATCCATGGAGGAGATCACAGATTGTTTTTCATTCCATACATTTCCTTCTAGCTGTCCTGGGGATTGCAGGTCCTTTGGATTGCAGTTCATAGGGTTAAGATAAATACCCATTTGAAAGAAAAATTGCTTATGCATGTGTGGTTATCATGACTTCTGTTGGCTTGTCATTATAATTGAATGCACTAACTTGAATTTTGTATTTTCGATTTACAATTACATAAACAATAATAACATAATACATTCTAGTTAATTCATCAATAATATATATATATATATATAATGAAATTCTTAGAGTGAGGCTAGAATACACTCGAGTGTATCTGGAGCAGAATACACTCAAGTAGTTTTTCATGATGCAATACTTTTTAAAAAATCTAATCCGTTGATCTTCTTAAACATCTTGTGAACAATTCATATGCAAAATTTGAGCACATTTGGATATGTATAGCTCATGTAATGAAGACCGCAAAAATTATGCATTTCAAATTAGTTTCACATGTCGGTTTTGTTGTCCTTGGATGAGTGTCTTACACTCATCCAAATGGGCTCAAAATTTGTATGTAGCCTAGTTATAGTATGACAGTGAAGATCAATAGTTTACATTTTGTAAAAAATAGTCTTGATATGCAAACACACTTGAGTGTACTCGTGCGATCCGTACACTCGAGTGTATTCTAACCTCAAATTATTGTCTCAAATTTTAATGTTACACATCCTGTACTAGCTACAAAGCTTTAATTATGAGTATTTTGAATGAGTTGTATAACCAAGCCACAAAGTGATATAAAAATGGTTAAGCTAAATTTTGTAAGAGAGAAATCAAAGGAAAATGTGGTAATCCTATGTTTTAAATAGTAACTCATGACATCAAAATTACGAATATAAATGTTATTATTTTGTAACGGGAGTAAGAGATATGTTAGAAAACTATGTTAGTTGAACTTATTAGTTGTATGTACCTAGAAGGATAATAAAAGTAATTAAAGCCTTCAGGTCGAAGTTTAAATAAGACATTTTCACAATAGTTAAATAGACACATGGTATCATAGTAATAATATATATCTTTTTTTAATGGGGGGTCTTCATCCCCCCTATCTCCGCCGCTACTCTCGACCAATACAACAAATCACTTTTTTTAGAAACGGACAAAGATCATAAACCCAATAAAGCGTATAGCACTCTCATCCATCCTAACATTATTTCTGGTATAATAAAATACTTTGAAAGAAATTGGTCATCCAAATTTATCATTCTTATCTGGCTTATAGGTCATAATAATATACTTTCGGGTGAAAAAAGAAGATTTCAAGACCCACTATGTGCATATGTAGATCCTCATAAGAATCCACATGACACCTTTTCTTTCAATATGGTTTTGTCCATAATTTTGCACAAGTATTAACACATCCCTCAATACCTACCAAACAATCACATTTTCCATTCCAAGATCAAAGAACATGATATAGCTTACCCATATATTCTGGCAATAATGACATTTTGGTACATTTGAAGAGCAAAAAATATAATAAGTTTGAATGTAAAGACACACCTACTAACAATATTATTGTTGATATAAAAAATTAATATGATGGCATTGTCTCCTCATATAGTTGATGCATGTATTCGAGCTTGTATTTGCTAGGTGAAAGCCGCACAAATGATCTAGATCAAGGATACTGCTATCTGTCACCACTTATATTCACCAGAAAAAATCGTTGAGGACCAAAATTAAGAGTGAAGAGAATGTATGTACTCAATCAATGACTCGCATTGAATACAAGGTTCTATAATTTTCTATAATCTAGGTTGATGCTTGTTTTAAGGGACGCCTTCCCCATCATCCTGGAACATCCTTATGCTTCCTTACTCTTTAAGGTTGTGGACGTTCCTCTCATATAGAAGCCACACAAATGTATCCACCATGTTCTTCAGACTCAAGAATATGATATTGGATCTTTGTTATACATACAATGAAATATTTATAAAAAAGATGGGAAGAGCATGATTTGGTGGTGCATAGGGATTAGATATAGCACTTGGGATGACCAAAATTTGTTGGTGCATATGCATTATATATTGCGGGTGAAATGACTAGGATTTGATGGTGCACATAGACGTTCAATGTACAAGGTAATAAGGATTCAATAGAATCTGCACCAATGTTCAAATAGTAGGTGCACCAAGATTTGATGACATGTGCAGTAGGATTAGAAAAATCTAGTGCATAAATATTTGAAATATTGATCAATGTGCACATGCTATCTTTATTCTATGCTCACATACCAAATGTTTCAATCCAAGTTATTCCTTACTCAAATCTTGGTTCAACTCATATTGAATCCTTATTACCTTGTACTTTGAACATGTGTGTGCCTCCTATTTATAATACACATGCACCACTATATTATGTATAACTTGCTCATTCTACTCCCACCACACTTTGAATCCTCATCATCCGTCCCCCACATTTTGGTCATACCATCATTTAATCCTAGTCATCCAACTATTTGATTTTTAGTGCAACATCTAATATTTCATGTAGCCACCCTCATCCCTTGAGACCTCAACTGTAATTTTCCTATCCTCCATTGTCTCACTTCTATGATTTAGTGGTAGCATGACAATGATTCAAAGTGCGGTGGGATTAGAAATAGTAGATGGGATGAACAAGATCCAATGGTGAATAGGGATTAGAAACAATAAGTGGGATGACCAGGATTTGGTGGTTCACAGGGACTAGATATAGCACACGGGATGACCAAAATTTAATGGTTCATAATTTTTAGGTATAACAAGTGGGATGGCTAGGTTTGGTGGTGCATAAATACATTCAAAATTCAAGGTAATAAGGATTCAATAGAATGTGCACCATGATAACTAATAGTTGGTGCACCAAGACTCAAGTATTAGGTGCACCTGAATAAAAAGGGTATGATGACTAGGATTCAAATAGTAGGATGACCAAGAATTCAAAGGATGACCAAAATTCAAACATTAGACTGACTTTGACTCAATAGTAGGATGACCATGTTTTAAAGAGTAGGATGACTAGGATTGAGTGTATGTCTATTAGAATAATAGATAGTGAGTCTACTAGGATCTGACAACATGTGCGGTCGGGTTAGAAAAAGTAGGTGACCAGTTGTCCAAAATATATGATAATAAGGATTCATTAGAGAATGCTATATCCAAAATATAAGAAAAAATAGTAGGTCCACTAGGATTTGAATCATATTCATCCCATCATTCAATCATAATCATCCTACTATTCATGTTGTGGTGCACCTAGTATTTGAATCTTGATGCATCTTATACTAAATCCTTATTACCTTGTACTTTGAATGTTGATTTGCCACCACTGAATCTTGGTCATTCTACATGCTATATTTATTTCCTATGGTCTAAGGGTGAGGCCCAAGAGGGGACCCACTCCTCAAAATATTGAACATAATATAATGTATGCGGGAAAGGAGGTATTTCCTTTATATTTCTCATATAGCATATATCCCAAGGATTTTTTTTATAAAGTAGAAGAAAATATAACTATTCAAATTATCAAATATATATTGTATACATTGTTCTTTTCCATAAAGATGACATCACAAAGTTAAACGGTACATCTAGTTGTATATAAGGCCACCTGCAGATGTTAACCTGCCATCCCAAGATATACTCAAGAAAACTTCATACAAGTGATCTTCATATGTCCATGTCCTTCAAAGAACCTATACCTTGGTAGTTTTGTGAGTAACAACCAAAAGATATGGAAAAAAGGGCATGACTAAGCACAATGTGGTATATGTGCACAATATAAAACATTTGGGCATTTTAAAAAAAGTACAAAAGAGGATGTTCCCGTAAGAGGGGGCTGATTTTATTTTAAGTAAGCTCAAGAGAATTTATGAAGAGAATGAATATCAAAAGAATTAGAGGTAAAAATTGAGGCATTATCAAACAACACCATGAAATAGAGAAATTCTTACCTTTAATCATAGAAAACAACATAGTACTAAGTGCATAGGTTAAACAAGACTAGAGTAAAGTAAAGTATGGCTAGGGAATCAAAATCCATTAGCCATGACAGGAGGATTAAACCTTAGTTTCCATATATAAAATATGGCATGGGAATAAGACCCAATGCCTATTATTAACTTTGCAAGGGAATACAACCTATTGCATAGTACGGGAATAAAACCTAGTGTCTTGTAGGAGGAATAAAATCTCAGTGCCTAAGATATGGTTAACTATTAATAGCTATACTAGTCCATATCTAGTGTAATCCCATCAACATCAATGTACAAGAGGGATGAGAACATGATAGACATGAGGAATGGAGTCACCTAACTCATAAAAGGGAAAATATGACTCCAACAATCAATGGTGGAGGATTCAATGGATAATATTCAATATTAAAAAGGGGAGTTCATTGATATACAAATAGAGGAGTTCCAATGGAAATATGCCTCAATATTAACAAATTAGGAATTATACATTAAATACCCAAATAAAACCAAGATAGAGCACATACCTCAAGGCCAGTCCATATTACTCAACAAGACTATTGAGGTTGAGTTCAGAGCCTTTCATTACCTATTTGTAATAATTATATATTTGTTTAGATGAGTTCTCTACTAATAATATGTCCTCACTTTAAATTTTGGAATTAGATCTCCAAACCCATACCATTGGATCATTCATATCTTTCTAATTATATATACATGAATAATCCACTAATTTTTTATCAATCAAACCAATTAAGTAAATTTCTACATATATACAAAAAAGAAACACTACGAAATGACCTATATGCACATGTGCCTTATTATTAACTAATAAGGCATGACAAGGTCAAATCACCATTTTTTAGGGTCATCTACCCACATAAAAGAATGAAAATAAAATGAGTAAGTGGTTAAAATACCCTTGGTCATCCAAAAAAAGGTGATGCCATGCCATGCTGAGAAGAGCGGTAAACACATACAAATGCTCCTCCCCCCTCTAGCCATTATAAGAACTGATCCATTAGAGAATGCTCTCAGGGTGAATCCTCTAGTTCTACTAATGGTCATGCATGGGTGATTAGGACCAAAGAATCCCTAGGATCACGATGGACCCATGGAGCCAAAGTGTGGGTCATGTAGTAGGGGAAAGTTTTGTCAAGAAGGGAAAGTTGGGAATCCAACTATGATGAGGAAACTGAATTTGATTAACATAGAGAGTTCGCTACAGCGTGTGAAGGTAACTAAGCAATATATTTGAGTAAGAGGACCACTATCACCCTTTTAGCAAGATGAGAACTCGCTCGAGGAAACTAGGGAGGATAAGTTTTAGCCATATGCCAGGATGTAGTGATGGAGCACTAAAATAGGGACTGGGAAACACTTTAGTGAGAGTGGTAGAAGCATATGGTGGTGTTTTCATGATAGAGACATGCAATGTCCCCCTACCAGTGACTGACCATGGAGGAAGTGACTGTGGGATTTTTTGGTGGAATAAACAAGTGCTTTGTGTGAGGAAATAAAAAAGGAAAAATATGATTGGTGACACCTTGATACTTATCTTGAGAATAATTAGATAGTGGCAGATCATGTAGGTTGGGAAGAGCTCCACTGAAGAGAAGTTGGACAAATAATTAATATTGTGAGTTCATTGATTGTGAAGGGAGGAAATGGTAGAATACTTTCGTCTAAATGATCATTAGTGTAGACAGACATTACAAAGGAGTTCATCAAGTAGGTTAAGATCTCCTAACCACATGATATAGATCTAGTGGCTTCCATTAAGAATCTAATAAACCCAAGATCCGTAGTACAAAAAAAGTGTGTGATGGTGTGACTGTCATGAAATGTACTCTAGAGGAAACAAATTGTGACACCTTTATTATACCAACTACAGGTAGGTAATGCAATGTTTTCTTTATCAAAACAGTTTACTCCAAAAACATTATTAAAATGGCATTAAAATTTCTAGGTAGACTAGATGGGATGTAAAGAATTCAAGTTTGACATTAATTTTAAATTTTTGATACACTTGATATTAGATATCACTACTTAGTGTATTTTGTTTTTGATCAGTAAGCACGATACTCCTTCTCATTAATAAACCAAAAGGTACGCACATAGGTTTAACTATAAATGATAAAATGACTTATCTATACAAATATAAACCATCTCCATCATGATTTGTTTGCCTCTATACATAGATGATCAAATGACCTATCTTCAAATATAGATTCATTTAGGGCATTCCACACATGAAAAAGAATGACTATATAAAGGAGAGAGTCTCTCTTATTCTTCAAGAATGATATGTCCTCAACCTTTTGAGGCATCATCTTCAAGGTCGAGCTAGATAGATTCCAAATTGATTTGTGATGGTACATCTCCACAACAAGTGCTCCATGCTCTCTTCAACGTCATAGTATAGACATCACCTAGATGCACAACTAATACCTCTAGATTCCACGAAATCTATAGTGATTAGCCTATTTTGGAGCACCTGATTTCCTGTAACATACTGAATCTTGAACATTTTTTCTTTTGGAATCTTTCCCATCTTTTCCCTTCCTTTCTATCCTTCTTGGCCTTTCTATTGAATTTGTGGATATTATGGTGGTTTAATGAATATTTTTTCACCTTTTATATCAATATTAGGGTTTTATGCACAATTACCTCATATAGAAGTCTAAGTAATGGGTCTAATGTGTAACTGTTCACTTAAGTATTAAAAATATTAAAAGAATTTGTGCTAGAACTTTCTAGGACTTTTTAGAGTATGGAAAAGAAAATAAATATCAACAGATACATAAAGGAGATGATAAATGTAATAATTGGATAAAGGGAGAAAATATGGAATATATTGCTTCAAAAATTACAAACAAGAAACCCACCAGATAATTTGATATACAATATCATTTTCTTGGACCAAAAGATACTTAAGGGCCAAATATCACCTAATTTGGAATATATATATATATATATATATATATATATATATATAAAGAAAATAAGAAATAAGCCAAGAAAGAGAAATAAAATATCTAATGTCTGCAAATTGGAAAACTAATTCCAAATTCATAATCCACATGTCAAAATGAGTCTATATGAGAATTTGTATCTAATTTGGTCAATGTGAATTTTTTTTATTCAGGAGAGAGAAAATAATTTAAAGACCAAAAATATTAAATATATTTGAAAAAAAATAATTAATGTCAAATTCTAGTTTTTAATGTTTAGTATTACTTATAGGCCAAGTTTCATATTTTTAGAAAGTTTCTAGATGCCTCTAATAAATTAAAAGGGTAAAATAAGTGATAAAATTTAAATGTATTAAATAAATTATAATGGTTTTCAAAAAAATAAAATCATAAAAAATTCGTATGCTACATGTTATGATATATCTTTCAATGAATTTTGACTCAATTTGGAAAATATTTGATGAGAAGGTGAATTTAGGGGAGAGAATGTGTAAAACCTTCAACTCATTATTTAAAATAACAAACAACTTCAAAAAATGAAAATAGTGCAAAACTTGTATCCAACATACTTAATATGACTTATGGGTGAAGTTTTATTAATTTTGGAAAATCCTAGAGTCATTAAATGGATGAGGAAAGAGAAAATAAGATTTGCTTAAATAAAATAATAAAAGTTTTCAAAAGTCAAATCTAATCACATATTCAATTTTACATACTTAAATTAGCTAAGTTGTCAAATTTCATTAATTTTGGAGTTTGTTTCCACCCTCAAATAAGAAAAGAAAAAAGTTAAATAATTAAATTATGAACTATAGTCCTATTTGGATTTGACAACTACATTAAGGTAGCAGATACACGTGAGATCTTGACCGTTGGATCACAATGTAACGGTCCACAATTTGTCTTCTATCTTGCGACTGAAATGGAAACAAATCAGTTTGTTTTGATTCACTAAATTCAAGATTTCTCACTTGTTTCTCAACATTTTCACACGATTTCTTCGCCTATAAATTCCTTATCAAATTATGCACCTAATGGTACCCCTATTCATGATTTATCATTGTGCTTTTGAGAAATGTCAAATTATTAGGCAGCAAGCTTCTTCGTCCAACTGGCCTTTGCGCACTTGCGAACCCCCCCCACATATATATGGGCACCCAGATCTTCATAACCCTTCTTTAAACCTTACTCTTCTTCTAATTTCCACACACGTTGCTGCTTTGACCCTAGACGATTGAGTTCTTTGCTTCGGATTTAGGCATATTTCTCTCCCTCTCTTCATCATCTCTATTCAATAGCCTTAGGTTGTAGGTTCATTTTATTCTTCTCTTTCTTTCTATACCTTTAGTTTCTCGCATGATCGCCAATAGAGGATTTGCCAATTTTCTCCCACAAGCTGGTGCTTGCAGCTCGTGCTGCTTATCTCTCATGGCATGAGTGAGGTAGGGGATGAACCCCCTTGTAGAATCTCTGATTTGCCCTGTATCTCACCCTCCCTTCTTTCTGTCTGTTGCCAAGGGTATTCTGGTCCAATGTTTTGTTTTGTTTTACCTTTGCACCGACTTACTTGACATGGTCCACTGATTTGGTGTCCCGTGGTTGGTCCAAGTCAAGTGGATAGCCCTCTCCCTCTCTCTCCCCGCCTCTATCACAATGGATTTGATGACCTGTCGATCTATGATTGGTTGTTATTACAAAAATCATATCTTTTGACTCGTATGCCTAAAAATTAAAGTAAAATATGTTTTGGAATAAGAAAAATGTGATATTTCCAATAAAAATATTTTCAAGGCTTGGTTTTGAGTTTTACTAGAAGATTTTTTTCTTCTAAAAATGAATTAAATATATGAAAATCACCAAAAATACACTTTAATCTTCATAACTCCAAAATATACAAAATTATATGTTTTCTTAATTAGAAAAACCTAACTAGATTAATAGTAATATTTTTGGATTCTAAAAAAGATTTTTATGTGAAATGTCCTAAATATGGGTTTTCTTTACCTTTATCTGTATGCAAAACCCTAATACATGTTAATACATTGATAATAGGAAAAGTGGAACTTGCAATCAATTAAGTGGTACAAGTTGATAATTGAAATCAATATTAAAGATATGTGCTTAATATACTTTAGTTGGGAATATTTGTTCCTTAACCTACTTTTCTCTAATGAGGCTTTATTGAATCATGTTTTCTACACTCTTGAATATTTTTGTTATACTTTCGTCTTAAATCAGTTTTGGAATATTATTCTTGCGTCTTACTACACCCTGCCATATTTTATTTAAATGATGCTATTACTTGCCATTGTTTTTAGCATGATGATTTTATTAGACTATTTAACTATAGCAGTGGTACTTATGTACAACCACCCATAGTAGGGCATGCATTCATTCACCTTGGGGAACATCTTATTCTCCCCCCACACATGAAATATGTGTAGGTGACTCGGCATGTTTTATTCTCCCCTCGCCCTTTGGTTGAAGGTTCAGTAGGTGCCTCAACCCTACTTAGTTAAGGTAGTCAATATTAGTCATGCATATAGTTCTTTTGTATTATTTTGTTTATGGCAAGCATTTGTTGAAAGTAGCCTCATACTCTTGTTATCTTCATCATATGATGACCATAGTATAATTTACATGCTTTACTTTCCTTGTTACCCTAAACATGTTTTGTGGTGCATACCTTATTTTCTTTTCCCTTTTTGCTGGGTGCCTTCCCAACCACCTAGGTGCTGAGCAAGGTGATGGATAAGACATGAAGATCTTAGCTTTTGTCTTAGACTTGGTTGATGGAGATGTTGCTTTGGAGACAAGATTGTAGTAGTCTAGACTTCCCTCTATCTAGATCCTATTTGTGTATATTTATGTAAAACCTAAAGGGAGAATGATGTATTTGTATAATCTTTATGAAATTGATTATAGTCAGATATTCTTTATTCCACTGATTTCCAATGGTCTTTTTTATACCATATAAAAAAATATTTGAAAATTTTACACCCTTTTCAACATACCTTTTGAGTATGTTGGGAATGAGGGTTTGATATTTCAATTTTTTAGTAAAGGGTTGACACCTTTTTATAACATGGTATCAGAGCCCACGGTAGTCGAAATCTAACTATTTCAATTTTGTCTCCCTAGTTAGAATCCTTGCCTTACATAGTTTCCCTTTAATTTACATGCTTATCCTAGATTTGATATATGTTGATGAAAGGTTGATTTATGTTCTTATAGTCACCCACTAGAATCACGTTGAGTAAAAACCTAACATATTTACAATTGAAATATGCTTAAGTAATTATAATAACTTGACATTATTTAGGTTTGCCTTTAGACAACTATTAGGGCTTGAAGTTGAAGCAAATGTGTCTAGAATGGATCAGGGTTTCAGGGGCTGACAATACTTTCTTCCGCGCCACTAGCTTGGTTTACGAGGACTCCCGTGTCCATATGATACCGACTTGGCCTGAGCTGATATGGATTGTCTAAAATTGTTTGCTTTTAGGCAGTAGTAACCTTAGACTTTTGTGTTGTATATCTTTGGGAACCCTAAGTTTTAGGTATATGATGACTTGTTTGAGGATGGATACCAATATAGTTCCCTTATATCCCTTAGGACCATGTGTTTGGTCATCCTAACCCTAGAACCTAGACTTTGAAGTTTGGAGTTAAGTGAGCTATCAGAGTGCGCAGTGGAAGTGTGATGGATCTTGAGTATGTTTTCGTTTGACTCATCCTTTAACCCTAGTGTAGTTTGGATTGATAGGTCAAACCCCTTAAGGGGTGGAGTATAGTTAGTTTGATGATGTTGGGTGGTTAGATTTTGAGAACGAACTCCTCTTTAGGGGGATGGAACCCTGTGACATCTTGAAAACTATCTACTCTATCTTTAGAAACCCTAACTCCATGAATAGGAGGTTAGTATGCTTGGATCCTTAGTCTTGACCAAACATGTAAGTGGTAACCTTAACATGCGTGTTCATATATTAGTGAACATATACTGATCATCTGAGGAATAATTTATATGTTCAAACCCTAATGAATATCCAATGCACATAATATGGGTCACTCACATATTAGTAATAATTATGGATATACATGATGCTAATAATGTCATGAACCGATAAACCTTAATGATATGATGAGAAAGAAAAGTGTAACCTAATCTTGGCATTAATGTATGCTATAATGAAATATAATGATCAAGTTGATCCTAAACCCTAAATTGTAATCATCTTACCTTAACGTGTACATCAGTAATGACATTCATGATATATTAATGACATTAGGTGTCACAACCAGATAACATATCTTAATACACAAAAATGATATATAATCAAGATTAATCAAGTCATCAAATCTGAAATACATATCACCTTGTTCTATAATACACATCTCATTAATCACCTAATCATGACTTGGTATGTGAATCAATTCATTAATATGTAATATGTCCAACCTGGTTCACTAAAATACATATGGATAAGAAGTAATTGGATTCACATAAATGTGCATAATCAATAATAAGAAGTGAATAAATAGGAGAAAATGAATAATGATGACATTAATGTGAGCGTGAAAGGTATTGTGACAATGTTTAATATAGATATAAGTAATTAATGTGACATTAATTGGAATACTTTTATACTTGACCACAAATTGAATAAAATGTCCTATTACATGCAAAATAATTTTTATAATTAATAAAGTGACAATATGAGGATAATGAAGCCTAAATATGAATTATTAAGGACAATAAGCAAATATAATAATGAATATTGAGATAATTGAGTAACCTATAATTGTGATAAAACTCTAAATAAGATAATTTTACATAGGGTTAAATTCATAATAAGGACATATATCTCTTTTTGGCAACCAAGTGAATACGACATGACATAATTAAAAGAATAATGATAATAATGTAATAACCTAATAAAATATAATTCTAATGAGCCAAAAATGTTAATAATGTTAAATCTCATAAAAATAATCTTAATAGTAGAAACCTAGGTGATCCTCGAGAACTTGACCTATGTCGACATGCTTGTGAAGTATATGTTGATGAGTAGTTTTGGTTGAGGTTTTTGGTTGGAGGAATGATGTGCACAAATCATATCATCTTTTGGATCATGTTTGGTTGCATATTCATGTTGTTTTGACTCAATTATCACTCTCATTCATGCTATATTCTATATTTTTAGCTATTCTTACTTGTCTCATGGTTTGGATTGTAGATACTATATTTTGTAATGAAATGATGAGGAATATATCATATTATCTCTTATTGGATCACTCCTCAAGTATCTACATGTGTTAGGGTTCGAAACTACGCAAATACCACTTTTTACGGCATGTAAATCGGACCTACACACTGAAAGTTATGAGCAAAATACAAAACAGCCCAGAACAGCGAAGTGCACGCCGTGCACCAAAAGTGCACGCCGTGCACCTGGGAATTTCAGGCAGATAAAAGTTTCTGGAAAGTTGCACGGTGTGCATTTCCAAAGTGCACGCCGTGCACCTGGCAGTTTCAGCATTTTGTAAAATACGAGTTTTTGTTTAAAATGAAGTGGGAACTTAATGGGCGGTTATGCCCGGTTATTTGCGGAAGTTCTCTCGTCCTAGAGCAATCCTAGAGCAGAGGAGGGCGATTTGGAGGAGATCAAGGGTGGTTTCTTGGGAAAGGAGTCCATTTCTTCTTCTCTTCTTCTCCATTGTCTTCTCCAAGGTGCAGCCAAGCTTCCCCAACTTCGTGCAACTTCTCGGGAGGGAAGTTTATCCGTTTTGGAGCAGCTTTAGGAGTGGAATTTCATCCCCGAGATGGAATTCTACTTCTCTTGGGTTACACTTTCAATTCTCCTAGCTTTTCCTTCTCTAAACCATGTTAAACTCTGAAAATTCTATAGCATTTCTGCAATACATGATCATGGACGAGTAGAATCCAAATCTTGGACATGGGAGAGTAACACCCTTGTCATAGCTTGTATGAACATATGAATTTCGTACTAAATGTTACTTTCTTACATGTTCCAAGAGTTGTTTCAGATCTGAAATGCTTGTTTGTGTGATTGGCCATCATACTTGCATGTTTTATGCTTTCTTTCATAATCTGAGAAGATGTGTTTGAGAGTATGGTGTTACTCTTTTGGCAACTTGTCCTTGACCGCGAGAGTGGCTAGGATTAAGTTGAGGAGCAAGGTTTGTGATTAAAATGAAATACAGGCACGAGAGTGATGTATGGAGTTAGAATCGTCATTACTTCACCGAGAGGTGAGTGATGACTACAAACCTCCTTTGCAAGTTAATTAACATGTTTAAATTCATATTTTAATATAAGCTATGATGTGATAGTGAAATCCCAAGTCTAAGATCCTTCCAAATCTGTGTCTTAACCTTTCTTAAGTGATAATTTACTATTTTTTTAAAACTATAATTTAGTTGTTCTAATCCAATCATCTTATGTACAATGATCTAGATTATTGAAAATCATAACTCTTGCGTCTAACTAACCAACGCTCCTTGTGTTCAACCTTGACTACAACTACTCTCGTATACTTGCGGGATATAGATAGTTGAGTAAAAGATCATTCTTATGATTGAAACTTGTTAGTGTAAACAACCAATAAGTTTTTGGCACCGTTGCCGGGGAGCATCGGTATTCATGTTAGAGTAAGAGTTGTTGATAAGTAAATGAGACTAGATCACAACCTTCATATCCACCATCATATCCATAAATCATAATTCATCATGATCATCATAATTTGTTGTATCTTCCATGTTTGTTTTTGTATCTCACTCACCTTGTTTATTTGTAGGAGCATATGGGGTGTTCATAAAAAGATCCTTGAACCGTGCATATCTCTACTTTCAGAAAATGAACTCATCATTTGCAGCCCTCATAGAGTAAGAAGGAGTGAAACCCAAACATGTATGGAGGAATCACAACCCGCACAACCATCATCCATGTCACCATCATCCAAACGACATTCACCCATGCCGCCTTCATCCACATCACCTTCATATGTACCACCCTCATCAACACATCCTTCATCCACACCACCATCATTCACACCTAATTCACTACCATCATATACACCACCAACATCCATACAACATACACCACCACCATCTACGCCGCATCTACCTAATCCTATGGATTCACATGAAGAACTAGTCAAGGAGGATGACCTTCCTCTTAAGGACTACTTTGGTACAACTGCAATGCACATGAGTGGGCCTATTAATATTTCAGAATTTGAGGCAGAGGAGTTTTCTATCAGCCCATCCATCATACAATTGCTAAAGCTGAATGCATTTGGAGGGACACCAATGGAGGATCCAAACCTCCACATTGCTGAATTTCTACAGTTGCTAAGCACCATAAAGATATATGGTGTTCCTACTGATGGGATACGCCTAATTCTTTGTCCATTATCTCTTAAAGATAGAGCCAAGGCATGGCTCTATACTTTGCCAAAGAAGTCAATCGGCACTTGGGAGGAGCTTCTAAAGGTCTTTTTGGCAAGATATTTTCCACCTAGCAAAACTTTGCAGCTAAGGAGTCAACTCATCAATTATTCTCAAAGGGATGGAGAGACCTTGTATGATACATGGGAGAGGTTCAAAGATCTTCAACGTCTTTATCCACATCACGGTCTAAGAAATTGGCTTCTATTGCAATCTTTCTATAATGGTTTGTGCTATAATACAAGGATGTCTATTGATGCAGCTGCAAATGGAGCTCTAATGAACAAATCTTATGGAGAAGCCTATGCTATTATTGAAGATATGGCAGAAAATAATTGCCAGTGGAGTCCGGCTACAAGCTACCACCCATCCTTTTCACATACTACTTCTGAAATGCAAGTGGAAGATCACATGGTTGATGCTATAGACTTGATTGCAACAAGGCTAGACACTTTGTCATAAAGGTTTGAGAATCTAAGCACACAACTAATTCAAACAGCCAGCAATATTTGTGATGCATGTGGGTTGCTTGGACACTCATCTTATACATGTTATGCTTCTTCTATTTATTCTCCAATGGGCTACACTCCACCGGACTTCTACAACAATGTGAACCCGAATTTCATTCAGCCATAACAACCACAAGTAACTTCTAGATTAGAGTCCATGCTTGCAACATTTATTTCAACTCAAATGCAGCAAAATGAGGAGTTCCATCAACAAAGACAATCAATGAAGGGTTCCATTTTCCAACTCTTTTCTAAGGTGGACGATATTACCACTCATGCACACATCTTGGAGAAACAAATTACCCAGCAAGCTCTTTTTAGCAAAGAAGCATTTCCACCTTTCTTGCCTAGTCCATCGGAGATGAATCCTACATATTTCAGGCCGGTGACATTGAATAATGGAGTTGTTATAGAGGTATATCCTTCGTATGATGATGTTGATACCCATGATGATTATGAAGTTTCAACTAAAGGGGAGAAAGCTACAACACATGCTCTACATGTTGATTCTTCAAGCAAGCCACATGTCCTTCCTTCTCACATTCTAGATGACACATTACTTTATAATGAGACCACTCTTCCCAACTCATATTTTAATGATGATTCAAAGAAGAATGAAAAGACAAATAGTATTGGCATACAAAAGACTATTCTTGTTGCAGCTCATAGGTGCTTTCGCTTGCCCCAAATCAAGGACATATTTGCAAGGAGGCATAAATCTTTAGCACAACAATTTCCAGCTGCAAATCAGAGCACCGGTCCTCCATGGACTTTGATGTTTCCACCATGATGTACCCGGTTGCAACCTTTTTAGTTTGATTTATGCAGTGAGGACACTGCAGATTTCAAGCTTAGGGGGGAGCAACCGGATTGTAACCTAGTTCTTTTAGCTTTTCCCTTTCATGTTATTTGCTTCTTGTCATTTGCTTTTATTTTGTGTTCACATTTCAGTCTTTTGTTTTCAATTCTTCTCTTCTGGTGGCAAATCTAGTATGATATGAGGTTTATCTTTTATATGTGGATAAAACTCCTATGCTTAACTGATTGTCCTCTTTTGATGAGAAATATCATTTGGAGAAATTGTAAAAGGCATGCATTAATCAAATGAAACCTTTTGGCCATCAACATGTGCTTAACTCTGGTTTATGCTTCTAGCCTGAACATTCATCTTTCACATCCTTGATTGCTTAAAACATGTAATGGTTTCAATTTTTGTGAGTAAATCAACTTTACAACATCATTTGGAATATGTGATGCCTTTGCCAAGCTCTTAGTGCATTTTTCAACCACTCTTTCAATGAAAATTTTTCACAACAAATGAATGAAATCTAGCTAATGTTGCAATGTAGTTGACTCTCCTATGTTCTGAAAAAATTTTAAATTTTGTTTTGGCTTATCTCTTCTTTATACCCCATAAAAGATGGCAAAACCACCCACATATCATGCTAGCCTAGTGTAAGTCCGATCTGGCCACGATGGTTAGGTGGTATGTCTTAAAAGAGGGTAAAATACCCCAACCGACATTCCACATGTGCATAAGCCTATATTAGCAGCCGAGTGTCGGAACCCATAATCCATTGTCATATCATTTTTGGGAAAGAAGGAGAGTACAGCTAAAATTGTCAATATTAACTAAGATTTCATCATTTGTATCCTTACTAGTTGAGAGTTTGAGTTGCACATCCACTAATTGCTTGGCTTGGTCATCCAAATTCTATGTAGTGTTGTTTAATTGATTGATTCATTTAATTGTGACCACCCCTACTGAAGTAAAAATCTCTTTCTTGGGTGTTTAAGTTGAATTGATGGCTATGAGTATAAACATGTTGATCATGGTTGGCTTGGTCTTATACACATCTTTCTTTTCATTTGATCTATGCATAAACTTGACAATTCTTCATTCATGTTTCTATTCTCTTTTTGCTTGAGGACAAGCAATGGTTTAAGCTTAGGGGTATTTGATGTGCACAAATCATATCATCTTTTGGATCATGTTTGGTTGCATATTCATGTTGTTTTGACTCAATTATCACTCTCATTCATGCTAGATTCTATATTTTTAGCTATTCTTACTTGTCTCATGGTTTGGATTGTAGGTACTATATTTTGCAATGAAATGATGAGGAATATATCATATTATCTCTTATTGGGTCACTCCTCAAGTATCTACATGTGTTGGGGTTCGAAACTACACAAATACCACTTTTTACGGCATGTAAATCGGACCTACACACTGAAAGTTATGAGCAAAATATAAAATAGCCCAGAACAGCGAAGTGCACACCGTGCACCTGGGAATTTCAGGCAGATAAAAGTTTCTGGAAAGTTACACGGCGTGCATTTCCAACGTGCACGCCGTGCACCTGGCAGTTTCAGCATTTTGTAAAATACGAGTTTTTTTTAAAACGAAGTGGGAACTTAATGGGCGGTTATGCCCGGTCATTTGCGGAAGTTCTCTCATCCTAGAGCAAGCCTAGAGCAGAGGAGGGCGATTTGGAGGAGATCAAGGGTGGTTTCTTGGGAAAGGAGTCCATTTCTTCTTCTCTTCTTCTCCATTGTCTTCTCCAAGGTGCAGCCAAGCTTCCCCAACTTCGTACAACTTCTCGGGAGGGAAGTTTATCCATTTTGGAGCAGCTTTGGGAGTGGAATTTCGTCCCCAAGATGGAATTCTACTTCTCTTGGGTTACACTTTCAATTCTCCTAGCTTTTCCTTCTCTAAACCATGTTAAACTCTAAAAATTCTATAGAATTTCTGCAATACATGATCATGGACGAGTAGAATCCGAATCTTGGACATGGGAGAGTAACTACCATGTCATAGCTTGTATGAATATATGAATTTCATACTAAATGTTAGTTTCTTGCATGTTCCAAGAGTTATTTCAGATCTGAAATGCTTGTTTGTGTGATTGGCCATCATACTTGAATGTTTTATACTTTCTTTCATAATCTGAGAAGATGTGTTTGAGAGTATGGTGTTACTCTTTTGGCAACTTGTCCTTGACCGCGAGAGTGGCTAGGATTAAGTTGAGGAGCAAGGTTTGTGATTCAAAATGAAATACATGCACGAGAGTGATGTATGGAGTTAGAATCGTCATTACTTCACCGGGAGGTGAGTGATGACTACAAACCTCCTTTGCAAGTTAATTAACATGTTTAAATTCATATTTTAATATAAGCTATGATGTGATAGTGAAATCCCAAGTCTAAGATCCTTCCAAATTTGTATCTTAACCTTTCTTAAGTGATAATTTACTATTTTGTTTTAAATCTATAATTTAGTTGTTCGAATCCAATCATCTTATGTACAATAATCTAGATTATTGAAAATCATAACTCTTGCGCCTAACTAACCAACGCTTCTTGTGTTCAACCTCGACTACAACTACTCTCGTATACTTGCGGGATATAGCTAGTTGAGTAAAAGATCATTCTTATGATTGAAACTCGTTAGTGTAAACAACCAACAAGGAACAACCTGAAGTTTTGTGATGAGATGTTGCACACTCACCCTTCCCTCCTTGTTTGTGATTTTGGGGATGAAATCTTCTTTAAGTGGTGGAGTGTTGTAACATACCGAATCCTGGACATTTTGTCTTTTGGCATCTTTAACATATTTTCCTTTCCTTTCTATCCTTCTTGACCTTTTTGTTTAATTTGTGGATATTATGATGGTTTAATGAATATTTGTTCACCTTTTGTGCCAATATTAGGGTTTTATGCACAATTACCTCAATGGAAGTCTATGTAATGGGCTTGATGTGCAACTGTTCACTTAAGTATTAAAAAATATTAAAAGAATTCATGCTAGAACTTTAGGACTTTTTATAGTATGAAAAAGAAAAGAAATATCAATATATGCATAAAGGAAATGATAAATGTAATAATTCGATAAAAGGAGATAATGTGGAATATATTGCTTCAAAAATTACAAATAGGAAACTGACGAGATAATTTGATATAAAATATCATTTTCTTGGACTAAAAGATACTTAAGGGCTAAGTATCACCTAATTTGGAAAATAAATATATATAAAAGTCTTTATTAAAAGAAAATATGAAATAAGCCAAGAAAGAGAATAAAATATCTAATGTCCTCAAATTAGAAAACTAATTCCAAATTCATAATCTACATGTAAAAATGAGTCTATATGAGAATTTGCATCTAATTTGGTCAATGTGAAATTTTTTTATTTTATTTAGGACAGATAAAATGAGTTGAAGATAAAAAATATTAAATATATATTAACAAATTAATTAATGTCAAAATCATGTTTTTAACATTTAGTATTACTTATAGGCCAAGTTTCATATTTTTAGAAAGTTTCTAGATGCCTCTAATAAATTAAAAGGGTAAAATAAGTGATAAATTTTAAATGTATTTAATAAAATTATAAAAGTCTTTAATAAAATAAAATAA
This sequence comes from Alisma plantago-aquatica, assembly GCA_963693085.1. Lineage (NCBI taxonomy): Eukaryota > Viridiplantae > Streptophyta > Magnoliopsida > Alismatales > Alismataceae > Alisma > Alisma plantago-aquatica. Next base: position 1,280,658,672 of record OY856411.1, read on the forward strand.
TATAAAATTCATGTTCTACATGTTAAGATATATCTTTCGATGAATTTTGACTCAATTTGGAAAATATTTGATGAGAAGGTGAATTTCGGAGAGAGAACGTGTGTAAAACTTTCAACTCATTATTGAAAATAACAAACAACTTCAACAAATGAAAATAGTGAAAAATTCATATCCAACATACTCAATATGACTTATGGGTGAAGTTCTATTAATTTTGGAGAATCTTAGAGTCATTAAATGCTTGAGGAAAGAGAAAATAAGATTTGCTTAAATAAAATAATAAAAATCTTCAAAAGGCAAATCTAATCACATATTCAGATTCTATATACTCAAATTAGTTTAATTGTCAAATTTCATTAATTTTGGAGTTTGTTTGCACCCTCAAATAAGGAAAGAGAAAAGGTTAAATAATTAAATTATGAACTATAGTCCTATTTGGATTTGGCAACTACATTATTGTAGAAGATGTGCGTAACATCTTGACTGTTGGATCATGATCTAATGTCCCATGAATTGTCTTCCACCTTGTGACTGAAAAGAAAATAGAGCAATGGGGTTTGATTCAGTATATTCAAGATTTCTCGCTCATTTCTCAATATTTTCAAATAATTTCTTTGCCTACGAAATCCTTATCAAATTCCGCACCTAATGGTACCCTACTTGTGATTTATCATTGCTCTTTTAGGAATGTCCAATTCTTGGGCAGCAAGATTCTTCAGCCAACTGGCCTTTGCGCACTTGCGAACCCCGCACCTATATATATGGGCACCCAGAACTTCGTCACCCTCCGTTAAACCTTCCTATTCTTCCAATTTCCTCTCACGTTGCTGCTTTGACCCTTGACGATCGAGTTCTTTGCTTCGGCTTGCAGCAGATTGCTCTCCCTCTCTTCATCATCTCTATTCAATAGCCTTAGGTTGTAGGTTCCTTTTATTCTTATCTTTCTTGTTGTACCTTTAGTTTCTCACATCATCGCCAATAGAGGATTCACCAATTTTCCCCAGCAATCTTCTTCTTACATCTCATGTTGCTTGTCTCTCATGACATGAGCGAGGTAAGGTATGAACCCCCTTGTAGAATCTCTATTTTGCCCCTGTATCTCACCCTCTCTTCTCTCTGTCTATTGCGAAGGATATTCTGATCCATCATTTTGTTTTGTTTTTCCTTTGCGCCGACTTACTTGGCACGATCTGCTGACTTGGCACCCCATGGTTGGGCCAAGTCAAGCAGTCAGCCCTCTCCCTCTCTCTCTCTTCACCTCTATTACAATGGATTTGATGATGTGTCAATTATGATTGGCTATTATTGCAAAAATCATATCTTTTGACTCGTATGTCCAACAATTAAAGTAAAATATGTTTTGGAATTTGAAAAATGTGATCTTTCCAATTAAAATACTTTCAAGTCTTGGTTTTGAGTTTTATCAGAAGGTGTTTTCTAAAAATAAATTAAATATATAAAAAGCACAAAAATACACTTTAATCTTCATAACTCCAAAATATACAAAATTATATATTTTCTTAATCAGGAAAATATAACTAGATCAATGGTGATTTTTCAGAGTCTAAAAAAGGGTTTTATGTGAAAAGTCCTAAATATGGGTTTTCTTTACCTTTATGCATATGCAAAACCCTAATACATGTTAATACATTGAAAATAGGAAAAGTGGAACTTGGAATCAATTAAGTGGTGCAAGTTGATAGTTGGAATCAATATTAAAGGTATGTATAAATACACTTTAGTTAGGAATATTTGTCCCTTAACCTACTTTTCTCTAGTGAGGCTTTATTGAATCCTATTTTGTACAATTTTGAATATTTTTGTTACACTTGCCTCTTAAATTAGTTTTAGAATATTATTCTTGGGTCTTGGTATCCCCCTACCATGTTCTATTTAAATGATGTTATTACTTTCCATCGTTTCTAGCATGATGGTTTTATTAGACTATTTAGATGTAGTAGTGGTACTTATGTACAACCACCCATAGTAGGGTATGTATTCATTCACCCTGGGGAACACCTTTTTCTCCCCCTCACATGAAATATATGTAGGTGACTGGGAATATCTTATTCTCCCTTCACCCTTTGGTTGAAGGTCCGGTAGGTGCCTCAACCCTACTTAGTTAAGGTAGTCAATATTAAATCATGCATGAAATTCTTTTGTATTATTTTGTTTATGGCAAGCATTTGTTGAAAATAGCTTCATACTCTTGTGATCTTCATCATATGATGAGCACTAGCCTGATTTACATTCTTTACTTTCCTTGTTACCCTAAACATGTTTTGTGACACATACCTTGTTTTCTTTTCCCTTTTTGCTGGGTTCCTTGCCAACCACCTAGGTGCTGAGCAAGGTGATAGATAAGACATGAAGATCTTAGCTTTTGGCTTGGACTTGATTAATGGAGATGTTGCTTTGGAGACAAGATTGTAGTAGTCTAGACTTCCCTCTATCTAGATCCTATTTGTGTATCTTGATGTAAACCCTAAAGGGAGAATGATGTATTTGTATAATCTTTTATGAAATTGATTATAGTTAGTATTCTTTATTCTGCTGCTTACCAATGGTCTTTTGTATACCATATAAATAAATATTTGTTAATTTTACACCCTTTTCAACATACCTTTTGAGTATGTTGGGAATGGAGGTTTGATATTTCAAATTTTTAGTAAAGGGATTATTTCACTCTTTTACATTTCCATAGCGATGTTTCCCTTATAATCTCTGAATGTGTAGTTTTGCACATCTCATAAGCATTCTAAAGAGAATTATCTTTAAGATTTGTGAATTAGCTGTATCCTAATCCCTTTATTTGAAAACGTGAGAAGATTTTCTCTAAAGCCTCAAAGCCACATATGTGAGGATACATCATTTTGAATCTCTAATGAAAGCACCAAAGATTTGTTTTACTCTAAAACTAGTTTTCAGAGAAAGTCCCGAGCCAATTATGTCCTTGAGGAACTATCCATCAAAAAAGTATTATTCTAAATCATGATTTTTGAAATTTATAAATTATTAGATTATGAGATATATTCCATTAAATTATTAATTATGATATAATCTTTTTTGGATTTAATTATTGGATTGTTATGCAGGAGGTCATGTTATGCCACATAGTGTTAACATCAGACTCTGAGTTCTAAGTTCCCTCCTTGATGAGTTTATCATGAAAAGTCAATTTCTTTTCTCCTTTAAGATTCCACCACTTGATCCTACTATCTTGGTTTCTATTACACTTGCCTTTATTGATGTTCATGTTAATATCCAAAACCACCAACCTATGTTGGATCATGAGTTCTTTGCCAAGAATCACTTTACAATCCTTGCATATATTAAGATCCACCCTCCTTGTAAGGAGGTAATCAATTAGGCTACAATTGTGGCCACTTATTTGTTGTGGTTTTTGATATGCAGCAGGAATGGAGAAGGAAAGAGGATATTAGATTTCATAGTTACCTATGATATGATTTTGGCAAACACTCATTTCAAGAAAAGAGAATCTCATAAAATTACTTTCAAGAGTAGGCACAATTGTAGCCAAATTGATTACCTTCTTACAAGGTGGATGGATAGTAACATATGCAAGGATTGTAAAGTGATTCTTGGCAAAGAACTCACGACCAAACATAGGTTGGTGGTTTTGGATATTAACATGAAGATCAATAAAGGAAAGCGTAATAGAAACCAAGATAGTAGGATCAGGTGGTGTAAAGGAGAAAAGAAATTCACTTTTCATGATAAACTCATCAAGGAGGGCACTTAGAACTTGGAGTCTGATGTTAACACTATGTAGCCTAAAATGAGCTCCTACATAACAAAAATTTCCAATGAGATTCTGGGAGAGTCTAAAGGTTGTGGGCATCAACAGAAAGAGACTTGGTGGTGGAATGATGAAGTATAGAAGGTTATTAAACTAAAAAGGGAGATCTATAGGAGCTTGCCCAAATATCAAGATGATGCAACATTCCAAAGATACAAGAAAACAAAGAAAGAAACTAAAAAGGTTGTTCAGGAGGCAAGTCTAGATACTTTGATGATTTGTATAAGAAGTTGGACACTAGAGAAGGGGAAAGATATATATATCTATATATATAAAATGGCTCATATAAGAGAAAGGAAAGGAAGAGATTTTAGTCAAGTAAAATGCATCAAGAATGAATATGGTAGAGTATTGGTGAAGGACGATGATATAAAGAACCAATGGAGAAATTACTTCCATAAGCCTTTCAATGTAGATACCGCATATAATGTTAGAGACTCATGTGACATGAATACCAGAGATATTATGTACACATGATGAGTTTCACCATATGAGGTCAAGAATGCATAAAAAAAGATGAAAATGAGAAAGGCATGCGGACCAGATGATATTCCCATTGATGTATGAAAGAGTATGGGGGATGAAGGAGTTATGTGGTTCACAAAGTTCTTTAATAAGATCATGAAGACCAAGAAGATGCCATATGAGTGGAGAAATAGTACTATAGTCCCTATCTATTAGAACAAAGGTGATGTTTAATCTACACAAACTCCAGAGGTATCAATTTTATGAGTCACATAATAAAGATTTGGGAGAGGATTATTGAGCATAGGTTAAGATCTATAACGCATGTATCAAACAACCAATTTGGTTTCATACCTAGAAGATCAATAATAGATGCTTCGATAAGGATGCTTATGGAGAAGTATAGACAAAGCAAAGGAGATCTTCATATGGTGTTTCTCGATTTGGAAAAAGCTTATGATTGAGTACCCAGAGAAGTATTGTGGATGGTTTTGAAGAAAAAGGGTGTGTCAATCCAATACATTGACTTGATCAAAGACATGTATGATAGCTCTACTGCAAGTGTTAACACTCCTGGAGGAGCGACACCAACTTTTCCTACCACAGTTGGGGTACACCAAGGATCCACACTCAACCCATATCTGTTCATTCTTGTCATGGATGAGTTGACAAAGAATGTTTAGGATGATACTCTTGGTGTATGTTATTTGATGATGATATTGTTTTAATTGACAAAAGTAAAGATGGATTGAATGATAAAGTTGAACATTGGAGAAAGACTTTGAAATCAAATGGATTGATGATTAGCAGGAGTAAAACCGAGTATATGCATTGCAATTTCAGCCAATCTCGCAGTGTGAATGATGGAGCCAAGTTGGACGGAGTAGATATATCAAAATGTGATAAATTCCATTAATTGGGTTCTATTATTCAAATAGACGGGGATGTCCAAAATGACATTTGTCACTGGGTCACTGTAGGATTGTTGAAATGGAGGAGTTCTACGAGAGTATTTTGTAATCGGAAGACCGATCTCAGGTTAAAAAGTAAGTTTTATAGAACAACTATACAACCGGCCATGCTCTATGGGAGTGAATGTTGGGCGGTGAAGAAACAATGTCTCAACAAGATGAATGTGTCTGAAATGTGTATGTTGAGATGAATGTATGGGAAGACAAGAAAAGATCGCTTGAGAAATGACTATATCAGGAATAAAGTGGGGGTGGTGGCAAGCATTGAGGACAAGTTGCACAAGGGCCGACTCATGGTACAAACATGTGCAATGTAGACCAACTAGTGATCCTATACAAAGCAATGCTATTGAGACAAACACTATAAATAGAAGAAGAGGAAGGACTAAATTAACATAAGATGCGCTTATAAAGAATGATATTGTAAGCAAATGAGTGTAGCTCGTCCCATATCTTCACAGCACCAGGGATCCTCCACACCAGGTATTTTCTACAACCCTGAGACTTAGTGGCATCCGATCTCTCCCCCCTCCACCTCCAACCTAGATCCTCCCTCTTCATTACTGCTTCTACGGAAGATCAGAGGTGGGCGATATCTCCAGAACAACATTTAATGTCTCCCACCCTTTTTAGTGGCTGCATGCAAGATCTTTACACCACCTGTTGAACTCACCAAATCATGCGGAAGGATCTAGATTCTAGGGTGATCTCTGGGTCCTTCCCCTCTCTTTCCACCTGACGACTTCCTGAATGTCCACCTGCTCTTACAGCAGGAATAAAATCTTGGTTGAAATTGAACACCACATTTATCCTCTCTCAGCATCCTCCATCCCCTCCATATCATCATGAGAATAGGGGGGTCTCTCACAATGGCTATGCGTCTATATAAAAAACCCTAGAGACTTTTGGGTAAACCATCTCTCTTCAGGAGAGCACTACATCAAAAGAAACCATCAGAGAAGCTCATATCTCTCCCAGCGACACCAATCTTTCCAAACATGGACTCCAGGTTCTCATTCATGGACTACCACCTTTCCAACCCTGAGTTTCTCACCAGTGTACCACTCCCTAGGGCTTATATCTACCACTGCTTTGACATATCACCGGGACCCTGCTCTATGGAATTAGGTCACCGAACTTTCGATGTAACATTCGAAAGGTCCAAGACAGACTATCGGTGCTGGTCAAATAAAGCATCAACCTTGCTCATTTCTGACAGCTGGGCTCAGATGATCTCTGAACTTGGTCTCAAGCGGGAATGGACCATCTACATCAGATCGGTCGACCACAAAACTTTCTCATCCTGGGACTGTGATTTCAACAATGAAACACCTCAACAACTACTTCCTCTCTTCTCTAGGCAGAAGACATGTTCAATATCATCCTCTTCAAACTCAGCGGGTTAACTTTTCGTCAGAGATGTTCATCAACCTCTGACCGATTAAAAAAACTGGCCAATCTCAATCTCATCTTGTCTGGAAGATGAAGAAGTAGAAGACACAGCAACATCGACTTACATCCCAGACACGATCGCGGCTAGGTATACACTCTCTACTCTGACCCCCTTCTCAACTTTCAAATAGGCCCAAGATCCCCCCATATGAAGAAATCATACCTAGAGACAAAAATAACTAAATCTTTCTTTCCCTTAGTTAGGAAAGACCTCTTTGATTTCCCTCATTCAGGAGTGCATAGGGAAATTTTACCCCTCACAGACATGGCAGAAAGCTCCCCCTAGACGACCTTTTCGAGCGCTTTTCTACAACATCTGTAAACACGGAAACCACTCAGCCCTCAGGTGCCCAAATTGCTTTACCTGCTTTAGGTGTTTGCAAAAAGGGCACATAAAAAAGCACTGCCCAGCCAACACCACGTCTGCAAACTACAACCCTTTCCAAAGAAAGGGACGACACTTCCCCAAAACAAAATCTGCTTCCCACACTGCTTTTCAAACTATCCACCAATTACCCAGGAAGGACCAATCCAATCTCTGATACAAAACAAATCATTTCTCCCTCTTTTCCTATAACCCTTTTGCATGCTTAGCAGAACCTCCACTCCCACCTCAACATGCAAACGTCCCACATAACCCACACATGCATAAATACCATACCCCTCTTACTAGTTCAAAACCCATCTCTCTCCCCCCTAAAGATCGATCAAACCCTTCTGCTCATCAACCTCCTAAGAAGAACTCCTCCTCTCCAAAACCAAAACTTAGCTCCCAAAAACCTTTTGCCCCTATGGAAGCACCAGCTCACCTGGAATATGCCATAGCCCTCGACCTTCCAGCCAACTCCATGAGACTCCTCAAAGTTTTTACTCTGAGAAGCATCTTGGTGACCGTTGACAACAACATATACAACAACTAGGTTAACATTCTGAACATCACCAGAGCCATTGCCTTGCTTATCCCAGGACACACCATCCTCAAACCAAAGATATTCTCACCTACCCAATTGATATACTCAGTTCCTGAAGGAACGAAGATAGATCATCTCTTCAACTAAGTCTTTACCATCCCTTGCGGCTCTAGCTTCATCCCAACAAAACTCTCAAAATGGTCTGCTGAGCATGGGGCTTTTGAAGCACCAGTCATTGGATCGGATTGGGTAGCTATATCCAACCTCCCACCTCATCTGTGGTAAGTTGAGATATTCAGAGGAATAGCCCATACCATAGGAGCCACTCTACAATACATCATCCCTAAAACCCTCTATCCCACATAATACATAAAAGCTTACTGCCTCTTTGCAGTTAAACAAGCCATCTCACTACCAACTGCCATCAACATCAGGTTGGGAGAATCCATATACAATATCAAACTCTCTTCTAAGCACCCATCTGAGGCAAAGACAACTTTCTCAGACCTCTTGACCCACCCACCTTCTTGGTTTTTCCCTTCTAAAGGTCAAAAACCATAGAACCCTAACAGAAAAGCTGGTGAAAGACAACTAGTCTGGGAGAGGAAAAACACCTCGACTACATCATCAGGCAACTCAAACAAATCCCAAAAACTAAAAAGACCTAGATCCTCATCCCCTTCCAAATACTGACCAACTTCCTCCTTTATTAGTCCTAACCACACTTTCCCTTCCATCACCAAGGAAAACAAAAACACCATCAACATCAACCCAAGCACCATGCATAAACTCAAGTCAGTCATTATTGATGAAATTAGATCCTTGCAGAGTCTTCAGTAGAAAAGAAAAGGACAAGGAAAAGGTGTCAACAATCCAACACAAGCTTTGCTACCCAATTCAAAAGGCATCAAGATAAAACATATCATCAACTGCCTGGACATAGGTATATCGACAAACTATACTACTCAATCTTTTATTTCAGCCCACTCAGACTTAGTTGATATAACCTCTCCTATGATAAATTCATCAAATTATGATCTTGACAACATTGAAGACATTGCATCCTGGTCAAATATCACTAGCTTCACAAAATTTGCAAATAAAATAGGTATAAACTTTGAAGATGACAATAATGCACATAAAGCCTTACACGATATAGAACACTTCATGGGGTGGGCATACCGCAGGGAAATAGAAGACACCAACACCTTTTCTGACAAGATGAAATTCTAGTAAACACTTCCTACTGGACAGACAAAATCTCTTCTTAGACTCCAATGAAAATCTCTTTATGGAATGTCTGTGGGGCGGCCAACCTTAAAAGACGTAAATAAATTCGCTACCACATCTATAAAAATAGCATTGACCTCATTACTATTCAAGAGACCAAATCTTACATTACACCTTTTGCCCTCAAAACTATTGGTGGAAACAGAATCACTTTGTGGTTTCAGATTCCTCCTACTGGTTTTAAAGGGGGGCTTTTGGTGGGACTAAATAACCAGATTTTTTCTCTCTTCGAATCTACCAGTCTTGACTTCTCTATCACTCTCTCTATCAGAAACAGGTTGGATGGCTATAACTGGTTCTTTACAGGGGTCTATGGAGAACTGGGAAACAACAAAGTAGCCTATCTTTTTGAACTAGATAAAATCCTAACCAAATACCATCAAACCCCCTGGATTATTGGAGGTGATTTAAATCTCATTACCCAAGCCTCTGACAGAACTAACCTCCAAAACTTCCCAAACCATGTCACCAGCAGATAAACACTTTACAACCCAACTAGAAAAACACAACATGATCGATATCAAACCCGCTAACGCTAGTTACACCTGGTCCAGAAACCAAACCTATGCCAGGCTTGACCACTTCATCCGCTCCCCTCTTTGGAAAGACAAATACCCCCTTTCCACAGTCCACATAGCCCACAGATCCATCTCATATCATTTCCCTATTATACTTGACACTACCAATGTAATATGGGGAAAAATTGGACCCTACAACACCCAAACAACCTCATCAACACCTTAACAAACCTGGAACAACAATTCCATTTCGTAGACCAAGACCCCTCAGCGGACCCTGCTCTTGTCCAAACTATCAGAGATGAAATGGAACACATAAAAAACTACCTAGACATTAAATGGAGACAAAGAGCGAAGATAACTTGGGCTAAAGAAGGAGATAGGAATACCAAATTCTTCCACAAAACTTGTAACAACAATCACAGAATAAACACCATCACATACCTCAAAATCCATGGTTCTATCTCTATGAATAAATCATCTATCACTACCCACATTACTGAACACTTTCAAAAAATCTTCAACACCCACCACCAACCTTCCTGCCTAAATGAGATAGATTGGACTCTTCTGTGTCCCATCAAAATCCCTCAATCTCACTCTCTTATCCAAGCCTTCACCCCATACGAACTAAACTAGGCCATTAAATCACTGGGTCTGAACAAATCTCCTGGACCAGATGCAGTAAATGTGGAATTCTACCTGGCCAATTGGCATCACTACAAAAAAGACTTCCTAGACTTGTTGATGGATCTACATTAGAGTAAAAATGCCCACAAAATCATCAAGAACATAAATAGAACCTTCATATCTCTCATCAAAAAAATTGAACAACCAGACCTCATCTCACAATACAGGCCTATCAGCCTAATCAACACCTCTTATAAAATCGTTGGAAAAACTTTGGCGAACAGAATCAAGACACACATCAACCATATTATCCCTCTAAATCAAAATGCATTCCTCAAAGGGTGAAGCATTCAGGATGCTTACTTGATGGTCAACGAAACCATCCACCATTTCCATATTAACAAATCCCCAGTCTTAGCCATTAAATTGGATTTTGAAAAAGCCTTCGACTTTGTAAATTGGCAATGCCTCACTCATACCCTAAACGGCTTTGGTTTCCCTAAAAATGGATCCATTAGATACATGCTTGTATATCACAAATCATTTCTCAACCATAATAAATGGAGTTCCTTTTGGCTACTTCAAAAACTCAAATGGCCTAAGACAAGGGGATCCTCTATCCCCTTACCTTTTTATCATTATTACTTCTATCCTGAGTAGAATGATACAACTAGGTGTTGAAGGAGGTCTGATTAGATCTCCCCCAGAGTGCCATGAGAACATAATACAATTTGTGGACGACACTATCATCCTTATCACCCTTAAGGACAAATCCATCATCAACATAATCAGAATTATAGGAATCTTCTCATACATATCGGGCCTCAAAATAAACCTACAAAAATCATCTATTTTCAAGGTCCACATCGAACAAACTATGATGACTAGATTCAAAGACTTATTGAGATGAAAGATAGAAAACTTTCCTATTACCTATTTGGGTCTTCCTATCACTCCTCTCAAAATCTCCCACTACACTTGGACCCAGATCATCGAGAGGATCAACAACAAACTATCATCTTGGACAAATGATTTCCTTAATTTGGCCAGCCGTCTCTGTATTCTTAACAGTGTCATCACACCAATAACCACCCATTACTTGAGTTGCATTCCACTTCCCTCCAAAACCAAAAATACCATTGATAAAATTCAAAGAAATTTCCTTTGGAAAAATCACCACAAATCTCCCAACTGGGATACCATCACAACCCCCATTAACCAGGGAGGATGGGGAATTATCAACCTAGAAACTCATGCTTTATGTTTGATCACAAAAATAATTAACTGCCTGGCCAATAACAACAACAAAATTTGGAGAAACATGCTGACAAATAAATATTACCAAAAGTTCCCTCCTTGGCATAAAACACATAACAAGATCGCCTCCCCTCTTTGGAAATACATAAACCAACACATTCCTCACATTAAACGGATCATCAACACTCCCCTCACTCACACAAGCTCATCTCATTCTGGGAAGACCCGTGGTATAAACACCAAACTGTCCTTAACATGCACACTTTTTGGATTATACCAAATAAACTCAAAAATTTATCTACTGCCAAAGCTCTTGGCCTCCTGGATAGTAGTAGATCTAACTCATTAAAAGGGGTTTGCTTTTACACCTTAATCAAGAGGACATTAGGAACCTGACCCTAGAACTAGAAAACAATTCCTCAAACCGGATTTCTTGGAGATGGGGAGAACTCTATACTGTCAAACTAGCCTACAACCACCTGACCTTTAGAGGTATTTCCCCATCCTCCTCCTCAATCTGGAAACATAAGTGGCCGTAAAAACTCAAGACCTTCTTCTGGCTTCTTCTTAACAATAAATTGCTAACAGACCAAAACCTTTCCAAAAGGGGTTTCTATGGTCCTTCGAGGTGCTCTCTATGTCTTGGTAACTCTGACTCTATAGAACATTGGTTTTCCATTACAGCTTTCCCAACAGCAGCATCTCGCATTTTCTCAAGGTTGATAAACTAAACCACAACTTCACAACTATTCCAACTGGTCTCACACCGACTAGAAATAACTACACCCTCAATGGAGATGATTTCTTAGTCACTATATGTTGGAACCTATGGAGAGAAAGAAACAACAGAATATTCAACAACACCATAAAACCAAGGAGCACCATCATCACTCAGATTATATTAGATCTTCTTATACTTTCACACTATAGGGAAGAAGGTAAAGGAGGGCTCAGATGACTCACAGGAGGGGGAATCAGAGGCTAGATTTCTCTTCGACCTGAAGACGATGATGGATGATGAAACTGGAACCGGCCTGCTGCAGTAATAGACAAGATTTTGCACTATCTCCATAGACTGGTGTTTTGCACTTTAACTCTAGTTGTCATTCTTTGAGGCTTGTTATGGGGTGTCTCCCCCACAGACTCTTTTCTTTCATTCTGCAGAATTCCCACCATTTATTTTAGCGCATCAGTAGTGTAACAACTGACATAGCATGTTCTAGCTTGCTTATGTCTTTTATTAATGAAGGATCTTTTATCAAAAAAAAAAGAATGATTTGGAATCTCTACATCTCAACCAGAATATGGCCCATAATAGAGACAAATGGAAATGAAGGATCCATGCAGCTGACCCAAACATAGTTGGAACTGATCTTAGACGACGACGACGATGATGATATAATCTTTTTGTAGTCATTCAAACTTTCTCATATTAAATCCTAGGAATTGTCTAGGGTATCAAAATAGGGTCAGGACCAATAATTTTTTATTGGCACATCAATTCTGAATTTTTAATGCATTATGACTATCTTGTTTTATGACTACAAGTACCAAGGCTATTTATGAGTTCATGCTAACTATTTACTCCAACTTATATTAATATACTATAAGTTAGGGGAGAAAGCTACTAGGTATTAGTATAATCGAATAGGGGATTAGAAGAAGGGAAGTTTAACCTATATGTGTAGATTCGAGTATGTTATATATGCACAAATGAATCATGGTCATCTCACATGCTATATCTAGTCCCTATGAATAAAAATATTTCTCATTTATTCAAGAAATTCCCACTCAATGTCAATTTGTGGTTCTATGGGGCCTATAATGGTTCCCTTCATATTCTTAGTGTTTCACTAGGTCTCACAATAAGAAAACACATTTTGATCTAAAATTTTCATTACCATATGAAGTATGGTTGTAATTCTTGCATTTGTGAGAACCAATCACTCCAAAAAAGTCATACACCAATGAATAATCACCAATATTGTACATCATGATTGCCATCATAACTTCTATAAATCATCAACATTTCCCATAAAGCTCTAATCGTTCGTTTCCAGTCATCCTACTATTTAACTCACGATTCACCTTCTAATGATTACTTGTACTTTGAACATATGAGAGGTATACATGTTTCTTTACTGAATACCAACAATATAAACTCGTCATAACTTGTAAGACTATATGTGTGTAAGTTCACACTTTGTGATTCAATATTGTACTATTAAAATCAAGAAATATTCCGCAAATATGATCTTCTAGGGTACCAAAATATGGAACTTAATAAACTATATATTAGAAAAATTAACTTACTAGTGAATAAACTCAAGCTATTTTGTCATATCATTTTACAATTACGTAAAAAAGTTAGGTTATTAAACATAATATAATGTTTCAGTTATGAAATAAAATGTGATGATAATGACTATAACATAAACTAGATGATTCATCAAGTATTGATTTTCATATTGTAATTTTGAGAGGAAAAATAAATTGATTTTTTGTTGGTGATACTATCAAAAGTCAATATTTAACTTTCATAGAAAATATAAAATAATTCCATGATAAAAAATAGAATATGCATAAATGAAAATTTTGGGAGGACATATCACATGTTCTTTTTAATTATTTGGTTGTCATCATGGGATGGTTCTCAATTTTTATCTTTAATTTGTACACAAATTTCTCTAATAACAAGTTTTGTTATAGGTTTTCTCTTTTAAGTGACAATCACAATTCAAAAATGAATAAAATAATAATATAAAGTGATTTCTTTAGTTTATTCCCATTTATAATGCCAATGACACTTCCTTTAAAATATGGGTAGTTTACAGATTCACCATAGGCTTCGTGATTTTCCCTAAGGTCAAGTGGTCCTCCATTGCCATAATGGCGTGTTATATCCCCTAGAGTTATTTATAAAATATAAAATTTGGAAAAAATAATTGATAGAGGTTAGCAGAGTCCTGTTTGGTTTAGGCAATAACTTTCAATACCAATAGTAAGAGAAACAACTCATCTCTTATCAGTCTCACAATGTAAAAATTTGGTAATGTAGGGATACACATATGGATAAAGACCCTTACATTGGTTGGACGCCTTTATTTTCCTATTGTTTGAATCTTAGTGCACATTCTATTGAATCCTTATTACCTTTTCTTCATATGCTTATGTATCTACTAATTCTAATCATTGTGTAGGAAGTCTCATTATACCTATTATTTCTAGACCTATACACATACACTGAATCATAGCGAACCTATTGTTTTTAGTCCTAGTGCACATAACACTACATTTTGGTCATTCTGTTAATGAATCCTAGTCATCCTACTATTCATATTCTGGCCATTTCTTCTTTTTTTTAGACCATTGGGTAATGTTATTCAAAGTCTAGAATAAATGAATACTATATGACTCTTAACACTATATGTGTAGACAAGTCATATAGTATTGCTTCTTAAACAACTCTGAAGCTACACACACAATTGATATGCACAAGACTTAATTCTAGAGTAATAAAATTTTGATATGATTATCAATGTCTGCTAGAATTGGGAGAGAGATATCCATGGAATAATGATACTCCAGTAGGCAAAACCCCTTGTCATCAAGGTTTAATGTCTCTTTACACTGATGCAAAAAAGAAAAAGTAAAAATCAGCAAACTCCTCCAGTAATTTTAGGAAGGCAACATGTATAATTGTTTTCGGTGTCAATAGAACTTTGAATGAATACTGATAGAATTTATCTTGGTCAACAATCAATGGGGGTGTTGCTAATCCAGTTTTACCTGAAATAGATGTAGAAGATGCCTATTTATTTATTTTATTTATGAAAGTTCCATATGTATATAGACAAAACATAAGTAAGTGAAACACACATATGCATGTGATGCTTATACAATGATAGGTGATGGTCTAGTTAAGTCTGCAACATAAGTGCCTCAACACTAGTCATCTATGGAAAAGTTGGGTGGTTCTTGTAGAGTGTTCATAGGTAGTACCAGTGGCATTCGTTGTTAGATATATGGCTATTAGCCATATATATAGCATGGGTTAAGCCCAATGTAGTGCAACATGTACTTGGAGAAAAAGGTAGTGTTTTGTCCTATGAAAATGGGAAGAGTTTAGTCCCACATTGCTCCCTCCTAGAATTTTTGTGTCCTTATATGAAGGGTCACATGTGCCACTAGTGTCCAAGTGTCCTAGGGAGAGTATGCTCACTTCCTTGGTGGGTATGGTGACCACAACACATAGGCACACACGTGTGCGAGTGTCACGCTATGCCTCACCTCGCCCTAGCATGGTCGGTCCGGGTCGGGCCGGGCACGGGCTCGGGCTTGTGGATTGTGGAGAATGTCTTCTATCTTCTTTTTGTACTAGGATACAACTACATAATTTAATTATTAATTAAATTTATTGTTTCTTTTCAAATCAGATTTATTAGTCCTAACATAAAAGTGTCTCTTTTGTAGAATTTTCCGCATTGTGTACAAGAGCAATCGGGTGGTCGCGTCTTAACAGGAATAGGATTACTAGGGTGTGTAAGGCTATAAATATACCTCTGGTCATTAGGGCTAAATAGATCTTTCGAACATACAACCATCAACCGTTTGAGTGTGTTTTTACAAACCCTAAATCTGGAGTCTGCCGCCGTCGTTCCATGGTGTTACATGGATATCTTTCTTCTAGACACAACAAAATCATTTATCCTCTTCCTTCAAAGGCACAACCTATCAGGCAATGGTTCTTGCAGTTGCTGAGCTACACTGGCAGCACAACTGGTTCGTCTGCATCGCTCATCATCAACAAGAATGAGATGTCTTCTCTTTATATTCATGATCAGGTCAACTAGGAGAACGACGCCTATCCAGAAGGATTGCGAAGGCACTGATTTCTTCAAGTATAATAAGTCCATTTTTTGACAAACTATCTGGTTTGGTTCCTAACTCAGTTTTTATTTTCTCCTACAATGGTTATTCTTATGCTTCTTATTTGGATTTGGCATGAATATATTAATTTGTTACACATGTCACTGTTACATGTAATGACATAAATCTAAAATTAACAATAGTCTTAAAGAAATCAATTTCTGTTGTCAATTAACTATGGCCAGTCATGCTGGTTCTGGAAATAAAATTGATACGAGCATTATGCTTGAGAAATTTGTCGGTACGAACTTTGCCCGTTGGCAGAGTCGAATGCAAATTTGGCTTAATATTTCGGGTTTTGATCAGTACTTAGGAGAGAATGAACCTAAATCTGATGACACTATCCCTGATAATAAAAATATAATTGCTAACTGGAAGAAGGATGATAAGACATGATAAATTTGATTCTTTTTGGTTTAAATAACAAACTCTATGATTCTTATTCGTAGCCGCCTGTTACTACTTTCAAAGTTCTATGGGAAGCGTTAGTTAAGAATTTTAACACTGAAAACCAAAGTGCTAAAAAGTGATGTGTGTCTAAGTTTCTAAAATTTTAGATGGTCAAGGGTAAGTTTGTCTCTGATCAAACACACAAACTTCAACTCTTGTGTCGTGAACTCTCAGATGTAAAGATAGAATTGCCTAAGAAGTTTGTTGTTATGTCTATCATAGAAAAGTTTCCTAAGTCATGGGAATCGTTTGGCATGTCTCATAAGCATCACAAAGGAGACGTGACAATGGATGATCTAATGAGAGATATTAACATACAAGAAGAACACTTAAAAGAGAAGACAATCAAGGTTCCTACTGATGCAAACCCTAGTGTTAATTTTACTACCATAAAAACCAAAGATAAGAAAACAAAGAATGCACATAAACCTAAGGCTAAGATCTAGAAGAAACTGAAGAACAAACCTTGTTGGACTTGTGGACAGGTTGGCCATTGGAACAAGGATTGTTCTTTAAAGAAGGCAAAGAAAGTTGTCGCATCTGCAACTGAGGAGGCTGTGGTCAATATGATGAATACATCCTTGAACCTCAATGATGGGTACATATCTATAAAACCTGAAATCCTTTTTATTTTTGAATCACTTTATTGGATAATTGACACAGAGGTTAATGTACATGTGTGTGCTGATAAGTCCCTATTTGTGTCTTAGCCGGCCTCTCGAGACCAGTATGTGATTTTGAACAAATCCAGCTCTGCAAAAGTCAAAGGCAAAGGACGGGTGGACTTGAAGTTCCCTTTGGGGAAGGTATTGACTCTTCACAGGGTCAAGCATATTCCAACTATTCGACACAATATCTTTAGTGGCCTAATTTTAGTTAGGGTAGGTTATAGAGTAGATTGTAAATGTAATAAGGCTATTATTACGCACCTTCATGAATTTTTTGTCAAGGGGTATCTATGTGATGTGGAGAACTTATTTAAGATTCATGTTGAACCTATTTCAAGTTCTATTTTAAATTTGAATGATTATAGTTCTGTATGCATGAATTTTCTATCATCTGACGTTTGACATTCATGTTTGGGACATGTTAATGTTGCCTCAATGAAGCGTATGATGAATCTGAATTTAATCCCTAAATCTGACATTAGTAATAATAAATGTGAAATCTATGTGCAAGCTAAATTACCTAGGAAGTTTTTTCATTCTGTGAATAGAAATTCAGAAATGTTGGATTTATGCACATAGATATATGTGAATTTAATTAATGAGATTGCTACTAGGGATCAAAAATGTTATTTCATAACTTTTTTTGACAATGCTAGTAGATACTTCTATGTCTTTTTACTTAGAGGTAAATATGAGGTATTCAGTAAGTTTAAAATTTATAAGAAAGAAGCTGAAACTCAAGCTGGCAAAATACTTAAACAATTAAGGTCTAATAGGGGAGGTGAATACACCTCGAAATTGTTTTTGGAATTTTCCAATTACATGGTATAGTTTATGAGGTCACCACTCTATATTCACCATAGTCAAATGGGATAGTTGAGCATAAAAACCAAACCCTTATAGATATAGTAAATTATTTACTCCAAACCTCAAGTCTACCCAACTTCATGTGGGGGAAGCTTTGAATACGGCTTGCCATATTCTGAATAGAGTTCCCTATAAACATATAGAAAGTAGTCCATTTGAGGTATAGAGAGGATGAAAATCGAGTCTCAAATATCTTCGAGTGGAGGTGCCTTGCTAAGATACTTATCCTTGAACACAAGAGGAAGAAATTGGGACAAAAAATGGTTGATGTCATTTTCTTGGGGTATGTAGAGACAAGTTATGCCTATAGATTCTTGATTGTAAAATCCGATATCTCAGGTATAAAGGTCAATATAATTGTGGAATTATGTGATGATACATTCTTTGAGGATGTTTTTACCATAAAAATTAGTGTGCCAATGAAGTATATCAAGAAGATTCATTCACCATAAGTTCCCTCACGAGCATGTGGAAAGGATGAAAAATGTAGGGGGCGACTCAGAACAAGCTATTTCTAAATCTGATGATTCTGAAGAAATGATTGTACCAAGGAGAAGTAAATAGCCTAGGACATCCAAAGACTTTGGAAGTGAGTTTATCACTTACAATGTTGAGGATGATCCTATACCTTTCAAACATGCTAAGGATTCTCCAAAATCTAAGTTTTAGAAAAATGTCGTTAATGATGAAATCCAATCAATTCTATCGAATGGAACTTGAGAACTGGTGGATTTACCTCCTGGTTGTTCTGTAGTTGGATGCAAATGGATATTTAAGAAGAAACTTAATGCAGATGGGACAATCAGTAAGTATAAGGCTAGGTCAGTTGCTAAGGGTTACACACAGAGGGAAGGAATATATTATTTTGATACCTATTCACCTGTTTCCTAAATGACCACAATCTGAGTGCTTATAGCATTGGCTTCCATTTATAATCTATGTATCCAACAGATGGATGTGAAGACCACATTCTTACATAGTGATCTTCAGGAAGAGATGTATATATGGAATAACCTGAGGTATTTGTGGGGCGTGGGAATGAGTCCAAAGTGTGTAAACTTGTTAAGTCATTATAAGGCTTGAAACAAGCCCCTAAGTAATGGCATGAGAAGTTTGATTATGTGATATCATCGTTTGTCTTTGTTTCTAATGAATTCGATAAGTGTCTCTACTATAAAATTGTCAATGATGTATTTATTTTATTATGCTTATATGTTAATGATATCCTGCTTTTTGGTTCTGATGTGAAAGTAGTAAATGAGACAATGGTATGCTTGTGCAACAAGTTTGAGATCAAAGATATGGGTATCGCTGATGTGATTTTAGGGCTTAAAATTATAAGGTCTACTGATGATATAACTCTCTCTTAGTCTCACTATGTTGAGAAGATACTGAAAAGGTTTGAGTACACATCACGTAAATCTGTTAACTCTATATGATTCATCTAAGGCCTTGTTCAAGAATGAGACTGGGGTTCCAGTGTCTCAATAATGATACTCTCAGATTATCAGAAGTTTGATGTATCTTATGAACTGCACATGTCCAGACATTGTGTTTTTCCTAAGCAAGTTAGGTAGATACACTAATTGTCATGACAAGACCCATTGGGAAGCTCTCGACAGAGTTTTGAGGTATATCAAGGGAACTTGTTCCCTTGAGTGGCATTATGGTAAATATCCTTCTGTAGTCAAAGGATATAGTGATGCAAGCTGGATTGCCATGAACTCTGGGAGTAATGGTCAGGATATATATTCCTGCTGGGAGGAGGAGCTGTCTCCTAGAGGTCTAAGAAACATACCATATTGTCTTTGTCTAATTTTGAAGCGGAGTTGTGTGCTTTAGATGAAACCAGATTGGAAGTTGAATGGCTACATAGACTTATGTCCAGTTTACCTATGGTAACGAAGCCGATTCCTACAATTTTAGTTCACTGTGATAGCACTACAACCGTTGCTAAGATAAAGAGTTCCAAGTACAATAAAAAATAGCATAGACACATCCAAGTCAGATTGAAATCTATAAGGGAGTTAGTGTCTAATGGGGTCATGGCTGTGGACGACGTCAGTACCAATACATCTGATCCTTTCACTAAAGGTCTTACACTGGCTTTACTGGAACAATCTAGGTTGGGGATGGGACTGAAACCCCTACAGATTTGTAGGCAGTAGCAACCCAACCCAAAAGAGTGAAGATCCTATAAATTGGATTAAATGCGGTAATAATAAGTTGTCGGGTGAATCAGATGACACTATGTATTCTTGTTTGTTGCTTCTAGTATCTGTGTGTCTATCTCTTGGAAAACCTATTATGTCACAACTGCAAGTTAGTAAGAGATTAGTCTCTAAATGGTGTCAAGTCTTAGGACATGATGTTAGCAGTACATCCTTGGAGACTCCAATTAAACGGTTGATGTTGTGTAGGCCACAATAGAAGAATTGGGTTGTTCTCTAATATCAATCATGGTATATATTTTGTATGCATGGCCTTACTGCATTATTTTATTTTCTACCATTTCTTTATTATGTTGTTACCAACCTATACTCTTATACCTAAGGTTCAGGTTCAAGACTTTTGTTCACCTAGTTCATGTGGGAGTCAAAGTTAGATAACTCACTATGACAAAGTGAATTTTAGCATTATAATAAATAATTACTCTTTTGACCTCATTATATCCATTAATGGTCCTAAATTAATTTTCTTATCTACATAAGCAAAGTTGAGACTCAAATACGAAATATGGTGATCAATGTAGTTTTTACACACATTATCACACCTCAAATTAGATTAAATCATCACTTTGTCCAAAGAATCAAATTGATCCATCAAACTTCATAATTTGGTTCCTAAACTTTTTATAAATATTCCCCAAATTTTTGTGAATCTATGGTCCAAATTTCATTGCAATTGGACATTCCTACTAGTTTCTATGATTTTTCAAAGTTTAATGCTAAAAAACCTTTTTATTTTGCTCTTTTATGACTATTTCCAAGTCAGCAATCCAGGGCTCACCTTGGGGATGAATCCCAGCCCTTAGATCAGCCCTGCTCGGATCAGGGCCCGATCTCACGGCCACTGACTCATCTTCAACCTCCTGCTGATTGCAGGGAGGAGTAATGACGACCGAGATATGAGACCTCCCACTCTTGACCGCTATTTGAATTTCTAACCAAGCCAAAATGGTCTCCTCGTGGTTTGGTGCTCAACAAACCCTAATTTTACCACCATTTGTGCTCTGTCCAGCCGCCACACCATTGTCCTCACTCTCCTCTCTCCTTTCGGCGGCCACAGCTGCTGCTCCATGTTTGTTAGCCCTAAACCTACCTCCCGACCCTATAAAAGGACCCCCAAGGTCCGCAGCAAGTGCACTTTAATCAGATATGAGCCTCACACTCCATGTCGGCCCAAAACGCTCTGCTTTTGTCATCGAGCACCCCTTTCCCTCCCTGACCTTCCTGCTATTGTGCGGCGCCACCGCAATGCCTAGACTGGGTGTTTCCTCTTCGCAGCACCGGGCCACCACCTAAAGTGCTCTTCCAGTCCGCGAGTTGGAGATATGATTGGGCGGCACCTTGGTTGTTTCCCTCACCCACTGATTCTCCCAGAGCTTCTCCACGCCGACATGGTCCTCTGCTGATCTCCTGGGCTCGCGTGAGACTTGTGCGAGTAGGGGAAGGAGTCCTGGAACTTCTCGGTTCAAGAAAAACTCGTCGGTTCAGCAAACCAACTGAACCGCTAATTGAACCAAGAAAACAAGTGTTGAACTAGCCAAATCAGACTGTGAATCGAATCCTTAGACCAATCAGCCACCTCACATGTGTGGATCCATCTCAGCCGTTGTTCATCCAATGGCCCTCATATTTTAACAAATAAAGGTATTTTGTCTCTCTGGCCAATATTCAATTAAATTCCCAGATCTTACTTTATTCGTAGAAAACTCATCCTAGCTCCAAATAATTCATGTAAATAGTCAATTTTGATCAAGAAAATCCAGTGAATCCATTAAAAATACTTTTGAAACCTGATTCCAAACTATAATCACTGATTCACCTAAATCTTCATCTATTGATTATGTAAATTGTCTAAATGACTTTATTTGTGGTTAATCATGACTAAATGCTGAAAACCCTAGTTTTGTACTCAAATGATTATCTAGTAATCTAAATCTAATATATGTCAATCATACACTTTTGAAAATGAATCATTAGTGATCTAGATCTAATTATTTGATTCAATCTTAATTATCATCTTTATGAATAATGAGTAATCTTGACATGGATCTCAAATCTTACAAAACCCTTAATATTTTTGACCCATCAACCTGATTTGGAATTCCAATAATGCTAAGTATCATGATGATGATCTAGGAACTTGATGATGACTTGAATAATGATCATAATATTAGGGTTAACATATATGATTCTAGAAACCTTGGAAAGTCATTCACACTTGAAAATACTTGATATTTGAAATAATGTTGGACAGATTGAAATATTGATTGATCATAAGTGGATGACCTAACCCTAAGGTTGACCTAGGAAAGTGTAACCCTAATCTTGAATATTACAACATGATATCCAAATATCTTGATCTTGACCCTTGATCCAAATATTGTGTTTTAGGATCTAACTCGAAGGATCGACCTATTACTCATGATCTATACTCGAAATCTCGGTGAAAGGTACACTATTATATGACTCCTCCTTGATTGTATTGTAGATACTTTTATGTATCTCTTGATTGTATACTTGTCTATTTACTTGGATGAGCTATTGTTCCCTATGATTAGTCTTCTATTTTTCTATACCATATTTTGAAAAACCTGAAAACATAAATTGCATGCCCATTATGATTGCCCGTATATTGATAATGATGATGATATTGATAATGTTGATATTGAGTACAACAACCCCCTCATTTGGAGGTGGGACTTGTACATTGATCTCCTATGTTTCTATGGTGAGAAGGAGCCCAGTGACTTACCCCATCGCGTTGGGGCGATAAAGTCACACAAAAATATATAAGCATGCTTCTCGAATTACAACATAATGGGAACTCGTAATAAAAATTGAATCGTTGAATAACAACCTTTTTGTCGAATGATATTGAATGTTTGGAAATCATTTGTTATACTTTGAAATATAAGTCCTGCCAAGTATACTTATTTTCTTATAAACTATTTTGCTTGATTTTGATAGCGTACCGTGCAATTGCATGATTGTGTCTTGATTTTCTTGATTTTAGGCATTACAAATGGAATATTGAATAAGATCGCTTCCACTCTCATATACTATGATGACAAAGACAAATTGGTATTATATCTCCATATTGGGTTAGTTTGTTTTTCAATTATCCAGTTTTTAAGTTATTTATTTATTATTGTATATGCCAGTGTGATTGATCCTATTGGGCCACTCAGGGACGGGCGCTTCAATCCTTTTTCTACTGTCTAGGCAGTGGGATTGGGATTGGGGTAAGAACAGTTCTGTGACACTCACGTAGATTCAAACCGAAAGAGATCTGCTGAAAGAACAATATGGATGACTGAATGGTAGAGCACACTACACATTGGATTTTTTATGGAGATTGTTAGATTTATGGTTGTTAGCCATGTATATAGCATGAGTTAAGCTCAATGTAGTGCAAGTTGTGCTTGGGGAAAAAAGTAGTGTGTTGTCTTGTAAAAATGGGAAGAGTGTACTCCCACATTGCTTCCTCCTAGAACTTTTGTGTCCTTATATGAAGGGTCACATGTGACACTAGTGTCTAAAAGTCCTAGGGGAGAGTATGCCCACCTCCTTGGTGGGTATGGTGACCACAACACACAAGCACGCACACGCATGTGTGCGCCACGCCACGCCTCCCCTCGCCTGGACGGGCATAGGCTCGAGCTTGTGGCTTGTGGATTGTGGAGTATGTCTTTCGTATTCTTTTTTATACTAGGATACAACTACGTAATTAATTATTAATTTAATTAATTATTAATTCAATTATTTATTTATTTACTAATCAGATTTATTAATCCTAACTGGAAAGTGACTCTTTTGTGGAATTTTCTGCAATGTGTATGAGAGTAATCGAGTGGTCGCGTCTTAATAAGAATATGATTACTAGGGTGTGTAAGGCTATAAATATGTGCCTGGTCATTAGGGTTAAACACATCTTTCAAACACAAAATCGTCAGCCGTTCGAATACGTGTTTGCGAACCCTAAATCCGGAGTCTACCTTCGTCGTTCCATGATGTTACGTGGAAACATTTCTCCTGGACATAATAAGATCGTTCATCCTCTTCTTTCAAAAGCGCAACCTGTTAAGCGATGGTTCCTGCAGTTACTGAGCTGCACTGGTAGTGCAACTAGTTCGTCTACATTGTTCGTCGTCAACATGAGCGAGACGTCTTCTCTTCAGGTTCGTGGCCGGGTCGACTAGGAGAGCGACGCCAGAAGGATTGCAAGGCACTGATTTATTTAAGTATAGCACATTCATTTTTCAACGAACGATCTGGTCTGATTCCTAATTCATTTTTTATTTTCTCCTACACTGGTTATTCTTCTACTTCTTATCCAGATCTAGTCTAAATATGTTAATTTATTATACCTGTCGCTGTTGCATATAACGACGTGGAACTAAAATTAACAACATCCCTTAGAAAAGCCTCATATAAACAACTGAAATAAATATATGGTAATAGAAACTAAAATCCTCTTTGCCTCCATTGCCTCCTCCACCAAATGTAATAGCACGTGCATCATTTTCTTTATATGCCTCTATTTTAATTTGCCATCCTGCAATGGGAGTATAAATCATATGTATAAATGATAGGAAAAAAACCAATTTAGTAAACTTTTACAAAAATATTTACGAACATAGCAAACTTTGCAAAATATTTCCCAAAGTAGCACACTTTGGTCTGAAAACGCCACTTTGTGTGGAGCTTTTTGTAACCAGAACTGAAAAACTCCACAATAATTGGCGTGTCTGCTTTTAAATAAAAAAATGAAAAATAAAAATAAAAAATGAGTCCAAATGGAAAGCGCCACTTCATGTGGCTTTTTCATTTTTTTATTTTTTCCAAATTTTTTTATTTAAAAGCTGACACGCCAATTATTGTGGCGCTTTTCAATCTCACATATAAAAACGCCACAAAAAGTGACGGATTCCACACAAAGCATGCTATTTTGGGAAATATTTTATAAAGTGTGCTATGTTAGTAAATATTTTTATAAAAGTGTACTAAATTGATTTTTTTTCCTAAATAATATTTCCAATGAGTGTGAGTATGTTGTTCTGATGGGAGTTGTGCTTTCTATTGCTTGCCTACAATTATGTGTTCCAAATGATGGTTGAAATGAGCGTTTTCTGGAGTGTATGGTGTGGATGTCTTGGACGTGTGTTGTTTGCCTCCAACTATATGTTCCCCAACGGAGGTCAATTTCCAGATGGTCACTATAGGGGAGGCGTGCACCGCTGTGCCGGAAGGGACGACACTTGATTTGGCGTACCAGGATGGGAATACCGTGTCTGAGATAAGGTTCGCTAGCTTTGGGAACCTGCGGGGGACGTGTGGGCTGTTTGCCCCTGGGTTTCTCACCAAAGGGGACTGTGAGCTAGTCATCGACTGCATTGTCTGCCATCCAGAAGGTATGGATTGAAAACAACCATACACAATGAAACATTACGTTACCAAGTTGTTGCTTTTAGTATATGTATGCATGCTTGACATTGCTTGTTTTCTTCCTTGTCTTAGAGAAGGCATGCGTTGGGAAATAGTCCTGCTCCATAGATGCCTCCGAGAACTCGCTGGGGTGGAGCTACTGCTGATTCAAGGCCAAGACACTACTGGTGCATGCAATCTGCTAGGGATGGTTGCGACAAGATTATTATCTAGATAGTTAGTTGGAAGGTTTAGCTTAACTGTAAGAGGATTGAATGTAGGTCTATATCATGTCAATGAAATCATACCCCAGTAAATTTCTGAGCTTTCGTCCTGGTCAGATCACTCTTCTAGGCAGATACTACTCTGCTCAATTTAACCATAACAGATAATCAACTCCGTTTCGTTTTTACAATACATGGATTGCTACTCATGTAACTTGGATCCCAAAAAAATCTGTTTGGAAGCCGGTTCAATGCAGTGCCAATAGAATTCAACTAGTTGCAACCACATCTAGGGCTGCTTCGATCACCACATATGTTGCCTGCAGCTTGCCAGGACCCCATTATCACAACAACATTTCAATAAGAGGCTTTTAAAATGAAAACACACTCTCAGTCTCGGTGGTCCATTTACCCTCCTCAACTCACCACTTACTCCCTTCGTCACATACTACCTCAGTTCTATACCTATACTTTCTAATGTAATACAATATATAGACTACATATGCAGGAACTTTTTACAGAGAGGTGTATGGGAAAAAAATTAGGCAAAAAAACTTAAATGGCACATTTGCCAATTTTAATTACCTAAATGACACGTTCTTGAACTTATTGCCCAAAATGGCACATTTCTGGAGCAAAGCGTCCCCTGCTGGGACGTATTGCTCTCACGCGAGGCAATGCGTCCCGGCGGGGGACGCATTGGTCCCACAGGAGGACAATGCATCACGGTTCGGGACACATTGCCCTCCCGTTTGACCAATGCGTCCCACGCCGGGACGCATTGCCTCGCGTGAGAGCAATGTGTCCCGGAGCGGGACACATTGACCCCACAGGAGGGCAATGCGTCCCGAAACGTGCCGCATTGCCCTTTGTGGGACCAATGCGTCGCGCGCCACGACGCCGCCAACGGCTAGAAATTGCCACGCGGGCAATGCGTCCTGGACGGGGACGCATTGCTCCCAGGGCAACGACTATCTTACCGTTGGGGCCGTCGCGCGGCGCGGGGCGGTGCCACGTGGGCGCAATGCGTCCCCAACCGGGACGCATTGCTCCCCTATATATATTGGCCGAAAACAACCCCCCAATCTCACACCATTCATCATTTCCTTCATCTAGCTCTATACTCCCATTGCTCTGGAGTTTTTTCTCGGATTTCTATTGCTTTGAGTGATTTTTAGCTTATTTCGGGCGATCTTGGAGCTGATATCTTCTACTGCTCGGAGACTATTTGGAGCTTCTTCTTTCTCTTCTTCTATTCTTCGATTGTCAACACATAACTCTCCATTTCAGGTATTTATTCTACCAAAATTTTAATTTTCAAAATATGAACTTAACTTTAGTACGAAATATTACAACTGAAATAATTGTATTGTTACTCTTTAATTACACATTACTGAAATAATGATGTAGAAAATGACAATTGAAGGCTACTTAATACCTGAAAAATTATTGTTTGAAATTGCAAAATTACAAAATTATTTCTACTTACTTTTGCTGTTGTCGAGAAAGAAAATAAGGACTCCTGGGAGTGGTTCTTTGGTTCTCTACAAACTTGTATTCCAATCATTCCACGACGTACAGACTTGTGTATTATTTCTGATCGAATGAGTGGGATTTTTCCAACACTTCAATCAAAATTTCATTGGGCTCAACATCGTTATTGTCTTCGACATCTTCGGGAGAACTTCCATAAGCAGTTCAAGTCCAAGGAGTTGAGGGACCTTATGTGGAAGGTGGGATCCACAACTGATACACATGAATTTGATCGTCATATGACTGTTATAGAAACCATAGAACCAGCAGCGAAGTCGTATTTATTAGGCCAAAATCCAGTACATTGGGCTCTCGCATATGACAGAGGTTGCAGGTATGGGTCATTGAGTACCAATCATGTTGAAGGGTGTAATGGAGTCTTAAAATGTGTTAGAGGTTTGCCAATACAAGCGTTAATTGTTGCCACATACTATCGCTCCGTGACCATGTGGCTGTATAGGCGTAATCTCGCAAATAAACGTGCACAAGATGGATTTAAATGGCCCTTTAGGGTTCATGATAAGCTTTATAATGTTCGAGAGGATGCAAAAAAATTGACAATACACATCCGTGTGAACAATGATGAATGACTTGTTGGTGACATGGATGGATATAAATTTCAAGTAATAGTGCGTCCAAATGGTGGCAGTCAATGCAGCTGTGGTTTTCCACAACAATGGCATTTTCCATGCTCTCATGTTTGGGTAGTTGCAGACTCTGTCAATTGTGATCTTGATGCACTTGTGAGTGCATATTATACAAATGAGGCTTATCTAAATGCATACATAACTGAATTTTGTGGTATTCCCGACAAGAGGTATTGGCCTCAATTTGATGAAAGTAGAGGTATTTATCCCTTATTACCCCCTAGGAAATGAAGGCAAGCTGGAAGACCAAAGAAAAAGAGAAGGCATTCAACTATGGATGTTGATCCAAATCAGTATACATATCACTGTCATAAGTGTGGCAGAAAGGGCCATAATAGACGCACTTGTCCTAATGTCATATGATGGCTGGTTATGTAATGTTTGCATTTCAATTTACTCAAGTTATGTAATATTTGCAGTTTCAATTTCACTAAAGTCATGTAATGTTTGCAATTTCAATTTCACTAAAACAATGAATTTATAATGGTTTTTCTATAGATGGCTCATCGAAGGACATGGACATTTCACATGTCCATAGAGTTAATCCAAATAATAGCTACGAAGTGCCTACAGGGAAAAATGGCTCATCAAACTCTATTGGATGATGACTGGAATGACGTGCCAGATTTGTTGCACAACAAGTTAGGATTTATAGTGACAAAAGAACAAGCAAAATTTCATTGGCAAATTTTAAAGCAAATGTTTCACATGTATGAAGAACTTCTTGAGCTACCTGGTTGGTATTGGGATCACACAAAACAGAAAGCAATGTCAATCAACGAACAAGTAAAAAACCAGTTAGCTGTATCACATCCAGAGATACATCGAGTGGTACATCAAATGTGGCCATTTTATGAACCTCTAGATGAGATATTGAATCAAATGCAGTAACTAATTGTTGTAGTTCATGTTGTTCATGTTGTATTTTTATATTGTTCATGTAGTTCATGTTATCTAATGAAGAATCTTGACAATCTTAAATGTTGTAACTAATTTCATCTTATCTAATGAAGAATCTTGACAATCTTAAATGTTGTACAATATTTGCACTTTTCATTTAATGTAATATTTGCACTTTTCATTTAATGTAATATTTGCACTTTTCATTTAATGTAATATTTGCACTTTTCATAGATATGGCTCCTAGACAACAAACCTACCGACTCTCCCAGCACCACATTATGTTGGCACAATGGCCTATTACTGACCAGGATGTTTTAGACAATATTTCCATAGCTGGTTTTGGGCTTGTTCATAGGCTACCATGTATCCACCTTGACCCTACTTTAATCACTGCATTAGTTAACAGGTGGGACAACTCTAGCAATACTTTTAGGCTTCCCCCTTTTGAGATGAGTGTCACTCTTCAGGATGTTGCAGTTCTTTTAGGCCTGAGGATTGATGGCCCACCGGTTATAGCTTCATATCCTTTAGGTGTAGATGAGGGGAAATTTTCTTCATGGACTCACCTTTGTGAGAATTTCTTAGGAGATGCACCAGATGGGATGAATAAGGGGCATATCTCCTTGATTTGGTTGCGCGAGACCTTCAAGGATATGGATCTTACCGCGGGTGATGAAGAACAACAAGTAGAAATGAGGACAAGGTATACTAGGGCATATCTCTTATATTTCTTAGGTAGTTACCTTATCCCAGATAGTACAGGGGATAGAGTTCATGTTAGGTACCTCCCTCTTGTGTTCGATTTTGCACGTTGTGGCACTCTATCTTGGGGTGTTGCAACTCTAGCTTTCTTATATAGGGAGTTGTATAAGGAAACCACCCGGTCTAGGAGAACAGCCCATCTATCAGGTTGTGTGTGCCTATTACAGCTGTGGTGTTGGGAGAGGTTGGGAATTGGATGCCCAGGTACAATTGCAATGCGTTGGAATGATTGGCCAGAAGATGTTCCCTTGGGTTACAGGTTAAAGATCAACACAATTAATTTTTTTATTTGTCCAAATATTATGTAGTGTTTATCTAAATTTAGTTTGTCAATTTAATAGGTGGCCTACCTTTGTCCAAAGGAGTCAAACTATCAGGGGAACAATTCAGTTTTACGATTCAACATTTGATCAGATTTTGCCCTCACAGGTATAACTTACTTACCTCTGTTGTATGGTATGTTTTATTTATTTACAATTTACTCCATTTTATATGATACACGTTGTCTATATGAATAACAGATAGAGTTGACTCCTTACACTGCTGAGGTTCTCGAGAGATTGCCTGCCATTTGTAGAGATGGTAGTGATATTTGATTGGCACGAGTGCCTCTGTTGTGCTACACAATAGTGGAGTGGCACTTTCCCGACAGAGTACTTGGACAGTTCGGCTTTGTTGAAGTACAACCTACTCTTGAGTTGCCGCAGCTTAGCCGGATAGATGGGAGGGGTCATGCGGCTGAGGATTGGATGCTTCATTATAGGCAGGAGGTGCAGATGTGGAACAACAGACGTGAGAGCTTAGTTCCCGCTCCACCAGCTGATACAGTCTTCAGTCCTCAGGTTCACTATGCATGGTATCATACACAATACATCGTGCCCCCTCCAGCTATGCCTCCAGGCATATACTACCCGCAAAGTTATCGTCAGCAGGAATTTGTGAGTATCATTATTATTTTCTTTTACAAATTGTTATTATTTATCTTTGTTATTTGTAATATATGTAATTGGTCTTTATTATGTGTACATACTTTGTTTTACAGGTACAAACATAGGTGGCGATCCGAGCGGCATTAGATCACGCCCCTGCACAGATCAGAGACAACATCTATAACATCCAGGGGAGTTACTTTGATAGTCTTCCCGACTATGCTCGGCCGTGGGATCCCATACCCACTCATACCACAACCCCTAAGCCCACTCCTACTCCTACTCCTACTGTTGAGCCCACTCCCACTCCCTCTTCTCAGTTCATGTCATGGGGACCGACATGGCCATATTTTTCAGGAGCTGCTTCATATTCCTCATTCATCACCCCACCTCAACCACCATCATACTATGGAGCAAGTTCTTCTTCTGCTCCATACACTCCATTCCCACCAACAATTATTCCCGAGAGTCGACCACCATCTTATGTCACATATTCACCTACTCTGTTTGATTTCTCAGGATGCACCCCACCTGATGCATCCTATCCTGGTTTTCCGAGACCCCTCACCCCACCTCCACCTTTTCATTTCTTCCCTGATTCTCGCCAGCAGCCTCGTACGCAGTTGTCCCCAGTTCAGCCGTCTCCAGATGACATCGGTACAGAGGATCCTGATGTAGAGGGACGTGGGCGAGGACGTCGTGGGCGAGGACGACATACTTAGTTTTTTATATATTGTACAGTTTTGTATGTATGCCTTTGTGAGGACATCTATTGTATGTGGATCTATCATATTATGATATCACATTGGTTCATTTTGGATCATGTTGTTGTGGATCTATCATATTGTTCTGTTGTGTATTATTTTCTTGTCATGTTGATTCATGTTTTAACCTTGTTTTTAATTGTTATCTCATTTTTTTGGATTAAGTTCTTATTATATAAGCAATTAGGAACCAACCGATGTTGGTTGCAATACACTTATATATTCCATATGCATGTTACGACCTATTGAAATTGACAAATTTATAATAATTGAGTATATTATAGACATCCAAATACAAGTGAACGAATTATAAATGTACAAATATAATCAATATTGTTAATATACATATCAATAACCATGAAACAATATTAGTGACTGCAAAAATATGATTAAAAAAAGCAATGCGTCCTGCATGGAGACGCATTGGAACAATGCGTCCTGCATGGAGACTCATTGAGCAATGCGTCCCGCCAGGAGACGCATTGGTCCCACAGGAGGGCAATGCGTCCCGGTTTGGGACACATTGTTCTGTTGTAGGACCAATGTGTCTCTTGCTGGGACGCATTGGCCCACAACAGAGCAATGCGTCCCGAACCGGGACGCATTGCCCTCCTGTGGGACCAATGCGTCCCCCGCCGAGACGCATTGGCTCGCGTGAGAGAAATGTGTCCCGACAGGGGACACATTGCTGTAAAATGTGCCATTTTGGGCAATAAGTTCAAGAACGTACCATTTAGGTAATTAAAATTGGCAAATGTGCCATTTAGGTTTTTTTGCCAAAAAATTACACCTGGCCAACTTGAAAATGATTTGCAATCCTCAACAATTAGGGGGACACGGTCATTATCAACATCAAAACAAACTCACTAATAACTAAATGCCAAATAATAGATGGATGTGGGGGGACGAGGGGGATGAGGGGGCGAGGGAATGGTGGCGGCGGCAGCCATGATCGCGGAGGTAGGGTTTCTGGGGGAGGAAGGGGGATGAAACACCGATCAGGTGATCGGGAATACCTCCCTTTTCCTAGGGGAGATTCTTGGAAGGATCCAGGTCAACCAGATGATCCTGGAGGCACCTCTGAAGGAGGCGTTAGGGTTTCAATCCCAGGAGTCGGTTTGAACTTCCAATTTTCCGGGATGCGTGGGTCACCCACACAACACAGACAGGAAGATGGCGATAAGAATGATATGCCCGCGGCGGCGCCGAGCGAGCAGTTCCCACCACTGGGGGGCCATAAAATGGTGAATCAAGACAGAGAGGTTAACATGACAGACACGAACCTTTGCACCACAGCCGCAGAGCTAAGGAAGAACAGCGAACAAGAAGCAGCTACAGGCACCAACACAGATAACCACGAGACTTACTTTCTGGAATCCCTCTTTGAGAGCAAATTACCTCTTTCCGACGTCAAGATTTCACTGGTTGAATGCATCCCCGCCATCGAGATAGAACCGGATGCGGAAGAAGATCTAGCACGTCCATGGAAGTACACAATGGTCACCCATCTAATCGGCGCAGACGTAGGTTACATGACTATGAGGGAACGACTCCGCACACTTTGGAACCATGTGGGCAGGTTCAACATGTTCGAGGTAGACATTGGACATTGCGTTGTGCAATTCTCCTGTGCGTGGGACTTCGACACGACGCTCACATGTGGCCCATGGAAGCTTTTTGGCTGTTGTCTTGCAGTTTGGCAATGGTTCCCGTCATTTCAACCAACAGCAGAACTACCCCAGTTCCTGGTGACCTAGGTCAGGATTCTAGATCTTCCTCTTCACCTCTATGTGCCGACTATGTTCGAATACATTGGCCTCGCGATTGGCAGCCTGGTGAAAGTAGATACCCACACCATGTTAAGAACAAGAAGTAAGTTCACAAGAATACCTGTTGACGTAGATACCACAAAACCACTCATTCACAACATCATGATCAACAACGAGGTATACCAGATTGAATATGAAGCTTTTCCTGAAACGTGCAGTGACTGTGGTAAGCTAGGACACAACCAAAAACAATGCATGACCAGGGGAGCCAACCCTACTTCTAATATCAGCAAGGAGGGTAATAACCAGAATTTGAAGGATGATGAAGGCAATGACAACTGGCAAACTTATAGGAGAAAAGCCACTGTGCAACGATCTAGAACCATACACCATAATAGATCCATGTAAAAGAATACTGGCAGCCCAAAGAGCTCGACCTCAAACAAGTTTTCCAGCCTAGCTGATAAGGAGGGCCATGAGGACTCTTCTAGCCCGCAAGTTGAGGAGACCCATGAAAATAAGGCTACCCAAAACCATGCTAAGAGTTAGAAGGAGAACGATGGTAAAACTGACAAAATCTGGAAAAACAAGAAGATAACTTCAGCAGATGATAAGAGAGAGGTCTTAAAAGATATTACACCTACAGCTATGAAGAACACAGATGCTTCATACGTACACACTGTGGTGAATCCAGGAGTAGATGAAGTTATCGAGGAGGTCATCAACATAGAGGAGGAAATCGAAGTCACTGAAGTGCCAAGTAACAACAGCTCGTCCCACACAGTAGTTGTAAATGAGGAAGACAAATGTCTCGATCCACCAGACGGTACATCCACAGATATACCACCTGCAACCACAACTCCAATTGAAGAGGAACCAGAGAAGATAATCACAGATGAAGAAGTGCTCGATGTCCCAATTGATATTGTCAATTGTAACCCTTTGCCACCAGGCAGAAAAGTCAAAGGCAACAACTCCAAATTAAAAAATGTCCGCCCCAAACCTCCCTATGAAACAAAAAGAAGGAGCCCTAGACTTGTTCGGGAGCAGAGTATGGAAGCAGATGAAGTTGGCGAAGTGAAGGAGAATCATGAACCTATTGGTTCACAGTAAGGTGGTCGGGAACCTATCCCCCTTCTTCATATTGGTGTTTAATGTTAGATTTAATTTGCTGGAATGTCTGAGGAATCGGAAACGATGATACATGCCGTGTCCTCCAAGATATGATCTCACAAAGGAAACCAAAATTAGTACCAATTCTTGAGCCTAGAATCAGCGGGGCTGCAGCCACCAGAACCATTAAAAAGCTCGGTTTTCCTAACTCTCACAGAGTAGAAGCTAGAGGTTTTGTCGGGGGCATCTGGTTATGCTGGTCATCTGCGGACTATGAAGTGAAGATTATCAACAACCATAGACAGTTTTGTTTGTGCCTTATCAATGACTCTACCTACATCACTTTCATCGATGCCAACCCCCATATTTCTGTGAGGAAGCTTCTCTGGAAACACCTGGTTCAGATGAGAAAAAACTTCAACAAACCATGGATTGCTGTGGGTGATTTCAACACTACTATCAGCCCTAACGAAAAGAAGGGGGGGGAGATACAATTTCAATGAAGCTACACTATTTAACAACACCCTTCTAGAGGCTGGGCTCTCCAACATGGGTTTCATGGGAACAAAATTTACCTACAAGCATGGAAATCTTCAAGAGCGTTTGGATCGCGCCGTCGCTAATTCTGAATTTTTGATGAAATTCCCTCACTTCATAGTTGAACACCTCCCAAAAATCTGGTCTGACCATTGCCTGATTTTAGTCAGATCCACAGATAGAAGAACTACCCCCCCCAGATTCTTGGTAAAATGTTCCTGGTCCAAGAACATGGACTTCCAAAAGATGCTACAAGCCACCTGGCTTTCACATCTCGATTTCAATGAAGCTTTGAAGTTGTCGAAGAAGGAGATAGTGAAGTGGGCTACCACTCACAACAACAAAGTGGGGAAAGAAAAAGCTAAAATCCTTCGCAACCTCAACCTCCTTCAACAGAATTTGGCTCTCAGATATGATATTATAACTGACAAGATGATAGGAGATTTGCAGACAAAATACACAACCATTCTGAGAGACGAGGAAGACGACTGGAAACAAAAGAGCCACATTAAGTGGTTGGTCGATGGCGATATAAACACAAAGTTCTACAACGCCTATGTCAAGCAACGACAGCAAAGCAACAAGGTCACTATGCTGAAAAAACCAAACGACGACTAGACAAGCAGTGAAGATGATATCCAGACCATGCTAGTTAGCCATTTCGAATCCCTCTTCACTGAGGACCGCACTGTGGATGCTAATAAGGTAATCAATTATCCTGGTTCTTTAAATAGACTTACTGATACACAATGCAGGGCGGTGTCTGCTTCCCCTACGTTAGCTGAAATTCACAAAGTCTTGAAGTCCATGAATCCTCATAAGGCGAGCGGGCCTGACGGCATTTATGGCTCCTTTATGATAGCAAATTGGCAGACAATCAAATCGTCGGTTCTTTCTACCATCTCTAAGGCATTGGCAGGAGAAGCTTTGAGCGATGATCTATGTGCAGCCAATATTGTCCTCATTCCAAAGGTCTCCAAACCTGAACTTTGTGAGCAGTTCAGACCCATCTCCCTCAACAATATTAATCTTAAGCTCACCTCTAAGTTCGTGGTTGAAAGGATAAAAGCGTTCCTACAAGATTGGGTGTCTCCGGCTCAAAGTGCCTTTGTCCCAGGCCGGAAAATTTCTGATAACATTGTGGTAGTTCAGAAGATCATCCATAATATGCGAAAGCAGACGGCCAGGAAAATGATGGCTATCAAGGTCGATTTGTCTAAGGCTTATGATCGTATGAACTGGTGATTTGTACAAGACACTTTGGAGAAAACTGGTCTTCCGGACACTATAGTTAAATACATCATCGGCTCGATGTCAGGTGGCACTGCTTCTATTATCTGGAACGACGGTCTTGTAGGGAGCTTCAAGGCAAGCAGGGGCCTCAGGCAGGGTGATCCCCTCTCGCCTTACGTTTTCATACTATGCTTAGAGAGACTTAGCCAACACATCGACAGCAAAGTGAAAGCTAAGGAGTGGTCTCCGATTAAACTTTCTACCACGGGCCCTATGATATCTTATTTATGCTTCAGAGATGACATGATTCTCTTCGCCAAGGCAAATATCAAGCAGTTAAAAACTATTCTTCGTTGTTTCAAAGAGTTTGGCGAGGTTTCAGGCCAAGCCATTTTTGTTAAGAAGTCGAGCATCCACTTCGCCAGTAGTGTACCAAGAGGCACTAGAAGATTGTTGTGTCAAACGAGCGGCTTCACTGAAACCACTGACCTCAGCAAGTACCTGGGGGTCCCCATCATCCACAGAAAGGATTCTATGAATACCTATGGTGAAATTATTCAAAAAGTATCCAATAGTATCAATTCTTGGTCCGCTCGCAGCTTATCTCTAGCTGGGAGAGTTTGTATGGCAAAAGCTACTCCGAGTGCCATCCCCACCTACACTATGCAATCTGCTGTTATCCCTCTCAAGGTATGTGACAAAATCGATGCTAATGTGTGATCCTTCATATGGGGGGCGGGGCACAAATCTAATCCTCTCTCCCTTGTTACATGGAACAAAGTCACTAATAGCAAAGAAAATGGAGGCCTAGGCATCAAGTCGATGCGGGAATGGAATCAAGCTCTTATTAGTAGACACGCCTGGGACATTGAATCAGGAAGAAGCTCCCTATGGTACCAAGGACTGAAGAGAAAATATACCAAACATGACGGAAACCCCAACGTTGATTCCTCTAGACTCAGAAAAGCAGTGCTAAAAGCTAAGGATTTCCTTAACGATAACTCTATGTGGTCTCCTATTAGTGGCAAAGACATCAACGTGTGGACAGACAAGTGGTGGAGCCCAGATACTTGCTTGATAAACCAGACCAGGAGGCCTATTCCTCCTGATCTGGACTTGTAGGTCGCCAATCTCGTTAACCTCAATAATGAGTGAGACATTGATTTTCTGAAAGATTAGATATCAGGTGAGGACGTTAACAAGATAGCAAGGACACCCATTTCTTTGGAACCGCAAGCTGATGATGTGCGGGTCTAGATTCATACTGACAGCGGGCAATTCACCACTAAGAGTGCTTATAACATTCTAAGAACCCACAAAGAGATCCACTATCCGGGAAAATGGGACTTGATATGGAAGTTGAAGGTCTCTGCAAAGATCAAATTCTTTTTGTGGCTCACAGGGCACAATGCCATCCTAACGAATAGTCAGCATCTCAAATGCCAAATGACTAACGATGAGTCATGCCCAAGATGTGGTGGAAATGAAGAAACTACCATTCATGCCATGTGCGATTGCCCCAAAGCTCAGGAGGTATGGAAGTTGGTTCTTGAACAACAGAAGCTGGCTGCCTTCTACTCTGCAACAAACATCTGGCAATGGCTGAACGCCAACCTGGCCAGAGACAAAACACACGCGATCACTTTCTCAGTCTCGTGCTGGATGATTTGGAGAAGAAGAAATGTGGAAATTTTTGAGAAGAAAATCCTGCCGCCAAACCATCTTCACCTCAAGATAGTAGATGAGACACATGCCACTGTCTGAGCCTGGCAAAGCGAAGAGGAGTCTGATACTCTGAAGCACATGGAATACTGGAAAAGACCAGAGAGCCCCTCTCTTAAGCTCAACGCTGACACCGCCTACAAGAATAAGGTTGTGAGCATTGTTGTGATTTGTAGAGACCACAATGGTTGTTGGAGGGGGGTATTGCCCGCACCTACAAGGCAGAAAACTCCTTAGAAGCTGAGGTTATGGCCGTGGACCTAGCCATGGATCTGGCGGAGGATTTGTCGATCAACCAAGCTGCTGTGGAAACAGACTCTCTACTTGCTTGTAATGTTGTCAATATGGCTCCTGAAGAAAACCCAAGGCTAGCTAGATGGATCCAGCAAATCCGGAAGAAAAGGAGGCCTAGATGGACTATTAACTATGTTCACAGAGAAGCCAACACTACAACTGACATGTTGGCCAAACACCATCAAAAAACCGGGTATGGCTTCTATTTTTACAGCAAACCACCCAACCCTATAGAACGGATCATAAATATCGAGTCCTGTAATGGTAGTAGTACTACCAAGTTTAATTTCCTCAATCCTAATGATGTAAGCAATGTTTCTTTTGATTTAGCTTGTACGAGGAAGGCAAGATGAATAAGATAGCCTCCTACTTCTCTAAAAAAAACAAACTCACTATGTATTAAACACACAAATTCAATGCCACATTATGTTGAAACAAACAACCCATATGACGAACACACATACTAGACAAATATTGTATACATGGAAATTGCACAACATCATAGTGTGATGTTTAAATCCTATAAAGGAGACCAATGGATTTGATCAAAACCCTAAATATTCATATGAATCAAAAAAAAATATAAGAGTAGATTTGAGGGTTATACGAGAGATTTAAGTGCAAAACTGGGTACAAATAGCGACTAAAACTAAGATGAATATGTTTCATAAAAACACCCTGAACATAAATGTTGCTCATCCTCAAGTAACACAAAATCTAAAATAGTTCCTAGTCTAATACTTTCAACCTTTTTGATTGCCTCATCTTCACATCATGTCGGTATGGCTGAGCATCTCAACTTCCTGAGATCACTGAACACATCTAAAAAAACCTTCTTTCCTGAGTTTATTTCTCAAAAGACACTTCCTTCCCACTTTCTCCAACATTAGGCATGTCTTAGGGCTTCATGAGAATCTAGAGATACTTGTAAAACAACAAGTTTGCATTTTATTTGACATCATTGTTTTTCAAGAGAGTGTTAAAAATTATACATTCATTGTTCCTGTAGGTGGAAATGGGAGTGAAGGAGGTATGGAAGGATATAGAAAATATCTGCTCTATCCGACTCGAGTTTTTACTATATGGTTGCAATTAAATTGATTGCAATCTTTTTTAATGTGAATCTCTCCTCTATTCAACTCGAGATTTCATTTTTCTAGTGTGCATATTGACATTTTTTCTTTTCTTTTTTGGTGTTACACCCCTATCACATAGAGAGGGGTATGGAAGAAGCAGAAAAAGAGAGGGGTGGTGTGCAACCCTGGAATTAGGGTTTGGCACTATTTTATGGATTTTGTTTGCTTTTTGTGGATGGAGGGGTATGAAGATTGTAGAAGAAGTGTAGAAGAGAGTTCTAATCATAATGTAACTTAATTTACAGTTCAGTGTACCAGATTGTTCTCCTTTATCACACTATGCTAAAATAATGATTCAATGTAAATCAAGTGGTGATTATGTGCTATTGTTCTACTAGTCGGTAAAAAGTACAATGTGTTTTATCCCTCTCAGTTTGAAAGATACTTGCCATATTTACTGAAGAATCATAAGCTTCACCACGTGGTATTTAACCATTGGTTAATTTTAGAAGTTGTCCCACTTGAGGCTTTGCATCAAAAAATAAGGGTAAAATGATGCAAAATTGCATGGAAAAAGAAACTATCCAGCTAGATAAATGCTTTGATTGAATAGAAGGCGTCAAAACTAAATCAAGTTTCTATGCAAAATCACTTTGAAAATTTTAATTTTTTGAAAAAATTGATCAAAGTTTCTTCAAAATTGCAATGATGGAATATTAAGTCTGAAATAGATAGGTATGGTGGAAAGTAGAATATGCTACCTACCACCTTGAACATAGAAATTTTCTCATCCAGAGAAAACACTAAATCTGAGATGCATGGAACAAATTGTGCTAGTTGGACCAGCAGATGTGGTTGTGTTCCTTTCAACAATGTATCTTCCATCTAAAATCTCAAAATGAAAATTATCAGAACTTAAGATTGCATCTTGTGATGTGTTATCTACTGAGTGCAAAATTTTCTAATTCAAAATTGAAAGTAAAATCTAAGGTAAGGATCAGGTTGCCTCTTGACAAGCGCATTTGTTTTATGTCATTGGCTAGACATGCTTCTTTCAATTTTTAGGTAAATAGACTGGTTTGGAAAGATTTAGTGATCCTTTTATGCTCATGCGACTATGGTGAAATATCTCTTCAAGTGTTGTCCATTTTCCACAAACTCGCCTAACTTTTCACTCCATAAAATGAAGGAACCATGTGGGTACATGCTCTTAACATTGTATGGTCCATACTAGCAAGAATGGAGTTCCCGAGGAACATTGCCAGTCTTGAGTTAAATAGTAGAACTTGTCTCCCACTTATATGTTTTTCCTTTTTAGATGACCATCATGCCATAATTTTGTGCGTTCTTTGTAAATCGTAGTATTCTCATAAGGTGTCATCTGGATCTCTTCCAGCTCTTGAATTAGCAATAACCTGGCTTGGCCTGCTTTCTTCATGTCAAAATTTAGTTGTTTGATTGCCCACCAAGTTTATGTTCATGTTCTACATGCAAGTGACATGATTTATCATATATTAATATAAAGGGTGTTGTTCTAAGATGAGTCTTAAAAGAAGTTATCTAGGCCCACATGGAGTCATTGATTTTTCCTAACCAGTCCTTTAAGTTGTAGCCTACAGTCTTCTCCAGGATGGCCTTGAGTTGGTGGTTTGATACCTCTAACTGTCCACTCATCTGTGGATGGTAGGGGAATCTACTTTGTCGATCACATCATATTTTCTCAATAGAGCCTCAAAACTTCTTTCCAGAGAATGAGAACCTCCGTCAAATATCACAGTGTATGGAACTCCAAAATGGGGAAAATGACATCTATGAACATTTTGATAATTGGTTTAGAGTCACTAGTGATGGTTGGTATGGACTCCACCCATTTAGATACGTAATTCACCGCAACTAGAATGTACCAAATCCATATAAGGGAGGAAATGGGCTCATGTAGTCCACTCCCCAAACATTGAAAATCTTGACTTCCTACTAGAGCTTAAGAGGCATCTCATATCTTTTCATAATGTTACCTTCTCTTTGGCATTTTTCATAGTACAAGACAAATTTGTAGGCATCCCTGGATATTGTTGGCCAAAAGAAGCCACATTGCAAAACCTTCAAAGCAATTTTCTTGGAACTCATATGGCCTCTGGCAGGGCTTGAGTGGCATTGCTGTAGAATAGTATGTGCTTCTTCCTCTGTGATACAACATCTATTAGAGACCATCAGTATAGAGTTTGAAGAGGTATGGGTAATCCCATTGATATTGCCTCACATCATGCATGAATTTCTTTAGTGCAATGCCTTTGCATTCAGGGTGGATGACAACATCTACAAGGTAGTTCACATAGTCTGTGTACCAAGGAATAACTTCTAAAGCTTTCATGAGATAGTCGTCAAGAAGGGAGTCGTTGATAGGGATCATTTCAGTGTTTAGAGTGAGGATTTGACTCAAGTGATCTCCCATGACATTTTTCGTTCCAATCTTATATCTTATCTCAAGATCAAATTCTTGCAAGAGGAGAATCCACCTAATTTATCTGGGTTTTGCATCTTTTTTTTGGTAACCGAGAGAACCCTCCTGGGTGAGCCTGACAAGGTAAACTCTTGAGGAATGAGAAGGTGTGGTCCGATCACCCCCCTCCCGCACCTAATCAGCGTGGATTGTCATTCACAAAGCGTCTTCAGTGAGGTTCAAACTCAGGTCGTTCATTGGCACTTACCAAGCTCTTACCACCCTGAGGTTTAGCATCTTTCTTTTCTATAAGGTAACAAACTTTATTATGATCTATGTGGATGATGACCTTCTAACTGATGAGGTAGTGTTTAAACTTGTCAAAGGAATACAAAACTGCTAAGAGTTCCTTCTCAGTAGTTGCACAATTCCTTTGAGATTCGTCAAGGGTCTTAGATGCATAGTAGATGACATAATGTTTCTTTCTATACATTGTCCCAAAACAGAGCCAACCACAGTCACTGGCGTCACACATTATTTCAAATGGTTTCTTACAATATTGAGCACAGATGATAGGGGTTGATGTAAGAGCATGCTGAAGATTTTTGAAACTCTTGATACATTCTTCATAAAAGTTAAAATTGACATCCTTTAGCAGTAGATTTGTCATATGCTTGGTTATCTTGGAAAGTTCTTTATAAACCTTCTATAAAAGCAAGTGTGATTGAAAAAAGCATCAACCTCTCTTACATTGGTTGGGAGACTGAGTTTAGATATCACTTCGATCTTTGCTTTGTCTACTTCGATCCCCTGATTACTGACCCTATGGTCGAGTGCAATGCTTTCTTTTACCATAAAATGACATTTCTCCTAATTTAGCACTAGATGTGCTTCTTCACATTGTTTGAGGATCAAGGATAGGTACTTAAGGCATGAGTCAAAAGAATATCCATAAATAGAGTACTCATCCATAAAAACTTCCATAACAGTTTCAGTGATTCCGAGAAATATGGCTACCATATGCAGCATTGGAAAGTGACAGCCGCATTACAAAGCCTAAAAGGCATCCTTCTAAAGGCATGTGTTCTAAAGGGGCAAGTGAACATTGTCTTCTCTAGGTCGTCTGGATGTATGGGAATTTGATAAAATCCATAGTAACCATCGAGATAGAAAAAGTTATCCTAGTGAGCCAATCCCTCTAAAACTTGGTCTAGGAAAGACATCAAGAAATGATCCTTACCAGTGGCATTGTTTAACTTCCTAAAATCGATACAATCCTCCCCTCAGTGATTGTTTGAGTGGGGATGAGTTTGTTATTTTCATTATGTATCACAATAGTTCCACCTTTCTTTGGGACAACATGTACATGACTTACTGATAGCGAGTCAAATATAGGATAGATGATTTCTATAATGAGCAACTTGATGACTTTAAGGAGAACTACCTCTTTCATATTTGGATTCAACATTCATTGATGTTCAAGGGTCGGTTTGTGGTCTTCTACCATGGGGATTCTATGCATGCAAAGTGCTTGATTGACCCCAGTGAGGTCACTCATTTTGTAGCCGATGGATTTTCTCATTTCCCTT
This sequence comes from Alisma plantago-aquatica, assembly GCA_963693085.1. Taxonomy (NCBI): domain Eukaryota; kingdom Viridiplantae; phylum Streptophyta; class Magnoliopsida; order Alismatales; family Alismataceae; genus Alisma; species Alisma plantago-aquatica. The sequence continues at coordinate 1,280,702,087 of OY856411.1, forward strand.
AATTCTTTTAAAATTTTATCTACTTTATCTGATGTTAGGTCGGAATTTATGATAACTAGGTAGACCTTGAGGTCATCTAGAAATATGTACTTCAGTCCCTCATGTAGGGGCTTCATTTTAGGGGCTTATGGTTTTTCGTATAGCTCTTCAGTTACGTGCACCACCTTGAGTTCCTTGAATTCATCCTCATAATCTTATTCTGTAGTGTTGAGGTGGAGCACATAATTTTTACTTGTTCATTGATGGAATCATCAACATTTGGGTTTGTTAGAGCCACTTTTAAAGGATCATCTGATTCATGATTCTCCTGTGTGAGGAGTGACATTTTCTTTATGCAATCAATCAAATAGATGTCTTCTTGCATGCTTGGTCTTTACATACTTTCAAAAAGTCTAAACTCAAGTATTTCCTTCCCCAGTCTTAGGAGCAAGGATACCACTTCACATCAATCAAAGATCTCACAGTGGAGAGGAACAAACATCCAAAGATAAGAGAGAATCTGGAGTCTTCTTTTATGTCCATGATAATGAAGTCACATGGGACGTAAGAGTCTTATCCTACCTTAACCGAGACATCCTCAGTGATTCCCAATGGAAGTGTCATAGAATTTTCAGCAAGTTGTATGGTCATGTCATTTGGGAGAAGTTTTGCAAATCCTAGACTCTTTAAAAGGCTAAGTGGCATGATAGATATGCTTGCCTGAGGTCAGATTATCCCTTCTTACATGTGGATTTGTCGATATAGCATGAAATCCCAAAAGATCCTGGGTCTTTTTTGCTTCTTGGGCATTTTGCTCTGAATAATATCAGAGGTAGTTCTTGCCAATTTGATTGTCTCATATTCCTGGTTATATATTTTCTTGTGAGGAGCAATTTTAAGTACTTTGTCCTTGCTGGTATCTCATCCAGAGCATCTAGAATGGGTATATCAACATGAAGCTTCTTCATTGCTTCCTTGAACTTCATGAATCGAGTGTTGAGCCTTTTCTACTTCAGTTGAGGTTGGAATGGAGGATGAGGCATGTATACTGGTATAACTGGCTTAGGCATGTCTTCTATTTTTGCAATGGTAGGTCGTTTAGAACTTTCTTTGTCTACCATATAAGTGGTTAGCGGTTCCTTCAGTTGAGATTTAGGAACTTCAGTGTCCTGGACAAGAATGAAATCATCCTCATGTGTAACTACCATAGGTGACTTGATAGGAGGATCAGAATAGTCCTTTCCAGATTGAGTGGCAACAACTTTCAGTTACTCAGGATGTTTAAGATTGTTCTCTAGATGGCTGGCAAAATCTCTAGCAGGTGGCTTGAGGCTACCTGAAAGTTGAGCTAGTTGGGATTCAATAGACTTCTGATAGGCTTGCAGATTTTCTATCATTGTATGTTGCGAGTGTAGCATCTTGTCAATGGCTGACAGTTTGTCATCAGAAGAGATGGGACCGGCTTTTTGTCCTTGTTGTAGATGTTGATGTGGGATTTGGTTGGGATTCTGAAAATTTTGATATTGGTTGTATTTTCTTATCTGATAGTTACCTCTAATTCCCCTGGTTCCTGAAGTTTTGATGTTAATTGTACTAGAATCTTGGCGGGCCTCATTGTTGATCCCTATCTAGACCGAGTTTTTGTGAGTTTTCCTCTCCTGAAGGATACCCATACTGCAAGTCTAGGTGACTCATGTTCTGATTCGGATTATAATATCCTTGACCAGAGATAGTGTAAGTGGGATTCAAATTTTCCATCTGACTATTACCTCCTTGGGCACAATCATTGCCTAGAACAACATCATAGAGAATATTATAGTCTAGAGTAGAATGGTCCATGCCTTTGCATGATTCACATAAAAGTGAAGTTGCATTTACCTGCTCTTATTGTCGAGGGGGTGAACACCTCCTTTCATATGCATTGAAAGACGATTAGAGGTTGTCTTATTTGGAGGCTAGTAGCTTTAGAGATTATATGATAGACTTATACTTAGGACTACTTTCTGCCATAGCTACCTTTAGCACCCCCTTGCCTATAGATCTGCCCAGTTGGCTTGATTTTCAACTACAAGGGTGAAAACCTTCCATGCACTACCATAACTTTGATGCATGAAGTTTCCTCTAGATGAGGAGTCTAAAAGCTTCTTGATATCATCACCACACCCCTAGAAAAGATTTTAATGAGCTGATTCTGAGGTATGCCATGGTGTGGACACTTGCACAGAACTCATTGTATCTTTCTCATGCTTATGCTAGAGTTTCACCAGGTACCTGAGTAAATTGTGATATCCAGCCCTAATATTGTAGGTGAGGGAAGTAGGATAGAACTTTTCCAAGAAAACATTTTGAAGTTGTTCCCAAGTGGAGATGGGGTCGTATTGTAAGGATTCATACAACTCATGGCTCTATCTATAAGAGAATATTTGAAGAGTCAGATTTTGATGGCGTCATTTGTAACTCCATTCTATTATTTCATAGCACATAAGTCTATAAACCTCAAAAGATGTTCTTGACTATCCTCACCTTGCTTACCATAGAAAGTGTTGTTTTGAAGCAGTGCAATCCAATGTGCCCTGATCTCAAAGTTTGGAGTAGCGATGGGAGGAGGCTGCACATGGTGTTGAATGTCAGCAACCTTAGGGATTGAGAATTCTCTAAGGTCCTTTTATAACTCAACTTGTTGAGCAGCTACTTGGGTTGCTTAGATCTCCTCTTGAACTATAGTTTGGGATTCTTGCATAAGCCTTTCCCTTTGTAAATTAAGGGCTTGAGCTACCCTTTGGGAAATTTCCTCCTCTTGTGCCATCCTACCTTGGTTCTCTCTACTTTGATGACAAAAGGTTCATTCTAGCTTAGGGTCAAATCTAGCTGTAAGGTTGGTGCTTTTGGAGCAGTGCATGCACTACTCTTTGGGGGTACATGGGATGGAAAGATCTTTTGGGGGTTAGATAGATGGAGTAGAATCAAATTCAAGTTTATGATCAATAGTATCAATTGTGAAAGTAAATCCTAAATTAATCTCAATAGAACTAGATTTGACTAGACGATCCCATTGTCCCCAGCGACGACACCAGAATTTGACGTGGCTTTTACTGCATTAACAAATTCACCTAGGGCTAAAATCCCTAGGTTTTTACCAAAACCTTATGCAATAGTACCACCCACAAGCAGACGTGTCTTACCATAGTATAGTTACAGATCAAATCCTAAGGGAAACATTTATAAGAATTTTGCTAGTCGCATCCAGTCCAACTAAGACTAATATTTAGAACCAAGAGTTGATTTGGGCTTTATTAAACTAAGTGTAAAGAAAGTAAAAGAGCAAAATTCATACTGAGTTTAGATTAATGATGGGAATCACTCAGGTGAAATCGGATTTCACCACCACTACACGTACAAATACATCCAGGAAAAATATAACTATCCAAATAGAGTAAGAAAAAAACCATCCGTTAGGAAATAGAGATTGCTTAAGCATCTCCATGAGCTCGATGTCTCGTTACTCACAGATCGCGCACACACTACTTCAAAGATATCCCTTCAAAATTTCTCATTTGGGTATCAACCATGCTAATCGATATTCAAATCCTAAATATAGAAGTTCTCACAATAAAAGAATATAATAGATCATGCAAGGTAGGTGATCAATCCATAAAGTGTGAATTAAATGATTAACAATGAAATGGAAATTTTAAACAAGCCATGGAATGTTATAAAATGAACATGTCAGCATGGACAGTGGGGCTAGTCCTGCAGCCCGGCGAGATGGACTACTTGCTCATCATGACTGGAACAAAGAAGATAAGGGAGAAGGAAGATTTGGCCATGGCCATGGTGAAGAAGATGGTCGTGGCTTGGTGGAGCAACAGTCTTCTACTCCGGTGATGAGGCAGATCTAGATGAAGAGAGGAAGAACGCCAACCACATGTGAGGATGATCTCCTCCTTCCTTCTTCCTTCCCTTCTTGTGATCTTGCTCAAAGGATATGGAGTGGTAGGGGGAAGTGTAGATTTGAACCCAACCACCTTTGTGGCTATAGATCAGATCTAGACGGAGTAGAGGTAGTGATGGAGTAAGGACACCAATGAGGTGATGAAGGAGGTGGTCGACATATATCCTATTCCTGGGGTTGGGCACAGAGCGGCAGCCTCTCAGTGTTGTGAGAGGAAGCGATGCCCCCAAATGAAGAAGGGGGCACCTATTTATAGGCTCAGATCTGGATGTGTAGTAGTTGCTACCTTCTTTTGTCTGTCATGGTTGAGACGACTTCTCTGTTATGATCATGACTCATGTCACAGTTGCGATCTTTGTCTCGGTCATGATTGTTTTTGTGGTCATGATGAATTTGTTGTTACGATTGTGACGCCTATCTAACTGTTGTGGTCACGCCAACTTCTCTATTATGATCGAAATGACTCCCTGGCTATTGCGGTCATGCCAATTTCTCTATTACGGTCGCAATGATTGTCTCAGTCAAGACCTCCTTCTCGATCGTGACCTTATATGGTCATGTAACAATCTCTACACTCACTTGGCCAACATTGACCGTATAGGTAGCTATCCTCATGAAACAAACCCATCCCAGGGGGTGGGGGATATTACTATTATTGGCTAAATTGGACATTCTTATAATGAAACTCTCTTTGTTTCGATGATGACAAACATTTCATTCTTGTGGATCTAACGTGCTACTTGAGTGTTGCAGGAATTAGGTGGATGACAAACTACTTGGAAGATCTATATGCTCTAATTGCTTTAATTCATGATTGTAATCAAATGTAAAAACTTGTACAAGTATATAATGTACAAGTACTTAGATATCATGTAAATCAAGCATTTAGATCTTCCCTAGTCAATCACAACATTTAGATAGGTCATCCCCTACAATAGTTTCGCATCTGCACACTCATACACACACTTAGTACTTAGTTTAAAACATTGAAACATGGTTAATCTCGGTCGACAAAATTCTCGACCGAGACACTCTCGGTCGACAAACTCTTCGACCGAGAAAGATCTAGGTAGCCGTTAGACACAGCAGACAAGGTAGTTGGGAGTTGGATTAGAACGTTATATACACTTGCTCCAGACAGTCCCTCGGTCGACAAGTCCTCGACCGAGAAGGACTCTCGGTCGACAATTCTTCGACCGAGAAGAGTTCTGTCTGCACTTTTCAGGATTAATTAACTAGTCATTGCTAAAGCAACTAATGGATACCTAACGTCTAGTTGAGCACTAAGAACCCCCTAGAAAGTGTCTAGAAAGTCCTTAAGCATCCATAGGCCATTCCTATAAATAGGACAAGCCATAGGACACCTAAAATACACTTGTGCAACACTTGAGCATATACTTGGAATTGGCTACTCATTCCAGTGAGCAATTGAGCAATTCCAACATTGGCTATACATTTCCTTTGCTCCAAATTCATGTCCTATAGGCTAGCATCTCCTACCCACAACACTTACACTTTCATATGCATTGGTTAGGAGATCAAAACACTTGATATAGGAAATCAAGCCTTGTACTACAACGATATTGTAATTTATATTTTTCCTTCTTGTTCCTTTATATCTTTTGTACTCTCCTTGCTACTCCTAGGGTTGGAGGCTGCGGATTGGAGAGGGTTTTGACTTCTCAGGTGGAGAAGGGTCTTCTCGGTGGAGAAGGTGGACTTTGGACTACTTCAAGAAGGTTGTCTCAACGGGAAGCTACTTCAAGAGGAAGGCTACTTTAAGGGGAGCTTGAGGTTACTTCAAGGAAGGCTGCTTTGAGGTTGGTGAGACTACTTCAAGGTGAAGGTTGTCCGAAGGGTTTGGTGAAAGTGTTGTAATTTTATGTAACATCCTTGCGAGGTAATAAAATTAAATACTTTCAAAATCCTGGTTGGGTAAGAAATCGGGTAGTGGATTGACTGCCTTAGTATTTGCTAAGGTTGGAACCACTCTAAACACCTTGTCTCCTTCTTATTATCTCAATTGTGGTAGTTTGAGTCAAATTATTTTAAAATATCCATAAAACCCTATTCAACCCCCCTCTAGTGGGTTTTCAATTAGTATTAGAGCAGGCTTCATGGAGCTCTAATCGAGTCTTGAAGAATGAAGGGCAGTGGTGTCTACAACTGCAAGCAAAGGAAAAGTATGGACCAATCTTCAACAAGTTGCAATTGGTACTTAGGAACAAGGCACACTACACCTAGCTGTCCATGGAGGTCAAAGAAGGAAGAAGTGCATAAAGAATGCCTAATTGCTACAATAATTGAAGAAGAAGAATAAGAGGTAAGTCTTTTTGATTTACCTAAAGAAGAGTTAATTGCTAGTCTTGAAGAGACACATAATAAGTATATTGAGTGCAAGAAGAAATTAAAGAAATCTAATAAGGCAAATGATGAGTTACATGCTAAACTTCTTGCTCTCACATATGAAAATGAAGATCTTAAAAAGATTATTGAAGATCATGATATTAAGCTGAAATCTGCAGAAGCAAATTGCAATCTTCTTTCCCTAGAAAAGTTAAACTTGCAAACTCAAGTAAATGATCTTAAAAAACAACATGTTTTGTGTACACATCTAGATTATGATATTATTGTGAAAGAAAGAGATTCCTTATTATCTAATCTAGATCATGCAAAGCTAGACATCAATAAGAGAATGGATGAGATTGTCAAGCTACAACAACAAATTAGTAGTTTGAGTAACAATGATACCCTTGATAAAATTTTAAATAATTCTTATCATCAAATTGGAAGGAGAGGACTAGGTTATAATCCTAAAGGAAAATCTTATCAAAAACCTAGTTGGAAAAAGACACAAGCACTAGAAAACCAATCTATGTATGTACCTAAAGGAAAATATACATATGTACCCAAGAACAACCTAGAACAAAATCATAGAAAGAGATATGAAGTTGATTCTATATGTTGCCATTATTGTTTACGTCTTGGACATTATTCCTTCCCGTGTCCCTATAAGAAAAAGGATGTTGAGTTTGTATGGGTTCCAAAACCCCCAAACTAAATGAATATAATTAAGTTGAGATATGACCAAAGACTCTAAGTTGTATATCTCCATGTCTATCTCAACTTAAATAAGATAACAAATTGATTCAAATCTCTAAAATACACATTTTATATAAATCTGTAGAGACACATCTTTAGAAATTTGTCTTAATTTGGGTTCTCAAAATCTAAATATTTGAATATGATTAGTTGAGATTTGATCTACATATTACTTTGATATTTTATCTCAACTAAACTAATTTTTAAATTACATAATTAAATTGAAAGTGATCTTTGTTTTACTTATAAAATGAATTACTAAAAAACAGTACATAAACAATCTCGTTCGAGGCACTATTCGACCGAGAACACAGTCGGTCGAGAAATAGTCGACCGAGCAGGTTACTATTTTCAAGTTTGCAACAAATCTGATAAAACTTGTACAAACAGCAGCATTCTCGGTCGAGAAAAATGTTGATCGAGATAAATTTGGTCGACAAACAGTTCGACCGAACCAAGTTCTGTTAAACCTGTTTTAATTAATCTAGTTTGCTATCAATTGATTTAATATGCAAATCAAGAATGAATCTTGGAGACCATCTTTTAATCAAGAAATATTGATCTTTTGCATCATGAATTGTTGAATGAAGGTATAACATTATCCTTAAAACATATTGCAAAAGTATTATATGAAGACTGATATTGAACATACTTTCTTCAATTGATTGAAAAAGTTTATTAAGCATGCTCATTTACAAGGTTTGTCTTAAATTTGAAAATCCATGAATCATGAATGAGATTATTTTAGTTTATCATCCACATGGTTTGGCTTAACAATGAAAATTATGAACCATGGAAATTACTGTTTTATCATAGTCCACATGGTTTATCCTAAGTATTTCTTGGTCTATCTATATAGGAACCATGTGTATTAAAATTTAAATGGTCATAATCATTGCATTTCATGAAATTACATGCTTCTATCATGATCATTGTGATTCAGCTCATATGAAGATGCCATAAACAATAAAACTTCATAGGATAAATGCTTTTTAAATTGAAAATCTGCAGAAATTATACTTCACATATAAGTGATCAAATTGGAAATCTGCAGAAATTGCCTCTTGGTTGAAATCAAGTTTGACCAAAGGGTGCTATGGTCGTAGTCAAGGTCGACCTAAAATAAGCTTGACAAAATGCTTATTTGTACATCATTTTACTGACTTAATCTTAGTATCTTGATTCAAAATGTGTTTATCCTATTGAAAACGTAATTTTAGTGCATAACTCTCATAAAAGGTCAACTTATTATGATATAATATTGATTGTGACCTTAGAATCCTTAAATTATCTTGACTATAAGATTAAGGGGGAGCTCACACAAACTATCTTGATTATAAGATTAAAAATCTTACAAAACTTTGTAAACTTCATTTGAAGCTTGTTATGACCTTAGTATCCTTAAAAGTAATTTTGGTTATGAAAACAAAAAAATCTACAATATTCATGAATATGACATATATTTTGTTCTTAATGGAATTCTCTAAACAAATTAGGGCTTAACATCCCGTGTATTTGATTAGAGATACATTCTACTATAAGCTTAAAGGATTCTCATTTCACTTTCAGGGCTTAACATCCCTTGTAAAATGGATGAGAAATCAATACACATATGCCATGAACTTAAAAGGAACTCATATCATTTCAAGGCTTAACATCCTTTGCAAATGATTGAGAAATAAATTGTGGCTAAATTTAACAATAACTGGTTTGCATTAATCCCTTGCTTTTAATTTGAATATCTCTTTAAGGGGAAGCATAGCATACAATTAAGGGGGAGAAATCAAAAGTCATACTAAATGATTACCTTGGATATCTTTTTGAAATGACAAAGGGGGAAAATAATATAAAATCAAAAGGCATACAATAAAATGAGTTTCATAATATCTCAGCCAACATCCACTTGCAAAACAAGAATGTCTACAAAAGGTAAACTTCATGTATGAAACTCATATGATTTATATTTCCTTATTTTATATTTAGGAAATGTTTGTCATCTTCAAAAAGGGGGAGATTGTTGGCTAAATTGGACATTCTTATAATGAAACTCCCTTTGTTTCGATGATGACAAACATTTCATTCTTGTGGATCTAACGTGCTACTTGAGTGTTGCAGGAATTAGGTGGATGACAAACTACTTGGAAGATCTATATGCTCTAATTGCTTTAATTCATGATTGTAATCAAATGTAAAAACTTATACAAGTATATAATGTACAAGTACTTAGACATCATGTAAATCAAGCGTTTAGATCTTCCCTAGTCAATCACAACACTTAGATAGGTCATCCCCTACAATAGTGTCACATCTGCACACTTATACACACACTTAGTACTTAGTTTAAAACATTGAAATAGGGTTAATCTCGGTCGACAAAATTCTCGACCGAGACACTCTCGGTCGAAAAACTCTTCGACCGAGAAAGACTCTGGTAGCTGTTAGACACAGTAGACAAGGTAGTTGGGAGTTGGATTAGAATGTGATATACACTTGCTCCAGACAGTCCCTCAGTCGACAAGTCCTCGACCGAGAAGGACTCTCGGTCGACAATTCTTCGACCGAGAAGAGTTCTGTCTGCATTTTTCAGGATTAATTAACTAGTCATTGCTAAAGCAACTAATGGATACCTAACGACTAGTTGAGCACTAAGAACCCCCTAGAAAGTGTCTAGAACGTCCTTAAGCATCCATAGGCCATTCCTATAAATAGGACAAGCCATAGGACACCTAAAATACACTTGTGCAACACTTGAGCATATACTTGCAATTGGCTACTCATTCTAGTGAGCAATTGAGCAATTCCAACATTGGCTATACATTTCCTTTGCTCCAAATTCGTATCCTATAGGCTAGCATCTCCTACCCACAACACTTACACTTTCATATACATTGGTTAGGAGATCAAAATGCTTGATATAGGAAATCAAGCCTTGTGCTACAACGGTATTGTAATTTCTATTTTTCCTTCTTGTTCCTTTATATCTTTTGTACTCTCCTTGCTACTCCTAGGGTAGGAGGCTGCGGATTGGAGAGGGTTTTGACTTCTCAGGTGGAGAAGGGTCTTCTCGGTGGAGAAGGTGGACTTTAGACTACTTCAAGAAGGTTGTCTCAACGGGAAGCTACTTCAAGAGGAAGGCTACTTCAAGGGGAGCTTGAGGTTACTTCAAGGAAGGCTGCTTCGAGGTTGGTGAGACTACTTCTAGGTGAAGGATGTCCGAAGGGTTTGGTGAAAGTGTTGTAATTTTATGTAACATCCTTGCGAGGTAATAAAATTAAATACTTTCAAAATCCTGGTTGGGTAAGTAACCGGGTAGTGGATTGACTGCCTTAGTATTTGCTAAGGTTGGAACCACTCTAAACACCTTGTCTCCTTCTTATTATCTCAATTGTGGTTGTTTGAGTCAAATTATTTTAAAATATCCATAAAACCCGATTCACCCCACCTCTAGTGGTTTTTCAACTATGGGCCAATGGGCCTACATAAATGCATCCTCTAACTGATGAGGGTGCTTTCTGATGAAATATCTGACCATCAAAAATATGGTCCAAATTATCAAAAGTTTCTTGGGCCCTCTAGTCGGTTAGCGGGATCACCGTCTCCTGACCTGGTTCACATAGTGTGATGTTTAAATACATGCAATGGAGACCAATGGATTTAATCAAAACCCTAAATATTCACATGAATCTAAGAAAATTATATAAGAGTAGATCTAAGGGTTATATGAGAGATTTGAGTGAAAATTGGGCCAAAAATGGCAAAAAAAATTAAGATGAATATGCATTAATAATGTGCTATTTTGCACATATATGTGTGTTATGGTGTAGATCAATATGTATTGTGGTGTACATCTATGTGTATTGTGATGTAAAACTATATGTACTATGTACATGTATGTGCATTTTGATCTACATCTATGTGTACTATGGTGTACATTCATGTGTACTATGGTGTACATCTATTTGTATTACTATGCACATGTATTTGTACTATGGTATACATGTATGTGTATAATGGTGTACATCTATGTGTACTTGTACACATGTATGTTTACTATTGTTCACATGTATGTGTATTGTTGTTCACATTTTTTTTAAAATTAAGCCAGAGGATCTTCTATTCATCCCACTCCTCTCATTGTGGGCGAAATCAATCAACCATATACACTCCTGCTTACTAAGCAGGTATAAATCCCCCAAGAATAATGAAACGTGGCACACAATGCAAACTGGAAGCCAGACTACATCAGCTTCGATCTATTGAAGAAAATGTAAGGAATGTTGTTCTTCTCCATGTTGTTCATGCCTCTTATTCTCATCGGCAGCTGAGAAGAATTAGAAGTGATGAAAGATGCGCTGAAGATAGTACCCCATAAACCAATCTCTTTGGCAACAGAATTGCATACTTTCTGAACCAGACTTCCTCTAATGCTCTTCGTATCCAGTATATCTCTAATCTCCCTCGTGACGGATTCATATCGCCAAGGCCCCAGACTGTTGTTCCATAAGATCTGATAGATATGTCTATCATCGATCTCAATCTCAGAGATGTTGATGTTATTGTCATCGACGATCTTCATGGCCACGAGGGTCCCCCCAATATATGCGTTTATGTATTCTTTGGCATTGAGCCATGTTCTGAACGCCAGGTCAATATGACAATGATGGTTGCGGACAACTCCAGCAATCCATCTTCTCTTAGTGCCTGATGGATCAACAGATATGCCAATGGTCAAGTTGAGCTTACGATTATATATATCCGGGGGCATCCATCGCACAAGTTGAATCTGCTTGATCTGGAGTCTTGGAAGGGCAATGCCATTGTTGGACAAAACTGAGAAAATGTTGTCTCTGGATGCATTCTTGAAGGATTTCGTAGTGATGTGATGATTTATGTGTCTAATAATGTTGTGCCAGTGGTCTTCATATAAGCTCTTCTTGTCGTTGAATCTGTTATAACATCTAGCCATCCATATCTGCCAAACAATAAGGGATATCAATTCACTTGTGATCCATCCACTCAAGGTATTACTCAGCGGTTCACGACCAATCTTCAGAATGTCATTGATCCCTGTCGGAATGAACTGACGATTTCCCATGAGAATCGCAGCTCTATTCCAAAGGTTTCGGGCAAGATCGCTCCAAATGAACAGGTGTTCGTCATTTTCGATGGCCGGAATATTGTTGTTCACATGTATGCGTATCGTGGTATACTTATGTCTCCTATGGTGTACATCTATATGTATACTTGTGGTGTACATATTTGTGTATTGTAGTCTACATCTATGTGTATAGTGGCATCTATGTGACTATTGTGCACATGCATGTGTACTCTAGTGTACATTAATGTGTAATATTGTGCACATATATGTGTACTATGGTGTACATCCATATGTGTACTATTGTGTACATCTATGTGTATTGTGGTATACATCTATGTGTATTGTGGTATACATCTATGTGTACTATGGTGTACATCTATGTGTATTGTGGTGTACATTTACGTATATTATTGTGTATATCTATATGTGTACTATAGTGCACATCTATGTGTATTATGGTGTATATCTATATGCGTACTATTATGCACATGTATGTGTATTGTAGTGTACATTTGTGTGTACTTTTGTGCACATCTAGGTGTAATATAGTGTACCCCTATGTGTACAATGGTGTGCATCTATGTGTACTGTGGTTTTGATAAGCTCAATGCCACTTGAGATATTTTGGAATGACTTTTTTAGTTCTGATGGAATTTGACATAAAACAAAATCAATCTCTAAGTCGAATTGGAACTACATAAAGTAAATATGACCAGATAGATGAAATATTGTGTGCCATGGTGTACACTATGCATACTATGGTGTACATCTATGCATACTATTGTGCATCTGTATATGTACGATGGTGTACATCTATGTGTACCATGGTGTACAACTATGTGTACCATGATGTACATTTATGTGTATTGTGGTTTAAATCTATGTGTACTATTTTGTACCAGTATGTGTACTATGATGTACATATTTATGTATACTATTGTACACATATATGTGTTCTATGGTGTATATCTATGTGTATTGTGGTATACTTCCATGTGTATGATGGTGTACCCCTATTTGTAATATGGTGTCAATTTATGTGTACTATTGTGGACATGTATGCATACTATTGTGTACATATATGTGTATTATGGTGTACATATATGTGTATTGTGGTGTACATGTATGTGTACTATGTTGTACATCCATGTCTACTAAGGTATACTTTTATGTGTACCATGGTGTACATCTATGTGTACTATGGTGTACGTCTATGTGTACCATGGTGTACATCTATATGTGTATTATTGTAGACATCTATGTGTACTATGATGTACATCTATATGTGTACTATTGTGCACATGTATGTGTACTACGTTGTACATCTACATGTACCATGGTGTACATCTACATGTACTTTGGTGTACATCTGTGTGTACTATGTTGTACATATATATGTTTACTATTGTGCACATCTAAGTGTGCTATGGTGTATATCTATAAGTGTACTACTGTGCACATCTATGTGTACTGTAGTGTACATCTATATGTGTACTATTGTGTACATCTATATGTTTACTATTGTATAAATCTATGTGTATTGTGGTGTACCCCTATGAGTACTATAGTATACATCTATGTCTACTTTGGTGTAGATCTATATGGGTAACGCGGTGTACATCTATGTGCACTGTGGTGTACACTTATGTGCACTATGGTGTACATATCTATGGACTATTGTGCACATGTATGTGTACTATGGTGTAAATCTATGTGTACTATTGTGCATATGTATGTGCATTATGATGTACATCTATATATGTAATATTGTGCACATCATCACTTATTTTAATAATGCTATTAGTAGTACGGAGTTGATGGATATCTCTACCAAAGATAATCTTTTCACATGAGATAGCTATAGTAAGAAAGGTGTGGGTACTTTTTCTAGAATTGATCGAATGTTTTTCAATGTGGATTTCTTACCTTTTTCCATATTGTTGGGGTGATGTTATATCTTCAGTGGTGAGTGATCATAGGATCATTGCCCTTATACTTGTTAGAGGGAAGAGGGGAGTGATGCCTTTTTGTGTATTATTGTGCACATCTATGTGTACTGTAGTTTACATCTATGTGTATTGTGGTGTACATCCATGTGTACTATGGTGTACCCTATGCGTACTACATCTATGTGTACTATGGTGTACATCTATGAGTACTTGGTGTACATCTATATGTACACTATGGTGTACATCAATGTCTTCAAAGGTGTACATCCATATGTATTATTGTGGTGTATATCTATGTATATTATGATGTACACCTATGTGTACCATGGTGTACATCTATGTGTATTGTGGTGTAAATCTATGTGTATTGTGGTGTACATCTCTGTGTACTATGGTGTACATCCATGTGCAATGTAGTGTAATTGGGTGTATTGTGGTGTACATCTATGTGTACTGTGGTGTAAATTGATAATAGAGTGTACATCTATGTGTATTGTGGTGTAAATCTATGTGTACAGTGGTGTAAATCTATAATAGGGTGTACATCCATGTGTACTATTGTCCACATCTATGTTTATTGTGTTGTACATCCATGTGTATTGTGGTGTACGTATATGTGTAATAGAGTGTGCACGTATGTGTACTATTGTACTAGTTGGTGGTTGGTGATGGGTGTGTAGGCGGAAACATTAATTTGTTATTGTAGTGACATGCAGGAGTCATGCATCCACACCAGCTGACTTACGTCTTAAAAATGTGTGTCGCACTGTGCTATAGATTTTTTTGTAGTGTGTTGTTATATTCTTGATATTGCTTTGAATACATTTAAATACTTATTTTTAACTTATCTTCAAATATGCAAAAATATAATTTTGCTCAAATGAGACATTTTATACAACTATAAAATGGATGAAATTTTTACATTAATTTATTCTAGAATAGGACATGTTGTGCTAGTTTATTTTAGCTCTATTTATTGATGAATTTTAGTACAGTTTTGGACATAATTAAGTATTATTTTTCTTTTTTTTGTTAATTTTTGTTTTTGAATAAAATGATGGAATGATTTTCACATATATACAATGAATAAAAAAATACATATACATAATAAACAACCAACTTTGTATTTTAATTTTCTAGTCAAATGAATGTCTGATTGTACGCATTGTGCTAGTTTATATCTAGTATATTTGTTGATACTTTTTGACACTACATTGAACATATACAAGCATTGATTCTAAACTTAGCCGTGAAATATGTATAAATGTGTACATGGTCGGATCATGCATTATATATCGCCAAAAAGTGGAGGGATTTTGGGAATTTTTTTTTCTTTCAAAATGTTGTTTTGTTTGTAAGGAGAGTAATAATTACAAGTAATGGGGTCTTAGTTTCCTTATTGCAGAACATACTTTATTATAGCGGTTTTGCACATGTAAAGATGATTTTCAATAATGTTGCATGAGACGCGGGCCTATTATTTCACATTCTGGGAGCATGTATCACACAGTGCGAACAATTATTTGGTGCATATTTTCGATGTTGGGTGTGAAGTTTGGTAGAAGATGTGTGATGTTAATAATTTCCATTTCAAATATAATTGTGATTACAAACATCAAATTAATGCCTCTTTCTTTGATATCTTCGCAAGAAAGAACCCTCTCGTACTTGCTGCTTCCTTGCTTTTAGTTTAACAATTGCCCAATTTTCTATTACAACACACGACAATTCTTGGTCTATTGCATTCAATCTTGACCGTTAAAATATTTAATTATTTTTGGAGGTGTGCATATTAAAGTACGTGTATGGTTACAATTAAATGCAAAAGCAAATGTAACAAAGTACAACAACATTGTGAGGACTGTTGTACCAAAGTTGTTGTTTCACTCGTGTTCCAAAAAAATCATTATCATGTCACTCAAAAACCCAGCCTTAGAAAAATTAATAATGTGTGTGTACGATAGAGTTTTGATGAGATGTCCTAGGGTTTCTACTCAGGTGAGCTCATCTAGGGATTATTCTCCTTAATGTTGCTGCAACACCTTCTGTTGCTACGATCATAACTCCATTCTAGAAACCCACACCTGTTCTCCTACGGATCGTTTGCCCCTTTCAACTAGTTATCCGCTCTTGCTCCAGGTGAGACTCTCTACATCGTTCTAGTGGACCTCAATAGATTTTGATCCCTCTCTATTTCAGGTACCCCGGGTCGATCATGTTCCCTGCATGCACAATTTAATTCATCTCTCCTCTAGAGAAACCCTCTTTACCCTCTTCTAGTAAACCAAGACAACATTGCATCATCTTTATTGTCCTCAAGCCACTCTCCCAAACTAAATCCCTCAGAAACATCAAAATGAGGACTGGTGGCACCATATCAGCATCTCTAAGCAACAACAAGAGAATAAAAAGGCAAGAAGATGATCTCAACCCTTTTCAAAAGTGCCATGCTTCATAAGAAAACTCTGACCCCTACAAAATCAAACCATCTCCCACCTGCACTACCAAATATGACTTCATGCTTCCCTTTCATGGATTACAATCTATCAAACCCATTTTACCTTACCAGCATACCTCTCCCAAAATCTTGGAAACACCACAAATTCAACATATCACCAGGTCCAAACACCATCCTTGTCGGAAACAAATCTTTTCTAGTCACCATTGAACTTTTCGACAAATCCAATCTCTACATCACCAAAGGTTGGGCTAGTATGATCGCAGAGTTGAAGCTCAAAAGGGAGTGGACCATCTTCATTAAGCACTCAGTGCATAAAACCCTTACCATTTGGATCAATGATTTCAACAACGAAACCCCTCATGAGCTTTACCCTCTGTTCTTTAGTAAGGAAGAAGGTTTCTCCTCATCATCTTCTAGCTCAGCAGACCATCTCTTTGTGAGGA
Source organism: Alisma plantago-aquatica (assembly GCA_963693085.1). NCBI lineage: Eukaryota > Viridiplantae > Streptophyta > Magnoliopsida > Alismatales > Alismataceae > Alisma > Alisma plantago-aquatica. The sequence goes on from OY856411.1 coordinate 1,280,719,071, forward strand.
AAGAACACCAACCTCCCTCGGGAACAAAACTTTGGCCCATCTCCCTATCGTCAAGACCTGATAAAGAAGATATGGATGACACAACCACATCATCATCTATCAGCAACTCGATTGCAACAAGGTATGACAAATTTTCTACTAGTAATATTAGAAAGTTAGATAGAAAGCTCCAAGACCAAAAAGAAGAGATCATCATCCCTTCTGACCCTCACCAACTAAATCATACTTTCCCACCACTCAGACACATCCCAACGTCTACCCTCACCCAACAAAGCTTCGAGACAGAGAAGATATCCCACTCTTGGGTATCTGCCCCCAGGAGGTGACCCTTCAGATCACATTGTTGCAATATCTACAACATCCAACACCACTCTCAAACTAGATGCACAAAAAGAGTTATATGTTTCAAATGCCACGATAGGGGCCACATCTGGCGTATCTGCAAATCCACCTTTAATCTTTTTTCCAAAAAAGTTTAAACACTTCCCAAGATCACTTTCAGGTAATGATGCTCACAAGCAGTCCGATAATCACTTTTTTAGACCTGACAAATCCAAACAACAAAAACATCCAAACCACACTTTATCGATTCACAATAACCCTTTTGAATGTCTTGCAGATCCACCTCCTTCATGTAAACCCCATGCACATGATAAACTCATCCCACGTCCCCATTATAAGCCCCTATGGTACCACTTGAGATATCATCATCCAAACCTTTTGTCCTTAACTCCGCATCACCTTTCCTTCTGGCTTCCCATACTCCTGCCATGGCCCCTACTTCCCACCTAGAGTCTGCCATTCCCTTTGATCTCCCAGCAAACTCTATGAGACTACTGAAGGTCTTCTCTACTAGGAGTGTCCTGGCCTCTATTAAAAACAACCTGGATAATAACATAGTCAATATTTTGGACGTAACTAGAGATATAGCCCTCCTTATCCCAGGACACACAATGCTCAAACAAAAAATCCCCTTGCCATCTCAACTTCTACACTCTGTCCCAGAAGGTACCAAGATTGACCATATTTTTGGACAAATTCTCATGATCCCTTGTGGTACTAGTTTTGTTCAGGAAAACCTTTCTAAGTGGACATCTGGACATGATGCTATGGAGGCCCAGTCGGGTGGATCAGGGTGGGTTGCCATATCAAACCTCCCCCCACACCTTTGGGAAGTTGATGTTTTTAGATCTATTGCCCATGTTGTTGGGGATACTCTCCAATACATCAGTCTAGAGACCTTACACCCTTCACATTTTATTAAAGCTTACTATCTTTTCTCAGTCAAAAAAACCACCTCCCTCCCATCTTCGTTGAACATCAAGCTAGGAGAAATCATCTACAACATCAAACTGTCAGCTGAGCACCCTACTGACATCAAAACATCCTTCTCTGACCTCTCAGTTTACCCACCTTCTTGGTACTCCTCGATCAACAACAAAAGATCCTACAATCCCACTAGAAAACCTGGAGAAAGAAACTTAGTTTGGGAAGAAAATCTGCCACCATAAACTCATCAGCTGACTCCAACATTTCCCATAATCTCAAAAGACAAAGAACATTCTCACCACCTACCAAAAATTCTCTTCCCTCCCCCAAAGGCACTTTCCAACCTTTCTCCTCCATCCCAAAAGATGATAACTTTTCTCTTAACAAAGATTCAGACACTATTAAAAAGCTCAAAACAACTATCATTGATGAGATAAAATCATTGCAGAGTCTGAAGAAGAAGGGCAAAGGAAAGGACTCTAGCATCATCAAGTCCATCAACACCATGCAAACTAGCCCTGATGGAATGCTCAGGAGGAACATCTTCATTGCCCCAGAAATAGGTACTACATTCTCATCTTCCTGCTCAATTGATATTTCATATTCTAGCTTATCACCAAATGCCACTCTAGAAGAAAATGATATAGACAATATTGAAGATTTGGCATCATGGCCAGATATTCATAGTTTCACCCTCTCTCACTGGGATCTCAGAACCTTCTCCATCTCTATATCCCTGACAAATTCTTTTAACAATTTTAGCTGGACTTTTACGGGTTTATATGGCGAACCAGGTCACAACAAATCTCTTTTTCTATCAGAACTATCAGATATCATGCAATCCTCTCATCACAAACCATGGATTCTTGGAGGCGATTTCAACCTCATCACAAGAATCACTGACAAACACATTCTAATCTCCGCAACTATTATCCTTTCTCGTACTGACAAAATTTTTACACACCTCCTCGCTAAACACAACATGATAGACCTTCCTCCCTCTAATGCTGGTTTCACATGGTCGAGAAACAATACTAGAGCCAGGCTTGACTATTTCATCTGTTCCCCTTCTTGGGAAGAACAATTTCCACTTGCATCTATCCATATAGCCCATAGACCTATATCTGACCATTTTCCCTTAATCATTGACACCCATAGGGATATCTAAGGAAAAAAATCCTTTCGTTTTGAAAACTTCTGGCTCAAAAATCCACAATTTGGCAATCTATGTGAAAACAGCTGGGTATTGGCAGATCACAAAACAAGGAACTTGGGGTATCACATACAGAGAAACACCAAACTTATGAAACACAAGATCTTGGATTGGAATCACAGTGAACCCCAAAACCTTGTAAAAACTCTAAAAGATCTTGAACAACAACACCTCTTTGTTGATAGTGACCCCACAACCGATCCCGCTCTGATTCTCACTATAAAGTCAGAGATTGACCATATAAAAATTTCATTGAAAAAGAGATAAGGTCTCTTGGGACAAGGAAGGTGGAAAAAATACAAAATTCTTCCACAAAGTCTGCAACAAGAATCATAGGAGAAATACCATTGCTTTTTTAAAAATACAAGGGATCATCACCTCAAATAAACACATGATTATTTCTCACATTGTTGAACACTTTAGGAAGATTTTTAACATACATAACTGTCCCTCCTTCCTCAACTGCATCAATTGGTAGGCTCTTTTCCCGATAAAGATTGCTTCTCCATCAAATCTAACCAAGCCTTTTTGTTCGGATGAGATCGATGCTGCTATAAAATCTCTTTGCAAAAACAATCTCCTGGACCTGATGGACTCAATGTGGAATTCTACCTTGCCAACTAGAATCACTTCAAAAAGGATTCTTAGACTTGCTTCAAGAAATCCACAAATCAACAATGCTCACAACATCCTCAAACATCTAAATAAAACTTTCATTGCCCTCACCAAAAAAACTGATCATCCTGAATACATAACACAATTTCGTCCCATCATCCTCATCAACACATCTTACAAGATCATTGCAAAAATCTTATCAAATAGATTGAAACCTTGCATCAACAACATCATTCCCCTCAACCAAAATGTCTTCCTCAAGGACAGAAATATCCAAGATGCCTACCTGATTGTAAATGAGACAATTCATCTATGTCATGTTAACAAAACCCCTTTGATTGCTATTAAATTGGATTTTGAGAAAACATTTGACTACATCAACTAGAATTGTTTCATTAAAACTATGGCTGGATTTGGTTTCCCAGATCCCTGGATTGAATGGATACATGCCTGCATATCCACAAATCAATTTTCTACCATCATAAATGGCTCACCTTTTGGATACTTCAAAAACACAAATGGGCTCAGGTAAGGGGACCCTCTATCCCCTTACATGTTAATTATTGTGACATCCATTCTCATAAAAATGATAAATCTTAGCTATGCTCATGGACTTATCTCCTCCCCCTCATAATGCAAGGAAAACATCATACAATTTGCAGATGATACCATCATTCTGGTTTCACCAAATTATGACACCATCATAAATACCATTAGAATCATTGGTATATTTTCTTACATTTCAGGACTAAAAATAAACCTCCAAAAGTTCTCCATCTTTGGTGTTCACAGTAATCGACACATTATCAATAGATATAAAACCCTCCTCAAATGCAAGCATGAAGAGTTCCCGACAAATTACCTTGGCTTACCCATCACCCCCCACAACATCACTCACTCTATTTGGATTCCCAACATAGACAAGATCAAAACTAAACTGAACTCTTGGACAAATAGCTTCCTCAACCTAGCTGGCTATCTAACTCTCCTGAATAGTGTCATCACCCCCATCACCACTCACTACCTCAGTTGCATCCCACTTCATACCAAAACAAAAAATACCATCGATAAAATCAAAAGATGTTTTCTTTGGAATAACCACAAACAGACTCAAGACAACAAAAAACATCTCCACCTGGTCAATTGGAAAACTATCTTTGCCCCTACATGCTATGGAGGATGGGGTATCATTGACATTGAAACCCATGCACTATGCTTAGTGATTAAGATCATCAACAGCTTGGCCAACAACAAACAAAAAATTTGGTGCGACCTAAACCATAATAAATACTACAAAAAAACCCCCATGGCACAAAACCACGAAACGATCTGCTTATCCTCTCTGGAAATACATTAATAGATAGATCCCTTTGATCAGGAATCTCATACACACCCCTCCTCACGCCCACTGCCATATAAACTTCTGGAAAGACCCTTGGTTCCATCAAAATTCCATCAAAAACCAGCATACTCAATGGTCTATACCAAAAAAATTATCTTCCATTACTACAGTCAAAGACCTTAACCTCCTCACCAGCAAAAAATATAATTCCCTCAAGCGGTTCCTTCTCACAAATCTAAAAAAATCAGAAATGAGTAACATCATACATGAGCTGGAATTCAACACAAAAAATAAGATATCTTGGATATGGGGGGAGATCTATTCCCCAAAGGCTGCTTACACCTTCCTCACTTTCAGAGGCACCATACCAAATCACTCTCTTACTTGGAAAAGTAAATGGTCACAAATGCATAAAATTTTCTTCTGGCTCCTTCAAAACAAAAATCTTTATACCGATCAAAATATCACTAAGAGAGGCTTTGTTGGACCTTCTAGATGCTACCTCTACCAATCAGACTCTAAAACAACAGATCATATACTCAAAAATTGTTCCATCACAAAACACATTATCAAAATCTTTCTTGATTGTAGAACTGAAAATCAAAATCTATACTCTATTCCATTCAATATAAAACATCTCCAAAGAATAGCAAACTTCCACCCAGAAGACATCATTATTGCCATTTTTGGCACATTTGGATAGAACGAAACCATAGGAAATTTAATAATGGAAAAAATCCTCTAAACATCATTTTGTTGAAGCTTGATATTCTACATTCTTGCAGGACATGCACCGACGTCATCTAGGATGACTCCAGCCGAAGAAAGTCGAGAAAACAAAGCAGCTACTGGTGATGTCTTTTACACCCTAGAGGAGATTCTGGAGGAAGAATCAGACTTTTGAAAAGTGTTGATGATTATCTTTAGTCTTTTTCTAAGCTCAAGTTTTATTTACATCATTTTGAGGCTTGTCTAAGGGATGCCTCCCCATGAAAAACTTCTATCTTCACCGCTTTTATTTCATCATTATCTAGCTTCTGTATAAACTCCGAACATGTGACCTGGAAGGTGCTAGCCTACAGATCTGTAGACTTTATGATCTTTTAATAGAATAGCATGACCGTTTATCAAAAAAATTTGATGAGACACATTCATTATTGGTGGCCTTTTGAGGCTTAGTCTATGTGAACTAAGGAAGGACTCCAGATTTTGAGGTGCTTATTGGCAGTCAACCTATGATTGGCACGAGGTATTCACTCATGTTCTCCCTCACCGCTTACCTATCTTTCATCCCTCTACTATTTCAAACTCAGGTCTTGATACATCGCCATTGTATTTGCAATTGGGATGCCAAATTTGAAAATTACTTTGAAACTAACTAGCACCTCACTATATCATGATATTCTATCCATGAAGGGCATACAAAAAAAACTATTTTACCATGGAGGAAAAAGGTCATCAAATTTATATGGAGGCGAGCAGAGATGATGATGTTCACAACAACACCTTTAAGCAGTGGTAGGAAATTAACCATTGAAGACATCATTGTGTGGTTTCTAGATTTTATATCTATTGTTTTTCTATTGTTTTATCTTGTTTTAGGTTCATTGTCTCAGGGGTGCCTCTTCCATGCTACAACAGATTTATTTTTCTTAATTTTTTCCCATTTTCAACTCACATTGATACACAATTGGTGATCAGGGATGGAGCTGTTGACTCAAGGTCAATTAGGTCAATGTTGACTCATGTCTAAATTGACTAAACCCGAGTTTTGATGATGACTAACCATTCTACATATTGGTGTCTAATTTCTCTACTTGAGTGATTTCAGATTAGGTATAGACACACTCCAAATGCCCTATCTTGTGCATATCAAATTGGAGAAAAGACAAGTCAAAGTCAATACAAGTGCACATTTTTGTAATATGATGTAAATCCATTAGAATCATGTTGTAAATCACTTATAATGATTGTATGACTTGTAATTAAGCTTATAAAAAATCAGGAGCACTTAGATCGAATGTTTAAGCAGTCAAAAGCCATTTTCCAAAATTCACATCAGGTTGTTCATCGGTCAAGTTTTGTGAGTTGCAAATTCGACTAATCCTGATTGGATCTTGAAAATGACTTTTGATCGGTCGAGTTTACACTTCACAGAACTCAACCGATGGAATACCTGACCAATTCGATTTTCATTGGTCAGTCGAGTTTCCCCAGGACAAACTCGACCGATGGTTTGAATATCGGCTTTGTCTTTTACTCTATCGGTCGAGTTGCCCTTATAGAAACTCGACCGATTGCAATGTACAGAAAAGTGCTTCTAGCCATTGTGGAGTTGCAACAAGTGAAAATATATCTGTTGCAAGACACAAAATGACTAGTTTTCGTTCTCAAGTGTTCCCAAAGGCTAAGAGGCATCCCTAGCTATAAATAGGACCCCTTGGGCCATTCTAAGGTTGAGCATTCAATGCAAAACTCTATGTGAGGTTCCTATTCTATAGTTGAGTGTTTCCTACAGCCTCCTCTCTCTCTCTAAGCTTAATCACTTGCTACATTTGTTAGAGTGAGTAGGAGATCTGTAAGAGAGCTAGTCCTACATGTATATCTTGTGAGGCTCTCTCTTCCACCACCTCCCTTTCTCTCATTTCAACCATGAAGATGAAGGATCACTCTCTTAGCTAAGAGAGGTGAAGAAGAATAAGGGAAGGTGTCCCTTGGTGAAGGTTAAGGCTGAAGACTTGGAGCTAGAGTGGGTAAGCCCTTGGTGAAGGAAGAAGACTCCTTGCTCAAGTGGGTAAGTCCTTGGTGGAAGCTTCTCTGAGTGAAGGTGAAGTCAAAGACAGAAGATCCAAGAAGAGTGGGTAATCCCTACAAGGCTGAAGACTTGTGCAAGAGTAGGTAAGTCCTTGGAAGAAGGAAGAAGACTCCTTTCAAAGTGGGTAAGTCCTTGGTAAGGTTGAATACTCTTTGTATTGGATAGGTAAGTCCTTTGGTTGGTCATGTATTGTATCTCTCATAATGAATATAATGAAGGTTCAAGGTTAGGAAATCCTAGAGGTTGACCTCTCTAGGTAGTGGACTGACTCACTTCTAGTTTGAAGTGTGGAACCACTCTAAGAAACTTGTCAATTAGTGTATGTTCAATCTCTCTCCCCCTTGCTATGCATGCTTTAGTTGCACTCAAATTTCCTATTTAGCAACCTTAGCTTGTGATATATCTTGAAGGTCTAATGAATTTTGTTTAAGTGCATTCATCTCTATTCACCCCCCCTCTAGAGCATCCAATCACCAATCTAGGATCCAACATGAGCCAACAACTAAAGTTGAGGGGGGGCATGGTTAAGTAATTGAACTTGAAAAAAAACTATATGTATAAAATGAACTAATATTACGACAATATTCTTACAAGTAATTGTTTGAATTCTATTTTTTCATGGCATAAAAGTCATCAACAATATTATTGTATGGTTAGTTTTTCTAAAGGATAAATCATACATGTATTGTATTAAAAATGATTTAACAAAAAGATAATATATCAATAGCATTATGTGTCCCGATGAGATGTAGCAAATTGATAGTTACAATAAACAAAACATTTGAAGATACGCTTGTACCTTTTTTACCGTCTAGAAAACTCAATCAACTTCTAATTGATATATATATATATATATATATATATATATATATATATATATATATGTGTGTGTGTGTGTGTGTGTGTGTGTGTGTGTGTGTGTGTGTGTGTATGACAACTGTTACAACCTCAATTTTACATGTGTTTTCATGATTAAAATGTAATAACTTTATGAATATGAACTTAAATTGAGAAGGTTGTATGCTTTGCTTCAAAGAATGAGTTTCTTTGCAAATATCCCCTTTGATATGAATTTCGTGATTTATATTGTTCTGTTAATCCAATAATGGATATAAAAGAGAGGAAAAGAAAAAAAATCCAAACAATAGAAAAAAAAAGATAATAAATATTGAGCAATGTATTTATGAGAAATGTATAGAAATCTCTAGAAAGTGTCTTTGATGGCCACAATTGTTTAGATTTCATTTACATGTTATTAATAATGGAAAGGGTAATCAAAATAAAGAATATAGGAAAAGAGGAAAGAGAAAATATATGTTTTAATGCATAATATATGCCTTATAAGTCATTGACTTGCAAATGAAGAAAAGGGGTTATTCCTTTTGAGTTTCAGCTTCAGACTTGGAATATAAATAGATTAAATCTTTTTAGATTTTCCCTTAAAATTCGGGATTAATTGGATGAGTGATTTGGGAGATATGGATTTTACAAAAATCTCTAATGTGTAGACAATATAGGAGGAAATTGATATGCCACGATTTCTTTAAATAAGGGATCCTCTTCTTTTTGTATCGCGAGCAATCTGCGTCGTCGATCCCCAATATGATGATGGCTGCTTGTCATCTAGTTTGAGAAGGACTGAGAATAGGGGTAGTCCTGATCGGTCTAGATTCTCCCTCGATATGGTTGATGTGCGAGGATGGAAAGGGCCCCGATGTATTCGGGATATAGGATTTCACACCAACTGATCCTAAGTTTGATGGCCTTTGGACTTGTATGCGAAAATCCACTAATCTCAGGACACCTTCTGACCACCTATCTTTTCTATAGGCTATATAAGGGGGTAGTTTCCTTCTTCGAGTTGGCTAAATTCCTCACGGTGTCCCGCAACACCAAACAAAGCATCCCCTGCGAGTAATTTGGTCCAAACCCCCTCTTCCTCCTTGGTTTCCCTTCCATGGCCGCCGACACACAGCTTGGCATTTCTCTCTGTTCATTGCTCATCCAGATAAATTGTTTCCGCTGTTAAGTTTGACAGAGGCTTGCGAAGGGCGACACAGTGGTCGCTGGCTCTCCGGCGTACTAATGCCCCAAGTCAACAACTTGGTTGACCGGGCAGGGTATTACTCGCGGGAAGCGAGGCTGCGCGAGGTGGAAGAAGAAATAGAGGAAAATACCCCTCTGCCCCGACTCCAGTAAAATAAAATAGAGGGAATGAGTGTCTTTTCGACATTGTTGGGGCCCAACCCACGTGAAAATGAAAGAGGGCTCATTTGGCTGACATGGCGGCCATAGATTGGCCCAAAGGTAATTATCCTTGCAAAAATCATATTTAATTATTACTAGCTCAGATTGTGACAAATTATATATGAATCTTGCTCAGAAAAATATAAGGAATCCAATAAAAATACTAACAGAGCCTAGTTTTGCTTATAGTTCGAAACATATCTAAAGTTAGAATCATTAAATGATCTAACTAGATCAAAACCCTAGATTTTGAATATTAATGTTTTTGATAAATTTAGTTGCTACCAGTAATCAAAGTCTGACTTAATTGCATAAATATGATGAAAGAGAACTAATTAGAGGAATATGATCATAACTTGTGTGTTTAGGGTTTCATGTTTTTAATAGTGCATTAGAAGGGTTAAATACCCTAATTCAGGTAGTTATGAGATTTAATGAATCTGAATATGAGAATCAATCTAGAAGGCATGAAAATAGTGTTATTGGACATCAAGTTGCTCTGGATTAGGTATGTGGTTACGCTTATGGTTAATCGCTTTAGTTTCACGGTGATTCACAGATGTTTTATCGGTTGTTTGAAAATAACTGCTTGGATGACTTTTATTTCATGCAACTATAAAGTGACTATGATTATCACCATAAATATATATCCATGACTGGCTCAGATCCTGGTCCTCCTCTATGGCTTTGCTAATGATGAAAAGGGGTAACTTGGTACAGGGCCTACTTGTTAAGTAGGACATTAGTTTATCATGAGTTAGAAATTGGGCTACCCACGTGTAGTGCCATGAGACTCTTTAACACACCATGAGTTAAGGAGTGGGCTACCTATGGGTAGTGCCATGTGGCTCAACCCTAGAAATTAATTCACCTGTTAGGTAGGATCATGAGGGGTTTAATGGGGATCTACCATAAGGAAGGTAGCATCCAGGTCCACTGCAGGGACAACACAGAGGCTAGGATATGGATGGATTGAGTAGTTATGTTTAAAATGTAAAGTTATTTGTTAAATCATAAGTGACTACAATATGTTGTTACAGTTAATTGCAGGATTATTGTTTCCCTCACATATCGGCATATTCATTTATGTTGACTGACATTTTGTTTGTCGGAGTTTTAGCTACAAATCCTAAAAGGACAAACAGTAAATTGGCATATTGTGAATACATGAATTAAAGTACAAGGAGGATTAGTTAGACTAGTTCCTATTTGTGGATAGAAGTTTAGAAATCCGAGTTTTTCAAAAGGTATACAAAAAGTTTATTTTTGTGGCAACACATCCCACTATCACACAGACAGCGAGGTATTACGCGAAAACATGCGGAAATCACCATAACCGCAGATTACCAAAAACATGGGTTAATTAAAATCGATTGCGGAAAGTAGGTAAACTGAAAAACTATTACATTTAAGTCCACATCCTACAGGGAAACAGGTTATACAAATATTTACAAGATCTGATACATGTCCACAGCTCAGGAGATTAGTTGTCCTGTCATCACATGAGTTCACCACTTGTTTATATGTACATAAAGGCCCACATCTGGCCAGCAGCAGGATATACAAAGGATCAACAACTATATATCGTGAAACAACGTCAAAACGATCCCAAGGACCTGAGAGTATAGGGATAACTCTAGCTCTACTACAAAACATCCAAAACAGTAGCATATCCATCACTTGCCTTCTACTGCTCGTCTTGCTGCTCAGCCGCAACTTCGCGACAACCACCACGCCTAGTTCGAACACCTAAAAAGGGTGTAAACCAGCGGGGTGAGACACACAGTCCCTGCGAGAAACATAACTCTCCGCCGAAACTACAAAACCTCAGAAGGATAAAGCAGATAACTGATAAGAAGTATAATGAGAGCAGTCTATATAAACAAGCTATTCTTACCAGGCTGTACAGAAGGCACATACCAATGTATTTCTTTATGGAACATGATTAACAAGATAAGATTTGTAAGGTCTTACCACATATGAGGAACATATAAGCCACTACAAGATATAACAAGATTAACTACACAAGCAAGGCCTCAACCAATGTTTCGTGTTTGTCTTAAGTAGTAAATACTAAGCGGTTGGATTATGTATTATTATGCCCTGAGGAAGTGAGTCGTACCGCTCAAATCCAACCTTCAGTTGTGAAACCCAAGTCGGTGCCATACAAGGTCAATGGAAGAGTCGGACTCCACGACCTCTCCGCCTCTTTGTCAGTGCACGAGTAAAACACAACTAGGACCACAGTCTCATGCTTAAGTGGCCTCAGCCACAGGGTCATCTCTCGTAGGCTACCCTCTGCCTAGCCTGCCTTGGTACAGGTCTCGACGCTAGTAAATCTGAGCCACGAGCCTATTCACCGTGCTCTGAGCCATGAACACATTCATGCTCTCACATTACATATCCCGAGCCATGGGCCTGTTCACCATGCTCTATACATATATATATATATATATATATATATATATATATATATATATATATATATATATATATATATATATATATATATATATCCGAGTTTGCAACCGCAGCTGCACTCATTTCCCTCTCTATTTTAGGCTAGGAGAAACCTCGCATATTCAACAATATGCGCTCTGGGTTAATCCGTAGGAGAACCCGTTTCACCATCACCAGCTCCTGACGATGATGGATCTATGGCCAGGGCAAACTACATGATATATTCCACTGTATTTAATTAGTGTATTTTATGTGGATTGCAAGATTCAACCAAGTTGTATAACATGCAAACTATAACAAGAATAAACAATATGAAACTCAACATCATCCCGATCCATCACAAGGATCCAACATTACATCTTACCACTTGGCCTCTTTCCAATCATCTAGATCCATTCTCAAGGATCATCACATTGCCATGGGATCTCAATCCCTTATCACATAGTGCCACTGCCTCTCAAGGCTTACATCATCAACAAGGAATAGCAATCCCAAGCACTTTAGTTAAATACATCATACATGTTATCTCATTATCAAGAGTAACCATCACAGCAGAGTTACTCAACATATATACCTCATAGCCCTTTACCTGGGTATGTATCGGTATGAGACATGCATGGTTAGTATACATAATCATCATGAATAACTTAGAAGTTCATATTATTAACATAGTGGTGACATTGATGCTTATATGCTTTATCAATCGTGCCTCAACTTGAGATCACAGACATCGATCACATTATTAAGCAAAGCATCTTACATGTTTACCAGTTGCCTAACATTATTCATAATATCAAAATGATCACATACCTATGTAAAGACATGTAAGTTACATAAATGAGTTCTACCATAATGATTACATTAAGTATATCAAGAGACACCATCATGACTAAACATGATACATACACTAGGTTTAGCATAGATGTGGTCTACTATATCGTGCACATCTAGGGTGACTATCAAAACCAAATGTGATGCAAGAACAACATATCGGTTTCTACAAGGGGCAGGACCCTCACTAACAATACCCACTACCCTCACCATAGGTAGTATCGGGCAGGGCTCATCCTATCGTCCAACCACATTAGTCTTATAACGGTCAAGCAACTACCAAGGATAACGGGCAGCATCTGTGATAAAATGGGCAACGCTGTGTTGTTCTCTACATGCATCTCGGGCAACACTGTGCAGCAAGGTCTGTCATGCAACTACCTCCTAACGGGCACCCAAGACATATCGGCCAACCACACATATCGGGCAGAAGAGTATCGGGCAACACCTGTCAGGTGTAGGGCTGTCGGCCGACACACATAGGACTGGTATGATGCCCGTCACCACATCACAGAGCTAACTAACACCTCCACACCTCGAGTCAACTACACCAAGCCAGATCCAAGACATGTGTGTCGGGCAGGGTGTTCAGCAAGAGGCAACGCTTAGGGGTGTGACTCAAACAGCTAGTAGGGAACCTGTCGTTCAACCAACCCATCCATGGCCTATCGGCCGTCACAAAGCAAGGATGGTAGTGTGACGCCCGTCACAAGGTCAGAGACCAATGATATCGTTCACCACAGCCACCCCAACATATCGTCCAAGGTTCTAGGTCAAGAGATATCGGGCAGCAACACCACCAACACCATATCGGGCAAGATGCACCCCGACAGGGTCACCACCAACCTCAAGCTCAAAGGCACCAAAACCCTAAAGGATTAAGAAAATGGCTCACCTCTCAACTTAATCAAGAGAGGGGTTTTGCACATCTCTTATCACCAATCGGGCAACACAAGGAACAACCCTAAATGGGGTCCACAACTACCACCAAGCTCACCCTTCAAGTCCATGGTGAGAGGAGGGTGTTTCTCAAGCTACTAGAACACAAGCTCACCTCTCAACTTAAACGAGAGAGGAGTGTTTCTCATGATACTAGAACTCAAGCTCACTCCTCGAGACCTAGGAGAGAAGGTAGTATTGCTCACCAAGGAACCCTAGAACACATGGTTCAGCCAACAAGAACAACCTAATCAAGGAATTAACTAACAACTCATATAGCTGACATGATCATGGCAACATATAAGAACATAAAAGAAGGTAGTATAGTTAGGGTTAGGAGTTATGTAACCCACCTTAAGCAAGCTCCAAGCTCCACACACCACCAAGGAAGAAGGAGAGCAAGGCACTCTAGGGTTTGGCCACCACTAGAGGAAGAAGGAGACTCCAAGGCAAGGATCGGTCACCAAGCTAGCTCCTCCAAGGGTATCGGCCACCAAGCTTGCAAGAGAAGAGAGTATGTCATGCACCAAGGGAGAGGAAGACTAAGGAAATAAAGGGATCCTTAGCAAGGGAAAGGAAACGCATATATAGAAGGGGATGGAGGAGAAAACAAGGTAGAGCAAAGAAAGGTGTCGCCCACCTAGGGACACTTGTCCATGTGCAAAAGCCACCACTCTAGCATGCCCTAAACACATGTCCAAGGCCATTGCCACATGCAAGCACCAAGAACCAAGTGTCCACTAGTGGTGACACAAATGAGGTCAAAGATGGTCAAAGATCCATGGGTGACACACCTGGACGACACCAAAGGAATAAAGACAAGGCACCACAAGGCCCAACAAGCTCAACCAAGCCCAAAGGAACTCAAGCAATGGGCCCAAACCTTCCTCTCAACACTAGAGGAATCAAGGAGAGGGAGGAACACCTCACAAGGTGACAAACTTGCTCACAAACCCTAGACTTGGGTTAATTGCAAGTAGCCCCTCCAACTCTCAACAAAGCACCAACAAACCCTAATCACTACAAAAAGGTGATTAGCAAGCATCAAAGCATCAAGGTTAAGCAAAGCAAACAGGGTAAACCCTAAACAGAGGTCAGGGTCCTTACAAAGTAACCCTCTACAAAGGGATTTCGTCCCCGAAATCCGAAGAGAAAAGCAAGGGATACTTCCTCCCCATCTCTTCCTCAAGCTCCCACATGGCTTCCTCAATGCCACGATGATGCCAAAGAACCTTCACAAGAGCCAGGTCCTTCCTCTTCAGCTTCTTAACCCTTCTGTCAAGGATCATCATAGGACCTTCCTCATAGGTCACATCTTCATCAAGCTCAACTTCATTTGGCTGTATCACGGTTCCTAAATCCGGATGACTTTTCTTCAGTATACTGACATGGAACACTGGATGTAACCTGTACAACTCTGGCGGAAGCTCTAACTCGTAAGCTACCTTGCCAACACGTGCTAAGACCAGGTATGGCCCCATATATCTGGGTGCTAGCTTACCCTTTCGGCCAAACCTCAGCACACCCTTCCACGGCGAGACTTTAAGATACACTTTGTCTCCTACCTGGAACTCCAAAGGTCGTCGACGATTGTCTACGTAAGACTTCTGCCTGTCATGTGCTGCTTTCAACTGTTGTTGTATCACCTTGATCTTTTCTGTCGTCTATTGTACTAACTCAGGACCCAGAAGCTGATATTCACCAGACTCATACCAACACAAAGGAGATCTACACTTCCTACCTTACAAGGCCTAATAAGGAGCCATATCAATGCTCTGCTGATAACTGTTGTTGTAGGCAAACTCTATCAAATTGAGGTGTACGTCCCAACTGCCTAGGAACTGCAAAACACAAGCTCGAAGGAGATCCTCCAGAATCTGAATAGTCCTCTCAGACTGTCCATCTGTCTGTGGGTGGAAGGCGGTACTGAACCTCAACTGTGTTCCCAACGCTCTGTGCAACTGTTCCCAGAAACGACTCGTGAACTGAGGACCTTTGTCAGAAACTATCGTCGTTGGCACACCATGTAAACACATTATCTCATCCACATATACTCAAGTGAGCTTCTCGGCTGTATATGTTGTCTTTACTGGTATGAAATGGGCAGACTTCGTCAATCTGTCCACTATAACCCAAATGGAATCATGATTCTTAGTTGTCCTGGGTAGATCAACTACAAAATCCATGATTATATGATCCCATTTCCATTTCGGTATTGGCAGGGGTTGCAACGTACCTGCCAGTTTCTGATGTTCAGCCTTGACTTGCTAACATACTGCACACCTAGCCACGAACTCAGCTACATCCTTCTTCAAGTCGGGCCACCAATACTAGTCCTTCAGACTATGATACATCTTGGTGACTCCTGGATGCATGGCATACATCGATGTGTGTGCTTCCTCGAGCACTAACTTCCTCAGATCATCAGCATTGGGGACCACCATCCTGTCACGATAGCAGACTAGTCCATCCTCGGACTCATGGAACCCATCACGCTTTTCGCTGTCATCTCTGATCAACTGTACTGTATCATCTGTTTGCTGTGCATCCTTGATTTGTTGTCTCAGCGTAGGCGTGACTTGCATTTGTGCTAAAAGTCCAGCTAACAGGGAAACTTCCATATGTACATTCATCTGCCGCAGGGAGACAAGCATATCCCGTCTATGACATACTAGAGAACTCAACTTTGCCTTCTTTGAAGAAAAAGAAGAAGACTTATCAGAATGAAATAACTCCATCTGACATGTCACTAGTCGCGGGTTGACTATCGCCTCCGGCTGATTCATAGCATAGAATCGAGTCGTTGCTTGCTATCCACGTCATCTGCTTCCTTGAGCAGATGATCCCGCTTGCGACGCTTGACCACGTCCTCATCCTCTGCTACCACTGGGCTGTTGTCTATCAAGCCCTTGATGGTTCTGCCTCGGCTGCTGTGTCACTTCAACATCTCCATTCGGGCAATTGAACCTGAAATGCCCGATCTGCCCACATCGATGGCATGCCCTATCGTCAAACTGTGGCCTAGATGGCCCTGTCACTGCCACCGAAGTTGTACTATGTGCCTTTGATGGTGAAGAAACATAACCTCTTTCCTTACTTGGAGACCACTACGACGGTGCACTGGAACCTCTCATCACTGACGGTGCTGCAAACCTTGGCTTCTTGAAGCCACCAAACCTCTGTCCCTGAAACTGAGCAGGCCTCTTCATAGACATGGATTCTCTTTTCTCCCTTACTGATCGTTTGATCCTCCAGACAGATTCCACAAACGTAGCTAACCGCTCTCTGTTCTCCAACGCAGACACAGGTGTTGTCAGCTTAGAACTCAGACCCTTCTCAAAGCATCTAATCTGCTCTTCGTCTATTGCCGCCATGTGAGGACAAAACCTCAATAGATCCATGAACTTGGCCTCGTACTCGGTGATGTTCATCGTTCCTTGGTGCAAGCACTCAAACTGACTGATCTTCTCATCCAGATACGTCTTCGGGAAGTATCTGCTGATGAACTCACGCCGGAAAACTTCCCAACCGATCACCTCACCAGGTCACTTCTCCTCCTCGATGGTCCACCAGTGATCAGCACTACTTTTTAGAAGGTAGACAGCGTGCTATACTTTGTCCGCTTCGGGGATGTCGAGGATCTGAAAAGCCTTCTCAAGACTTGTCAGGCACAGATCTGCATCCGCTGGATCAGTCGTTCCAGCATAATCCGAAGCTTCGACTCGGCGAAGCCGCTCAAAGGTCTTCCCGAGACCCAGTGTTTCACCATGGGGAGCCTGTGCTCTCGGCGGATGCACTGGCAATCTCTCTACCATGAGATTCATCGTAGTCATTATCTGCCCCATAAGCTGTTGATAGGTAGGGTGTTCAAGAATGGCTGGGTCAGGTTGGGGGACCTCAGGCACCCGATCTTCACGTGCCTACCCTATAGCTCCATAAACTGAAGCAACATCGTTGTTCTCAATATCATGTTCTTCATGGTTTCCTGGCATCTTGGCTTTTCTTCTGCTGAGGGCAGAAGATGATTGTGGGAAAATTTGGAAAACTCACAAGAACAGACATAACTTAGTCCTAAATCCCTGTAGACT
Organism: Alisma plantago-aquatica; assembly: GCA_963693085.1. Taxonomy (NCBI): domain Eukaryota; kingdom Viridiplantae; phylum Streptophyta; class Magnoliopsida; order Alismatales; family Alismataceae; genus Alisma; species Alisma plantago-aquatica. The sequence continues at coordinate 1,280,736,890 of OY856411.1, forward strand.
CAGTGAACCTAGAGCTCTGATACCAAACTTGTGGCAACACATCCCACTATCACACAGACAACGAGGTGTTACACAAAAATGTGTGGAAATCACCATAACCACAGATTACCAAAAACACAGGTTAATTAAAACCGATTGCGGAAAGCAGGTAAACTGAAAAACTATTAAATTTAAGTCCACATCATTCAGGGAAACAGGTTATGCAAATATTTACAAGATTTGATACGTGTCTACAGCTTGGGATATCAGTTGTCCTATCATCACATGAGTTCACCACCTGTTTATATGTACATAAAGGCCCACATCCAGCCAGCAGCAGGATATACAAAGGATCAACACTATATATTGTGAAACAACGTCAAAACGCTCCCAAGGACCTGAGAGTACAGGGAGAACTCTAGCTCTACTACAAAACATCCAAAACAGCAGCATATCCATCACTTGCCTTCTACTGCTCGTCTTGCTGCTCGGCCGCAACTCCGCGACCACCACCACGCCTAGCTCGAACACCTAAAAAGGGTGTAAACGAGTGGGGTGAGACACACAGTCCCAACGAGAAACATAACTCCCCGCCGAAACTACAAAACCTCAGAAGGATAAAGCAGATAACTGATAGGAAGTATAACGAGAGCAGTCTATATAAACAAGCTATTCTTACCAGGCTGTACAGAAGGCACATACCAATGTATTTCTTTATGGAACATGATTAACAAGATAAGAATTGTAAGGTCTTACCACATATGAGGAACATATAAGCCACTGCAAGATATAACAGGATTAACTACACAGGCAAGGCCTCAACCAATGTTTCGTGTTTGTCTTAAGCAGTAAATACTAAGCGGATGGATTACATATTATTATGCCCTGAGGAAGTGAGCCGTACCGCTCAAATCCAACCTTCAGTTGTGAAACCCAAGCCGGTGCCATACAAGGTCAATGGAAGAGCCAAACTCCACGACCTCTCCGCCTCGTGGTCAGTGCACGAGTAAAACACAAGCAGGACCGCAGTCTCATGCTTAAGTGGCCTCAGCCACAGGGTCAGCTCCCGCAGGCTACCCTCTGCCTAGCCCACCTTGGTACAGGTCTCGGCGCTAGTAAAACTAAGCCACGGGCCTGTTCACCGTGCTATGATCCATGAACGCATTCATGCTCTCACATTACATATCCTGAGCCATGGGCCTGTTCACCATGCTCTCTCTCTCTCTCTCTCTCTATATATATATATATATATATATATATATATATATATATATATATATATATCCGAGTCTGCAACTGCAGTTGCACTCGTTTCCCTCTCTATTTTAGGCTAGGAGAAACCTCGCATATTCAACAATATGCACTCCGGGTTAATCTGTAGGAGAACCCGTTTCACCATCACCAGCTCCTGACGATGATGGATCTATGGCCAGGGCAAACTACATGATATATTCCACTGTAGTTAATTAGTGTATTTTATGTGGATTGTAAGATTCAACCAAGTTGTATAACATGCAAACTATAACAAGAATAAACAATATGAAACTCAACATCATCCTGATCCATCACAAGGATCCAACATTACATGTTACCACTTGGCCTCTTGCCAATCATCTAGATCCATTCTCAAAGATCATCACATTGCCATGGGATCTCAATCCCTTATCACATAGTGCCACTGCCTCTCAAGGCTTAAATCATCAACAAGGAATAGCAATCCCAAGCACTTTAGTTAAATACATCATACATGTTATCTCATTATCAAGAGTAACCATCACAGTAGAGTTACTCAATATATATACATCATAGCCCTTTACCTGGGTATGCATCAGTATGAGACCTACATGGTTAGTATACATAATCATCATGAATAACTTAGAAGTTCATATTATTAACATAATGGTGACATTGATGCTTATATGCTTTATCAATCGTGCCTCAACTTGAGATCACAGACATTGATCACATTATTAAGCAAAGCATCTTACATGTTTACCAGTTGCCCAGCATTATTCATAATATCAAAATGATCACATACCTATGTAAAGACATGTAAGTTACATAAATGAGTTCTACCATAACGATTACCATTAAGTATATCAAGAGCCACCATCATGACTAAACGTGATACATACACTATGTTTAGCATAGATGTGGTCTACTATATCGTACACATCCAGGGTGACTATCAAAACCAAACGTGATGCAAGAATAACATATCAGTTTCTATAAGGGGCAGGACCCTCACTAACAATACCCACTACCCTCACCATAGGTAGTATCGGGCAGGGCTCATCCTATCATCCAACCACATTAGTCTTATAACGGTCAAGCAACTACCAAGGATAACAGGCAGCATCTGTGATAAAACAAGCAACGTTGTGTCGTGCTCTACATGCATCTCGGGCAATGATGTGCAGCAAGGTCTGTCGTGCAACTACCTGCTAACAGGAACCCAAGACATATTGGCCAACCACACATATCAGACACTAGAGTATCGGGCAACGCCCGTCAGGTGTAGGGTTTCCGGCCGACACACACAGGACTGGTATGACGCCCGTCACCACATCACAGAGCTAACTAACACCTCCACACCTTGAGACAACTACACCAAGCCAGATCCAAGACATGTGTGTCAAGCAGGGTGTTCATCAAGAGGCAACGCTTAGGGGTGAGACTCAAACAGCTAGCAGGGAACCTGTCGTTCAGCCAACCCATCCATGGCCTATCGACCGTCACATAGCAAGGATGGTAGTGTGACGCCCGTCACAAGGTCAGAGACCAAGGATATCGTTCACCACAGCCACCCCAACATATCGTCCAAGGTTCTACGTCAAGAGATATCGGGCAGCAACACCACTAACACCATATCGGGCAAGATGCACCCCGATAGGGTCACCACCAGCCTCAAGCTCAAAGGCACCAAACCCTAAAGGATTAAGAAAATGGCTCACCTCTCAACTTAATCGAGAGAGGGGTTTTGCACATCTCTTATCACCAATCGGGAAACACAAGGAACAACCCTAAACGGGGTCCACAACTACCACCAAGCTCACCCTTCAAGTCCATGGTGAGAGGAGGGTGTTGCTCAAGCTACTAGAACACAAGCTCACCTCTCAACTTAAATAAGAGAGGAGTGTTGCTCATGATACTATAACTCAAGCTCACTCCTCGAGACCTAGGAGAGAAGGGAGTATTGCTCACCAAGGAACCCTAGAACACATGGTTAGGCCAACAAGAACAACCTAAGCAAGGAACTAACTAACAACTCATATAGCTGACATGATCATGGCAACATATAAGAACATAAAAGAAGGTAGTGTAGTTAGGGTTAGGAGTTATGTAACCCGCCTTAAGCAAGCTGCAAGCTCCAAGCTCCTAGCTCCAAGCTCCACGCACCACCAAGGAAGAAGGAGAGCAAGGCACTCTAGGGTTCATCCACCAGTAGAGGAAGAAGGAGACTCCAAGGCAAGGATCGGTCACCAAGCTAGCTCCTCCAAGGGTATCGGCCACCAAGCTTGCAAGAGAAGAGAGTATGTCATGCACCAAGGGAGAGGAAGACTAAGGAACTAAAGGGATCCTTAGCAAGGGAAAGGAAACGCATATATAGAAGGGGATGGAGGAGAAAACAAGGTAGAGCAAAGCAAGGTGTCGCCCACCTAGGGACACTTGTCCATGTGCAAAAGCCACCACTCTAGCATGCCCTAAACACATGTCCAAGGCCATTGCCACATGCAAGCACCAAGCATCAAGTGTCCACTAGTGGTGACACAAATGAGGTCAAAGATGGTCAAAGATCCATGGGAGACACACCTGGATGACACACCACCACCACCATGGGCGACACAGCCCTGGGCAACACATCCTGGGCGACACAAACATGCACTTGCCCGACACAAGGTCCAAAGGAACAAAGGCAAGGCACCACAAGGCCCAACAAGCTCAGCCAAGCCCAAAGGAACTCAAGCAACGGGCCCAAACCTTCCTCTCAAGACTAGAGGAAGCAAGGAGAGGGAGGAACACCTCACAAGGTGACAAACTTGCTCACAAACCCTAGACTTGGGTTAATTGCAAGTAGCCCCTCCAACTCTCAACAAAGCACCAACAAACCCTAATCACTACAAAAAGGTGATTAGAAAGCATCAAGGTTAAGCAAAGAAAATAGGGTAAACCCTAAACGGAGGTCAGGGTCCTTACAATTGTATTACAACATTTCAGTATAGTTTGGTAGAATTTGATAATTATTATTGATTATTTGTTGAACCTTTGATCTGGAAATTGGGATAACAACTCTAACCTCTTGGTCTCCCTTAATTGGGGGTTATCGGGAGGCGGGGTTGTTACAACAACTTCTTGACTCGAAATATATATGTTGTCATTCATATTCTTTCTTTGTCAATGAACAATGTTCTTTGAGAACTAGACAACAATGTCATATAACAAGTTGTGTCTCTTATGACATATGATCTTGGATTAGTGGTGATTTTTGTACCATTTTGTCAAAGTTACAGTTAGTTCTTATATGAATTAGAAATAGATTAGGAAAGAAGAATGTAATGAAGGTAAAAACTTATATTTACCATATGCGTGCACATAATAATTGAGGAGATGACTCATGCAAACAACTTTGGCTTTTAAAATTTGTTGCGTGTGAGGAAAGTTAAAATAAATTTTACTAGTAATCCAACAAAACATTCACATGTATCATACAAATATATTCTAACTTCCACAAAAAGTTAGTGCTAGATTGAGGAAAATTTTGATTTAATGAATTTACTTGAAATTTCATAAATAAAGGATGTTTAAAATACCGTATGCGAGTTTTTAAAAAATTGAATAATTCTATCAGTTAAAATCTTAAGTAGGTTTATTTGATTAACTAAGACTTTTATTACTATATTTTGGTTTTGGTTTTGGTTTTGGTTTTGGTTTGTTGGGCACATCTTTGGTATAAATGCCAAAACTTACTAACAAAAATACATTCTTTGAACGACTTTTTCTATAAATTACATGTACATTAATGAATGAGACAGAAGAATGGCTGGAAGATAAAAGAGGATTCAAATAAAATAAAGAAAAATGGCTGATATCTTAAAAAGAAAGAATAAGAAAAGGAGAGAGATGATTAGGAATAAATTGATAATAACTAAGTATAGGAGGCATCCTATATTACAATTTTTTGTGAGATTATGGATAGTGGAAGATTGTTTTAGGATAAGAGAAATCAATAGAAATGTTTAATAGAAGAATCCTTTTTAAGGGAAAAAAATGAAAAGAACAACAAGAGAAATAAATCTATAGAATACATCATTTACAAAATATTATTGTTTAATTTCTTAAGATTGTTAGATAACACAAGGATTATATATATAATCTTAATTTTAGATGTCTGTACAACTATTTTCTCCTTTTGAGCCTCTTATATATATTTATCTTTAGTCACAAACACTAATACATATAGCTTTCTCTTCAGAAAAGGTGGTGATAATTTCGATATGTTAATTGAATTCAAAATCATGGTTTCCAATTATATAATTTTAATTGAATTATTATTCAAGATTGATACATTTTATAGTACATTGTCACCATTCAAAACATTGTAAGGAACTAGATCTTTATCATACTATAGTATTTTGGATATATTATAAAAATGGTCATTGGTCTATATTTTTATATAAAACATATTCATGTCAAATACACTTGTGCTATTTATATTTTCTATAGGTTTTACATATAGATCAAGATCAAATGTGCATATGAATTTTTATTTGTTCACAATTGAAAAAGTTTCATATCTATAAGTAAATTGTAGATCATAGAATCAACTTTTTATAACACACCTTGCTAATTTTGTATACAATATGTTCGTAACTACATGGGAAGTTGTTGATGCCAAATGCTTTGAATAACTTTATGCATATAATGAATATAATTATGAACTTTATCTTATCATATATTTAACGTTACACATCTTTTTTTTTAAACTATAATGACATTTAGTAAATTTATATAATGTATTATTAAGAAATACTAATGTAGCTTCCACAAGTTAGGATTTTATGGGTAAAAATTTCACTTGAACAATATTAACTATATATATTATTTATCATACTTAGGATTTTACAATTTAGTAATATACATGCTATATATACTTGTATGTTTTACTTTATAAGCTATATGTATACAATGAAGTATATGCACATGTTTTCCCTCTCTCTCTCTCTCTCTCTCTCTCTCTCTCTCTATATATATATATATATATATATATATATATATATATATATATATATATATATATCTTCATATCATTTCTGACATGTCTTATAAACAACACTATAATCGAATAGTTAATAAATTTCAGATTACAGAAACTATATAACACAAATCCGATTTAGAGCTGAAAATCACTTTATGGGTCAGGAACTGATCTGATCCGACCCAATTTCCAGCCCTAGAATAATTTACATATTCCATATATGTCACTTTAATGCCAGTTATATACATGCTTTACAATCTCATATATATATATATATATATATATATATATATATATATATATATATATATATATATATGAGATTGTAAAGCATTTACACAACTGGCATTAAAGTGACATATATGGAATATGTAAATTATTCTAGAGCTAGCAGTTGGGTCAGATCATATATATATGATATATATATATATATATAGATAGATAGATAGATAGATAGATAGAGAGAGAGAGTCAGGCTAGAATACACTCGAGTGTATTCAGAGAAGAATACACTCAAGTAGTTTTTAATGATACAATATTTTTTTCAAAAATATAATCCATTGATCTTCTTAAAAATCCTGTGAATATCTCATATGCAAAATTTGAGCACATTTGGACATTTCTAGGTCATGTTATAAAGAATGCAAAAATTATACATTTCAAATTGGTTTCACGCATTGATTTCGTTGCCCTGGGATGAGTGACTTACACTCATCCAAATGGGCTCAAAATTTGTATGTAGCCTAGTTATAGTATGACAGTGAAGATTAATGGTTTACATTTTACAAGAAATAGTCTTGATATGTAAATACATTTAAGTGTATTCGTACGATCTGTACAGTCGAATGTATTCTAGGCTAACTATATATATATATATATATATATATATATATATATATATATGCAAATTATTCTAGGGCTAGAAATTGGGTCAGATCATATATATATTAGATTATAATATATACATATACATATATATATATATTATAATCTCATATATATATATTACCGATTGTAGTGTTATTTATAAAACGTCAAAAATGCTATGAAGTATCAATATTTAATAAATCTTGATAAAATCCACCAAAAGGAACATTTTAGGTCTTTTCAAGTTACTCACAGGTTGACCAGGTCGGGTTCGGGTTATTCAGATCCATACAAACTAAAATTTACACACATAGTTGAATTTTAGTTTGTAATCAAATTCACATTTTCAGGTTTAATTTGAGTCATTCCAAGTTAGAATTTTGGGCTGATTCGGGTCTGAGAATGCCATCACTAAATTCATCAATTCATATAAATTGTATCAACATCATCCAGATTAAATGTATTTAGAAAACGCATACATATCCTATTGTATCATGAGATACAAAATAACTAATCCAATGATTTAATATACTTTCTATAACATAATATTTATTAGAAAATATACATATTCTTTATAGAGTTGGCAACCATTGTAAAAGAATATGGATACATGTATGCATGTACAAAATGTTTCTACCATATATATCATTTTTATGTCTTCCCAAAACCAAGAAACATTAAGAGAAATAATTTCTCTCTCTCTCTCTCTCTCTCTATATATATATATATATATATATCAATTATAGCTATTTTCAAAATCAAAAAACATTCAACAAAATAATTGGTTTATACAAATAGAAACAAAGATAGTTTGATATTACATCATAGACTAAAGCCACTATAATCAATTTACACAGAAGATTTGAACTACGTTACCAACTTATTTTTGGCTTGCTACTATGATTTTGAAGTCTAATATGCTTACAAACATTTCGTATATTGTCATCATCACAATTTTACATATATGATAACTTATAAGTATGGTTAGTGGCATAAGACAACTAAGAGGATACTAACGAAAAATAACGAATACTTCTACTAGGGAACTACAAAAAGACATTGGTTATGTTGCGTACGCAAAAAGTATAAACGACAAAAGTTGGTCAAAGGCTATGGTTTAACATATATTTGGCATTCGGTCTTAAAAACGTGTTATGAAATACTAAGTTAATGACACCAACAGAAGATAATGTGCAAAGTTTCTTCAAAAAGCTTATATAGCAAATAGCACTTGTTGCCAAGAAATAGTATAGGGCTAGAATGCTATCTGTGATGATAGACATGCCATATTTTTACTCAAAAATGATTAGACAAATGAATATCACCTGCGTTGCACTTATATGACTAGTGTTAGTTGTCTTTAGAAGTATATCAATGGTGGATAAACTTTTCACAAATGATGACAAGTATAAATTTTGTACCCAAGAACAAATGAATTTACAAGTAAACTTAAACTCCATTTGTAATCGCAATCTTTCGTTAACATTCACTTTCATCTATGGATCGTAGCTCGAATGTTTTATAAGGTTAGTGACCACGACTTTCAGCATTTAACAACAGGGAAAAAAAACTTAAATGGCACATTTCCCATTTTTTATTCCCTAAATAGCACTTTTTTGAACTTATTGCCCAAAATGGCACATTTGCAGGCCAATGCGTCCTCTGCTGGGACGCATTGCTCTCTTAGGAGGCAATACGTCCCCGATTGGGACGCATTGCTCTCCCGAGAGAACAATGTGTCCTGAAATAGGACGTATTGCTTTTTATTTTTATTCTTTTTATTTTTTTTAATTATGATACCATGTATACCATGCATATTATATATACATATATGTGTTAAATTGCTAAATTGATATAATCTCAATTAACTTATATACAATTAGCCATATATTTAAAATAATATCTGAAGATAATAAAATAATAACAGAATATTACATTTATCAAAACATAATATTTATAAATGTAGATAAAAATATTCAAAATTAATAGATATAATACTAAAATTATATAATAAAGTGTAAATTATAAAAATAAAGAAAATATATACATGTATTTATTTGTAAACTTAGAAGAAAAAACTAATATAGAAATAAAAATAAGAAAATACTAATATCAAAAATAAGAAAATACTAATATAGCGAAATAATATATATATAGAGAATATTTTTATCTACATTTATAAATATTATGTTTTGATAAATATATATGTATATGTATATAATATATATATATATATATATATATTTGTACATATATATGTATATGTATAATATATATATATATATATATATATATATATATATATTATGTATATATATGTATATATGTATATGTACATATATATTATGTATATATATATTATGTATGTATATATATTATGTATATATATATATGATGTATATATATGTATATTTTTGATATTATGTATCATACCTTTAATATATATATATATATATATATATATATATATATTATTTTGCTATATTAGTATTTTCTTATTTTCTTATTTTTGATATGAGTATTTTCTTATTTTTATTGCTATATTAGTTTTTTCTTCTAAGTTTACAAATAAATACATGTATATATTTTCTTTATTTTTATAATTTTACACTTTATTATATAATTTTAGTATTATATCTATTGATTTTGAATATTTTTATCTACATTTATAAATATTATGTTTTGATAAATGTAATATTATGTTATTATTTTATTATCTTCAGATATTATTTTAAATATATGGCTAATTGTATATAAGTTAATTGAGATTATATCAATTTAGCAATTTAACATATATATGTATATATAATATGCATGGTATCATAATTAAAAAAAATAAAAAATGCAATACGTCCGGCTTCGGGATGCATTGCTCTCTCGGGAGAGTAATGCGTCCCAACCGGGGACACATTGCTATCTCGGGAGAGCAATGCGTCCCAACCGGGGACGCATTGCCTCCCGAGAGAGCAATGCGTCCCAGTAGGGGGACGCATTGGTATGCAAATGTGTCATTTTGGGCAATAAGTTAAAGAACGTGTCATTTAGGGAATAAAAAATGGGAAATGTGCAATTTAGGCTTTTTTGCCTAACAACAAGTAATAGACTTGGATATGTGATGTGTAACTGTTTTGTGAACTGTCACATGTAGGATTTTCGGTTGGGTACAAACAATAGACATCGAAGGCCGAATTGGTAGTAAGGAAATTCGTATTTGGATATGCATGTGTACATACATACATGCCTATCCTTTGAGGGTATTAGCTGGAACATTTATACGTTGAACTCTTACTAACATTCCACATTTGCTGCAATTATCCCAAACGTCACAAGATCAGACCCTGGCGAAGCTGATAGTAAGGTCGGGCCCAAGACGTGAACCTGTTCCCTTGCCGCCTGGGCTGACCATGCGCATGGTTTGGCTACTCCCACCGGACCCAACAGCGCGATCGAAAGCAGAACGCATATAGGCCATCTCCCAATCGGGCCCCTGAGAAATGGACTTCCCAGGTAGCACGCCGGCCCCTGTCGTTACTGCCCGGAGGAGCTCGATAACTGCGTTGTCCTCTGTGGTCGGCTCTCTCTTCTCCCCAGCTGCTCTCCCCTTCCCGTTGCAGATAACATCCCATTCTGACTCTTTCACGAACCACGCTTTCTTCTTCCCCCATCGCCTCTTCTTTACGGTACTAAGCAGGAAAGGCCGCTTTGGAATGACTATTTTGCTATGTTTGTTTTTCTTCTTATTCTTATTCTTATTCTTCTTTTTCTTAATCGTCAGTTTCTTCTTCTTCTTGTGCTTGGCACTCTGCCGTTTGTCCCTACACTCGAGGGAGAGAAGCACGGGTCCGGAATGGAGTTCCTTGAAGAGGGCGTGCGTTGGAATAGCAAGGTCGATCACCAGGACTGGGGGCTTTATCGGAGAAGCCTGTAATGCAAGGCTTACGTTTCCGCCACGGTAGCCGAAGAGAGTACCTGTAATGCGTCCGGATCGGAGGCGTGGTTGTTGCTTGCGGCGACCACAGCGGAACCGGCAGATGGTCGGAAAGCTGAGCCGCAGCTTGAAGCATCGTGGACGGCTGATTTTGGGGAAGCGGAAGCAGGAGAGGATGGATTTAAAGCCCTTAGCAGGCCCGCAGCATTTTTTCTTTCTGGCCTTGTCATCTTTACCATTTGTGTCAGGCTGATGGCTGGTGCTGGGAATGTCGGTTTTCGGCCGGTCGGAGGTCGTCAACGGTGGTGATGACCGAAACCACCGCCGGCCCATGACTTTCTGGAAGGGAATTGGTGCATGGCGAAAGAGTTAGAAAGCAGAGACGTTACATTCGGGGTTTGGCAGAGCCCTACGTCTTCGTTAGGCCTTGTTGTATCTTACAGGCTTACGCTTGAATTTGCCGCCATAGAAAAGATGAGAACTGTTATAGTCAATCTAAATATAGATATTCATTGCTGTATCTATATCTCACGTTGTTTTAGGCAGCGTAAAAATAGATTGAAAAATGCAAAAAGTAGATGAGATCATGAGCGAATTACTAAAAAAAATGTTGCCGCATTTCAAAGAGGGAAATGCTTAAAAAAACTTATGCTAAATACTTCCAGAAAAAGATATTTCCTTTTGAAGGGTTCAGACAGAGGTTTATTGAAATAAAAGGTCAAAACGAAATCGCTACAGTTCAAGGAGAAACAGCCTTCCGTAAGTTAACTAAAAATAATTGAGGAATAACAACCCCTCTATCGGAGACTCGGAGTCTACATATGAAATAGTTGAATACAAGAAATAACTACCATGTCTTCAGTCATGCTTAACCAAAATTATATTTTACACTGTATTGCAGTATACTACATTGTCGAATATTTAGAAAGATAACACTGTCCAAGTTATATTAAGTACAAAAAGTTTAGTATAATATCTGTTTTACAAGACACCACCATCCAAGTTTAAACACGTACGGTATTGCAAGTTAACAAAGGATTATTCAAGCTGTTTACGTTGCATAGTCATTAAAGAGTTATAGTTTATCATAGCTTACTCAGAAAATCCTAGCTGAGACATCAATGTATCTTCGAGATATATATCAGCCAATAAAAGCCAAATACAAGGCAAAGCGTCTTACCTGTATTATAAATATAACCTATTATAAGGAAGACTTTCAAATCCTAAAGTGAACCATAAGCTGCAATTTGTTGTTGAAGGACAAAAATGCAATATATTTTTTCTCAAGGGAAAATTGGCATTACTCGATCATCGTAAGAAACGTAACATGAAAGAAACCAGAGAATGTTCGTAAAGGGAATACTTCACTTCGGTAAATGCGTTTTCTTCAGTTCTCATGGTCATAGTGAATATGCTTCACCGAAAGGTCAAATACTATGAGACCATTTAGTGAAAAGCATTGTTAAGGCAAGACTTGGTGCACGTGCGATTAGGAGTCTATCGTTGACATTGACACTACATTTTTCTGGTCCACACAATTTGGTTTCACCACCATTAAAATGTAACGACCCTGACCTGGGTTATGAGGTAACCCTATTTGTTTTGGCTAAATAAGTTGATTAGAACTTTAATATAATCCGCTAAGGTGCTTTGTTATGATGTGACACACTCATGTTTCAAGTTTGGTCCCGATTGAATGTTGTTTGAGCAATTTTCCTTTATTTTGGACCAAAGTGCAATTTATCCAAATTGAGGGGCTATAATGCAAAATGTCACATGTTGAACATGCCTCATGTGTTGTAGCATCATTATTGAGAGAATGATGCAAGGTGGTGGCGTGTGGAAAGCCAAAATTCCAAGTTTGAACTTGTTTGAACAATGCTGGTACCTTGTGCACCAATTTTGGTACACATTATAATTTACCCAAAATGTGGGGTTGATATGCAAATTACCACCTCTAGAGTGTTCCTATTTCCTCTATGTATCATTTAGAGGAGAGAGAATGAATGATATACCATGTTTGATTCCATTATGAATGATGGTAATCTTGGTGATGAAATGACCAAGAAAAAGGGTTGAATTTGGAAGCTTAACTTGAGTTGTATCAAGTTGAAAAGCTTATATATGAGTGCCTATCGGCCATGGAGCCCAAGGAGGTGTCTCATATCGTTTTGAGATCTCTTGTCAAAGATCATATCGTGCAAAGAACCTCAATGAGGTGAGGTGTGACGGCCAACAAGTTTCCTTAGAAAAAGTGTATCGGCTTGACATAAAATAGTGATTAAACCTAGATGACTTATCCAAATGGAAAAGCAATGGATGAATTTGCATCTTTAGATGATCTTCAACCTTTTTGCATGTCAAGATAAATGTTGATGCATGCATGGACACGTGTCACCCATGCATGACATGTGGCACCTACTAGCTCAAAATGTTGACACCTCATTTTTGCCTTTCTTCATGATCAGCAAGTATATATACCCCTAGTTTCACCCCTTGGTGCAATTTTGCGACCCTTACCACCCTCCTACCCTAAGGTATCGTGCATAGAGCTCCAATATCATGAATGGATGTTGTGGTATCGTGCATGGGCCTTGGGATATCGCCCATGGCAAGACCATATCACCCAAGTAGGTGATATCGGCTATATAGGGTGATATCGGCCATAGAGTGAAGTGTTTTGACTCCAAGTGAGTGCCATATCGTGCAAGTGAGTATCATATCGTGAGAAAAAGGGTATCGTGCATAGGCCTTGTATATCGTCCATAGCAAGTATATCGGCCATACCATGTTGATATTGCCCATAGCAAGTCGATATCAGTCAATTGAAGTGATTTTGGCCTCAAGTGAGGGGGTATCGGCTAAAGAAAAGTTGTGCCGGCCAAGAGGAAGTCCATATCGTCCAAGAGTGGTAGGGTGTCGGCCAAGGAGCTAAGGAACTCAACACTTAACCCTAAGGTAAGATATAGTTGTCTTCAAGCTTGAATTGAAGCATGGAATTAGGGTTATGATCTACCTTTCTTTTCTTCTTCACCAATTGCTTATCCATGGTGATTCCTTGTATATGAAGGAGTTGTGAACGAGCCTTAGACCTTTGATAAATTCATATTCAACCTTAGGAACATGGAGCTTTGGACCTTGAAGCTTTGAAGTGGTTCTTAAGGCGGGTTATATAACTTGAACTCAACCATGTTATTATTCTTCACCTAAATTGTTATAATTAGTGAAATACTTTTAATACTGAAATTTACTGAAATAGTTGATGAAATTATGAGTTCTAGTAGTTGCTTAGACCTGTTACCATGAATTATATCAGTTAGAACAAAGGTCTAGAGCTTGAAGAAGATGGTGTAACTTTGTAAAAGTGATATCGGGTTCAAGTATAAATACAAGTAGTTATAACCCGATATGGGTATGACTTGCCTGATATGTCTTGCACAAGATGTTGCATGAGATGCTTGCATAAGATGCTTGCATGATAGGGAGTCTAGAATAGACTCCATGCATGATACAAGGTTAATTGTATACTTTTCAGATGACAAGAAACCCTAATTTGGGTAACCCGATATAAGTGAAGAGTAACAAGTGTTATTGCACGACACACATGGTTGCATGATATACATGGTTGCATGACATGGTTGTACGACATGGTTGCATGATATACATGGTTGCATGATAGGGTTGCATGATACACAACCCTAGATGATATGGTAACCCTAACCCATCATGGCTAACCCTAGATGGTGACTAGCCTGATAGGGCGATTGAATGTACTTCTAGCCCGACATGGTGATGGGTTGATACCTCATAAGTATCATGGGCGACACATACATATACCTTGTGCCCGATATGAGGTCAAGAAGGTACCTCATGCCCGATATGGATACAAGTGCAAATCCTAACCTGATATGGTGAGTGTTCATACACCTCCAACCTGATACAATGGTATCTAGACACCTACAACCCGATATGGTGAACATATGCATATGATTTAACCCTATATACCTTGTAAAGGTGAGAGTAAGACACTCTTAGGAGTAATGAGTGTAACACCAAGTAATGGTGTGGATAATACCTTGATAGGTGAAACACCTAGAGTGGTTGATAATTGTTAATCCTATATCAATAATGCCTTAACCCGAGATGAGTC
This sequence comes from Alisma plantago-aquatica, assembly GCA_963693085.1. Classification (NCBI taxonomy): domain Eukaryota; kingdom Viridiplantae; phylum Streptophyta; class Magnoliopsida; order Alismatales; family Alismataceae; genus Alisma; species Alisma plantago-aquatica. Next base: position 1,280,752,070 of record OY856411.1, read on the forward strand.
CATATCATTAATGATGGTTGAATAATTCCATTGTGTGACTTATGACTAATACATTACATGATAAATGTGATGAGCTAGTGCATAAAGTATTAGGATGGGACATACCCTAATACAAGATAAGTTGATGAACTTAAGTATGTTAAAAGTGATGAGGGAAGTGATACATCAAGACATGATAGATATCACATCCAACACTTCAAGGTTGATGCACCTTAAATCCAATATACTTGGATGAGTAACACATGAAGTGTGTCATGTCAATTGTTACGTTGAGATGTAATGACATTAATGCACTTTGATAAGTGTAGGATAACATACCTTGAGAAAGGGTTAAGCCTAGTTAATAAAGTATGAAGTAATCATTCTCTGGTAAGGATGAGAGAGAAACTCATACCTTGTGTTGATGATTCATTTAATGATAAATGATGAGAATAAATAAGTATGATTGAATACTTATTATATCAATGTTTGCTCCTATATGTGTGGAGCAATGAATTAGGGTTTGATCATTGATAATATGACCTTGAAAACCTAAATGGTTAATAAAGGAAAACCCTAATGAAGGGTAATGATATGTAAGAGAAACCCTAATTGAATTGAAAGGAAAACCCTAACCCTATTGATGGGAAGGTTGTATTTCTCTTATTGCATAAGCCTTGTAAGTCATGTTAAATGCTTGTATACAAAGTATAATGACTAATGGCCTTGCGAGCCATGTGAATAAGTTGTTGCCTAGTGAGAGGTGACACGATGTGTAATGGCCTTGTGAGCCATGAGAATAAGTTGTTGCCTAGTGAGAGGTGATAAGATGTGCAATGGCCTTGTGAGCCATGTGAATAAGTTGTTTCCTAGTGAGAGGTGACAAGATACTTAATGGGCCTTGTGAGCCATGTGAGATGCTTGTATAACAAATACCATGTATACCTTGGTCTGAGGACCTAGAGGTATTAGTTACCTGATAAGTGGTAACAGTGTTCTGTGATGAACTAAGGGTTTGAATGCCCAGATCTAGTAATCATGATAATGACGATGTGAAGGGATGAGAATTCCCAGTAATGTGATAAGGGACTAAGATCCCAAGTATCATGTGTTTTAAAGATTTTGAAAGTACTTGATAAATGTATTACACCTTTCTTTGTAGCATCTATTATAATAATTCTTGTTTGAAACTTGACTGATGCTAAAAGAATATGGTAATGCACTTAATTAATCAAGTGGAATCTTATCATGTAGTGCTCTGGCCATAGATCCATCATCGTCAGTAGCTGGTGATGGTGAAACAGGTTTTCCTACGGGATCTCCTGATGAACGCATATTGTTGAATATGTGGGGGTGATGGGCGCGAATACCTTATGCCCTAATGTGGGATTGACGTGAGATAAACACGAGATCTCTCAATCCTTCATTATAAAGGATGGGATGGATGTATCATGAATCTCCCGATGATGATGATGAATGCCAGATGATGTGGAGATAAACATAAAATCTCTTGATTCTAAAGAGAGGCAGCTGACATTGTAACTCTATAGCAGTTGACAGTATACCCTGGTAAGCTACGATAAGTAGTTGGCATTGTCCTGCTTGTGGTCTCGCACTGACCGAGACGTGGGAGATCATAGCAGCCGGCTCTGTTAGATGACCTATGTATGGAACCGATTTTGACTTCGCAGTGGTCGGTTGGAGTATGAGCGGTATACCTCATCTCCTCAGGGCATAAGTGTGATTGTAAAATGTAATCAGCCGTGTAGCCTATCTGCTTAAGGATCGAATTTGAGAAACATTGGTTGATGCACAAATTAGTTATACATCTTAGTAGATAGATGTTATTTATGTTTCTTTACATTCCTTGCAAAGCAGATAGATGATTTATAACTCTACCATGGTTAGATACAATGTTCTCCTTAAGTAAGGAGATTACTTCATTCTGTTCATATAGTGAATTATCATGCTTGTTAATATAAAAAGAACCTCTACTCAGTTTATAAATGCTTAATCTGTGATAATAATATGGTCGGCGGAGAGTTATATCTCTCGCTGGGACAATTACAATTTTCTCACCCCCGTGGGACCCAAATTTTTAGGTGGACGTGCACGAGGAGGTGAAGACCTTGTTGTAGAGGAAGAACAACAACTGAGGCAGCAGTGACAACTCAAGTTGAGTGTACTGTCTGTCATGTCTTGTAGATATGAGTCCTATGTGTCGTCTCTGTACTCTCAGGTCCTTGGGGTTGGTTCATACTGGTTTTATGATCAATAAGAGATTTTGGCCTACGTGCCTCGAGGTTTTATGTTGCTCATGTATAGTTTGGTAAAGCAGCTGTTATATGTTATTCTCAATTGAGATTTACCGCATATGTACAATGTGAATAATGACGTATATAAGGTTTTGGACCTTTCAGTAAGAGTTTTCTTTGGAATGGATCTCTTTGAAAAATGGCTTTAATTTTTAGTGATTTTTGTTAATCTGTTGTTTATGTTTAATTCCGCTTAATTAATGACGATTTGTTTGTCGGTTTGGCGACTGTCGTCACAAAGTTTGGTATCAGAGCTTAAGGTTTGCTGAGTCTACAGAGACATAGGACTAAGGTGTTGAGTTTGTGTTAGTTTCCTCCAGTATACCCTATAGTGACTTCTGCTTATGCAGAAGAAAGGGTAAAGTTTATAAATGACTGGGGAACATGAGGAACACATTACTGAGAGCAATGTTGTTGCACCAGGAAAGGGTGCAAGGGATCAGACAAGAGAAGATTGAATGCCTGAGAATTCCCATCTTAACCGAATCAGGATAGAGAATCCTGGTTTTATTCTCTTGTTGGGCTGGTTAGGGAAACAGTGATGCATATAGTAGACTGGATACTAGCGTTACAACCTAGGTTACCAGTCCTCAATACAGAAACTTTGTGCTTTGAAAGGGTTCCTAAATGACATAGTCATGTTGGAATAGTGGAAAATGTGGGAAGAATTAACATATGGCCAGAAAATAGACTCTGCCATAAGTATAGATAGATAGTACATCTATGATGGCAATGCCCAAGAAGGGGGAAATAAACTGAGAATTAAGGAAAGGTCTCTACAATTCTTGAGACATGTGCCTAGTTGTTCTAAAAATACAAAGTTTTTGGTGCCACCAGTGCAATAAATGCCTAGTGTACCGGGGCAGTAACCACTAAGTTAAGGCAAGGGTCCTAACTTTCCACCTGTAAGAATCCATGGTTTAGTCTCTACATCGGTAATAAGACCGATAAGACCATGGTACGAAGACAAGACATGCTATAATTATGGACATGTTGAGCATACTAAACCCTTTTGTTCAGTAAGAAGGGAGGAAATGACTCAACAACTGAGGTAGACTCGGCAAGGCTTATGAAAGTTATAGCCCAATAATGTGAAAAGGCAAAAGCAACAACATGAAACAGCTAGACTGTATGTGTTGAGTCAACCTAAAGCGGTGGATGACCGCAAGGGGTAACCGTCAGATAAAGCTTTTTCATTTCGATATGCCTTGTCTTGATGCTATCTGATAATCATAAAAAGGAATGTTGTTATGGATTTCCCTATTGAATGTCCTATGGGGACATAAGGAAGAAATGATGAGAACTAGAATTTATATTCTATTCAGTATTCTTTTAAATGTTCTATAATTGCTCTTATCTATGTGAAAGAGGATGAGATATAGAAGTGATGCCTGGAGAAAGTCCAGGAATGTTAAATCATGTGTTGGTGATGATACGAAAAGTAAGGAATATGGTAGTACACAAATTGCATACTACCTAATCTCAGTACTTGTATACCCTGGCCAGGTATATAATTATTGGAGAAAGGGCAAGTATGGAACTCTTAGATTGTTATCTTTCTGATTACTCTGATCAAGTAGTCATTTTGAGACAATCTAGTGAGTATAACTAAACTGGAAATATGGTATGAACATGTATATCACATCCTAAGAGCAATAAAGTGGAATCTGAGATGATCTCAGATCAGTATGTGTGTATGAGGAAGTAAAAAGAATAATCCTCATAAGATAAGAATGAGAACAAGGGAGGTGATCCCTATTCGATAAAGTCTGTGTGAATAGTAAAGGATCTTTTCCCATGATGTAGAAATGAGACATGTGATAAAATCACAAAAAGTTCATGAACATGTTAGACAATAACAAAGAAAGGAATAATGATATGTAATCATCCTTATAATTTCTATGCTAATGGAAAGGAACCTAGGATGAGACATGAGTAAATGACTCATTAATAGTTGAAAGTTCATGCAATAATCAGAGGATATGATAATCTCTTCTCTTTGATAAACAACCCTGGATGATGATGGGGTGATGAAAGGAATATGTTCCTTTGTGTTCTTTCTTTTTAGGGACATGGCAATCAAGTGAGTCTTATGACACTTGATGGGCATGAGATAAAAGTGTTCAATTGATGGATACTTAGAAAAGTATCTGTTTGTCTTGGACTTTGGTTCCAAGATAAAGATATGTGTAACAAGTAATGTCCCAAGATGAAAGAAAGACAATGATGTAATGTGTTTTGGCACATACAATGGATACCAAAGTAAAGAATCCTAGTATCCAAGAACTTTCAATGATATGAGAAAATGAGAACATGATTCCTGACAAGGAGTAATGTTTGGTTACCTAGAAGGGCCAACTTTGAAATTAGTCTAGTTACATATAGTAGTATGGATACCATATGTTAGGGGTTTATGCCCCGCATAAACATGACATCAACAAAGATGTATGAGTTGAAGGAACAATAGTAGAATTGTTTTGGAAAAGTTGATCAAGCTAAATATAACTTCCTCGAATATCCCTATTTAGATTGTTGAGGCAGTTTATACATGACATCTAGAGATACCTCTGAGATATCTCTTCTTTAATAAGTAGCCTCTCCTTATGACAAGAAAATAAACAAATAAAGGGATAATTGATACAAGTCATAAGAAAGTTTAGTGTTGTGTCAGCAGATTTGGGTGGCACAACAGATGCATGATAATACTTGTAGTCACAAGTGGGTGACAAAACGTAACTCCGGTCTTTTCTTGAAAGTGAAATGCTAAACTGAATGAGGAGTATGGGAGACTCCCCAGAACCAAGAATATTGTCACAAAAAGTTGTAAGTTGTGAAAGGTGACCAATCAGTGAGGTTTGACACCTAAGTTAAATAAGGTATGAATGATGTTTCTCTGACTAAGAAAAGTATTACTTGACACAGAGTTGACTCTACAGTCAATAATGAAAAAGACAGTGGAATATGTACCCTGTGTGACAGATTCTATGATAACCCTATGTGGAAGAACCTTGTGTTGATCAAAGTTCTATGTCATCTCCATGAAATTAAGAAGTTATGTGGAGACTTGATGGTATGATGAATGAATAATATCTGTCTTCCTTTACGTGAGATTTCGGGGACGAAATCCTTGTTAGGGGTTTATAACTTGTAACGACCTTGACCTGGGTTATGAGGTAACCCTATTTTTTTGGCTAATTAAGTTGATTAGAAATTTAATATAATCCTATAAGGTGATTTGTTATCATGTGACACACTCATGTTTCAAGTTTCGTCCCGATTGAATGTTGTTTGAGCAATTTTCCTTTATTTTGGACCAAAGTGCAATTTACCCAAATTGAGGGGCTATAATGCAAACTGTCACATGTTGAACATGCCTCATGTGTTTTAGTATCATTATTGAGAGAATTATGCAAGGTGGTGGCTTGTGGAAAGCCTAAATTCCAAGTTTGAACTTGTTTGAACAATGTTGGTACCTTGTGCACCAATTTTGGCACAAATTGTAATTTACCCAAAATGTGGGGTTGATATGCAAATTACCACCTCTAGAGTGTTCCTATTTCCTCTATGTATAATTTAGAGGAGATAGAATGAATGATATACCATGTTTGATTCCATTATGAATGATGGTAATCTTGGTGATGAAATGACCAAGAAAAAGGGTTGAATTTGGAAGCTTAACTTGAGTTGTATCAAGTTGAAAAGCTTATATATGAGTGCCTATCGGCCATGGAGCCCAAGGAGGTGTCTCATATCGTTTTGAGATCTCTTGGAAAAGATCATATCGTGCAAAGCACCTCAATGAGGTGAGGTGTGACGGCCAACAAGTTTCCTTAGAAAAAGTGTATCGGCTTGACATAAAATAGTGATTAAACCTAGATGACTTATCCAAAATGGAAAAGCAATGGACGAATTTGCATCTTTAGATGATCCTAAACCTTTTTGCATGTCAAGATAAATTTTGATGCATGCATGTACACGTGTCACCCATGCATGACACATGGCACCTACTAGCTCAAAATGTTGACACCTCATTTTTGCCTTTCTTCATGATCAGCAAGTATATATACCCCTAGTTTCACCCCTTGGTGCAATTTTGCGACCCTTACCACCCTCCTACCCTAAGGTATCGTGCATAGAGCTCCCATATCGTGAAGGGATGTTGTGGTATTGCGCATGGGCCTTGGGATATCGCCCATGGCAAGACCATATCGCCCAAGTAGGTGATATCATCTATATAGGGTGATATCGGCCATAGAGTGAAGTGTTTTGACTCCAAGTGAGTGCCATATCGTGCAAGTGAGTATCATATCGTGCAAGAGGGGTTTCATTTCGTGCAAGAGCACAAGTGTATCGTGCATAGGCCTTGTATATCGTCCATAGCAAGTATATCGGCCATACCATGTTGATATTGCCCATAGCAAGTCGATATCAGCCAATTGAAGTGATTTTGGCCACAAGTGAGGGGGTATCGGCCACAAGCAAAGTTGTGTCGGACAAGAGGAAGTACATATCGCACAAGAGTGGTAGGGTGTCGGCCAAGGAGCTAAGGAACTCAAAACTTAACCTTAAGGTAAGATATAGTTGTCTTCAAGCTTGAATTGAAGCATGGAATTAGGGTTATGATCTACCTTTCTTTTCTTCTTCACCAATTGCTTATCCATGGTGATTCCTTGTATATGAAGGATTTGTGAACGAGCCTTGGACCTTTGATAAAGTCATCTTCAACCTTAGGAACATGGAGCTTTGGACCTTGAAGCTTTGAAGTGGTTCTTAAGGCGGGTTATATAACTTGAACTCAACCATGTTATTATTCTTCACCTAAATTGTTATAATTAGTGAAATACTTTTAATACTGAAATTTCCTGAAATAGTTGATGAAATTATGAGTTCTAGTAGTTTCTTAGACCTGTTACCATGAATTATATCAGTTAGAACAAAGGTCTAGATCTTGAAGAAGATGGTGTAACTTTGTAAAAGTGATATCGGGTTCAAGTATAAATACAAGTAGTTATAACCCGATATGGGTATGACTTGCCCGATATGTCTTGCACAAGATGTTTCATGAGATGCTTGCATAATATGCTTGCATGATATGGAGTCTAGAATAGACTCCATGCACGATACAAGGTTAATTGTATACTTTTAAGATGACAAGAAACCCTAATTTGGGTAACCCGATATAAGTGAAGAGTAACAAGTGTTATTGCACGACACACATGGTTGCATGATATACATGGTTGCATGACATGGTTGCACGACATGGTTTCATGATATACATGGTTGCATGACATGGTTGCATGATAGGGTTGCACAATACACAACCCTAGATGATATGGTAACCCTAACCATCATGGCTAACCCTAGATGGTGACTAGCCTGATAGGGTGATTGAATGTACTTCTAGCTCGACATGGTGATGGGTTGATACTGTTGGGTTTTAAGGGAGGAAGAGAAGCAGTAGAAATAAAAAAAAATTCTCCCAAAACCCAGAACAAAAGGAATCACGTCAACATCTATATAATAGGAAAGATGGTTTGTGGATGCATACCTTGTCTCGAGGCTTGCTCAGCGACAGTACCTCACGCCTTGCGTGGTCTTCACCTCCAGTCTTAGATGGTGTCTGTGCAGCTCCTAGTTGCACCGGGACTGAAGACTCCTAGTCTCACCGGGACTGTCGGGATTGACAGTTGTCCTCCGAGCGACAGAGGTCTCCCGCCTCTACAGTCGTCCACACAGACTGCCTGGAACTCCGATCTCCTTGTCGCACAAGGAATCAGAAGGAGTCACACCCTCATGTCGGCGTACTAGTTGCCAACACACTCTCCTACCACCAGTTGCTTTGTGCAGTTGTCTTTCCCTTGTTGTGCCTCTCTTATCAGGTAGAACTTGCTTGGGCTCTCTCGGTTACCAAAACCAGAGAGAACGACAACTTCATAGAGCAACTGGTTGCACTGGGTTGTACTTTGAGAAGCCCCCAATACCCCTATATATAGGAGGGTCATGGGATAGGGTTCTATATCCCAGGCAATGCGGGACTAAAGCAGGAGTAGAAGGGTTTGAGATTTTCCACAAAAACAATCAACTCGCAACCTGAACCGATCGTTTCATAACTGAAATGGTCGGTTGGGGATCTGAGCCGGTCGGTTGACACCTCAACTAATCGGTTAGGACCCATGAACCGGTCGGTTCACTTCTAAATCGTTCGGTTCACTTCTGAACCGGTCGGTTCGTGGTCCTGATCAGTTCTCAATTGACTTTCCTTCTTTTGTTTCCAATTGGTATCGAATACCAATCCTTGTTCCAATCAAATTGGGCAAGTGAAACGAAAGGAAATTTCTAACCAATCTTACTTTCCCAACTTTCCCGATTGCAACAGTTGAACCGATCGTTTCAACCCTTGAAGCAATCATTCACCCTGTTCATGAGCCGATCGACTCACCACATGAGCCAATCGGTTCACCAAGATGAGCCGATCGGTTCATCACATGAGTCGATCGGTTGGAAGTGCAGATTGTGCAGAATCAGTCAATTGCGGTTTCAATCAATCTGATACTCTAATCAATCAGTCCAACACCTTGAACACTATGATACTGAGATATCAATTGATTGAGTGTTTAATTGAACTACTAAACTCCTTTAGTAATCAATCTAAACATTGTTTGTGGACAAAACTCCTCTTCCAGGTTAAATCCTAAGTGTGTGACCCTGTAGGTCCATTTCACATTGGCAGTGAAAGTCCATAACACTTATGACCTCACAAGCAAAGAGCGGTGCCTAGTCACACATCAGTGCTACCCAAGTGAAATAGAAAGTTGGAGAACAACTTTCAATCCTACAATCCATGAATGGTGTTACAGTGAATGTATAATTCCTTTGTCACTGATATCCTGAATGAACTCGAGGCATGGAACAGTCATCCTGTCAAAATTCATTCATTTCCTTGATCTCAGAGCAGACTGGGTGAGATGTGTGTGACATCAATATCACATATTGATTCACACGTGCATGTGCATGCCTTTCTCAATCCTACTCATCAAGTGGCCAAGGACATCAAACTCCCTCAGGAGGGACAAATCCCATATCTATCACTCACCCCTCAAAAGCCCCATGTGTCAAAGCCACCCAATCATCACCTTTATAACAACCCGTGTTTCAGGACTGCGTTTGATGATGTCAAAGTGTACCCAACGACATGTGTTGAGTGTAGTGATTTCAGGTCTAAGAATCACACTCACCACCATCACCGTGAGAGCTGACTGTGACTACCAAGTCATGGTTCCATGTGTCACTCTCACGGTGGGTCTGTTCGGTACCTTGTTCTCTAACAAGTACCTATGTGCTTGGTTTGATATCACTATATCATGACTAATGAGATTATGTCATCAACCAACACACAATCTAGTCTTTAGTGTTATTGATGTCTATGGTTATTTCCACAATAACAACCGACTAGGGACCAAACAATAATGTATACTCTTGACATCTGCATTATCTCATCGTTTAGGTCCTTAACCTAAAAGCATACGTCATTGAGTAAAATCATTCTTTAGACATCTATCATGTTACACCATCATCTCAGAAACAGTTTAAACATATAGACAGGAAATTGCCTTTATTATTATTCAAATCATTTACAAAGTATCCCATTACAATCATCATATGACTTGCTCTATGGGCATACATACCAACAGACTCCCACTTGCACTTAGAGCCAGTCACCAAGGAACCTCAGTCCTTGTGACCTAGCATGACCATCATGCTTCTGCTGAGAAAGGGCCTTAGTCAGTGGATCAGCTATGTTGTCTTCAGTTGGTACTTTGTAAATCTTCACATCTCCTCACTGTACGATCTCTCGTATGAGATGGAAGCGCCGCAGTATGTTCTTGGACCGCTGATGTGATCTGGGTTCCTTAGCTTGTGCAATAGCTCCATTATTGTCACAATAAAGCTCAATTACATCACAGCTACTGGGAACTACACCAAGTTCAGAGATGAACTTCCTGATCCACACAGCCTCCTTTGCTGCATGTGAAGCAGCAATATACTCGGCCTCTGTAGTAGAATCGGCAACTGTTTCTTGCTTGGAACTCTTCCATCTCACAACTCCATTATTAAGGCAAAATACAAATCCTGACTGTGATATGTAATCATCTTTATCAGTTTGGAAGCTTGCATCGGTGTAACCCTTTACAACCAGCTCTTCCTCACCGCCGTAAACAAGAAACTGATCCTTAGTCCTTCGCAAGTACTTGAGGATGTTCTTTACGGTTGTCCAGTGAGCATCCCCGGGATCTGACTGGTACCTGCTCGTCATGCTGAGAGCATACGAGACATCTGGGCGTGTGCACAACATAGCGTACATGATGGATCCGATGGCTGATGCATATGGGATCCCATTCATACGCTTCCTCTCTTCACAATATTGGGGACATTGAGCTCTTGAGACGGTGACTCCATGTAGCATGGGGATGTTGCCTCTCTTTGAGTTCTCCATGCTGAACCGCTTCAGCACTTTATCAATGTACGTTCTATGACTTAGTCCGAGAAGCCTTCTAGATCTATCCCTATAGATCTTAATTCCTAGAATGTAGGATGCTTCTCCTAAGTCCTTCATTGAGAAAGTATTCCCAAGCCAAGTCTTTACCTTCTCTAAGGCTAAGACATCATTCCCCATCAAAAGTATGTCATCCACATTGTAACATCCCTGACCTGGGTTATGAGTTAACCCTAGGTGTTTTGCCTAAATATGTAATTAAATCTTTGTGATTAACTCTGAGCATGTAATTAAGTTTCTCAGAAACATATATTTTAATATTTGCTCCTTTTATTTAAAGTTGTAGCATTGTTTTGATATACAGGGACCTATGTGCAATTTACCCAGTTGAAAGGGTTAGCTTGCAATTTGCACATGATGAGATTTTCCTCTGATGTTGAGACATCATGAGAAATCTTTTTGGCAAAGTTTGAGGGATTTCCCAAGCTTGGGCACCAAGGTGCAGCTGTGGAAGCAATCCCGGTGCTTGAAACCCTAATTTGGGGTAAAATGCAATTTACCCAAATTAAGGGATGCAATTTGTAAAATATATCATCTAATGTATCTTTCTAGATTCTTGCCATCATTTAGAGAAGAAATGATGAGGACGTCACCTCAATTGAATTATCAAGTTATGAAATATACCTTGTGATTGAATAATCAGGGTATATGTACAATATCCCTTTTATGTATGTACCTTAGTATTAGATTGATCTTCTTTGCCCTCTTTTTCTAGACTTTAAGAGAAGTTTTGTCCTTAGAATAAAGAGGAAGGGACGAGCAAGTAATGAAGGAAGGACCTAGTTGGATTTATGGGAAACTTATGGGCCTTTAATGAAACCTCACCCATGTATATATACACTTTACCTCTCAAGCAAAGGAACCTTTCCTTCGTGCATATCACTGTTTCCCCTTGCTTGGCCGACTAAGGACTGTCTTGGAGCTCAAAGAGGAATGACCAAGGGTGCAAGGTAGGTTTGAATCCCTCTTCTTGCCTAATTCCATGGTTAGAACTCGAATTCAAGGTCAATTTGGTGACTAACTCACGAAACCCTATCTTTCTAGCCATCTCTTTTCGTCTTTCCTTGGAGTTTTCACCTTGGCCAACCTGTGGGAACTCAAGGAAGCCATTAGAGCTTGGAGCTTGAAATCTTGGAGCTCAAGGAGCAAGCTTTAGGCGGGTTTTATAACTCTAAACCCATGATTTACTATATACATCTCTTATATGCGGTTAGATGATAGTTCTTCATGTTTCCCTACTTTTCTTTGCTATTTTGCAAGTAAATCCGTGGAATATCCATACTGTTCTTGAGCTAGGAGATGAAGGCGTGATTTCCAAGAAAAACCCACCGCTTTTCACTTTCTTAAACGGTCTCCCTAACTTGCTCTCTCGGTCTCAGGACCGCGAGGTGAGCAAACGGTCTCTGGACCGTGAGAGGGCAAAGCGGTCTTCAAGACCGTTTGGAACCGTTGACCGAGCGTGGACCGTATAAGAAATCTGTTCCTAATTATGTAGGCTAATCACCCTAAAAAATTGAGAGGTTAACTACAAAGGAGTCAGGAGATATGGCCTTTTTAAGTAACAACTTTAATTGAATTTATTCCTGATTTTCAAACGGTCTGAAATTGCCTTTTTGAGCAAACGGTCTCAAGACCGTGTAAGGTCGTTGAACAAGCTTTGACCATATGAAATTACTGTTCAAAATTATGTTAATTAACAACTCACCAAGTTTGATGGTCTAATTCCAAACGAGATAAGAGTTGAAGGGTGATTACTAGGGCTAACCCTAGATGAAATCAGTACTGAAATTATGGTGACTTAATTAGGGTTTTTAGGGTTGATTGACCTAAACGGTCTCAAGACCGTTTGGGGGTCATCCAAACGGTCTCAAGACCGCGAGGGCAATCAACCATGACCGTTTGGAGGTCTGAGGTCAAGAATAGTTGACCAATTGAAGGTACATTTACACCAAATTACATTGCAATTAAATATTGATATAACCCTCAACTCAATTGATCCAACCTTGAAGAAATTTCACTAGAATCCAAAAATTTGATGGGCAAACGGTCTCAAGACCGTTTGGAACTCATCCAAACGGTCTCAAGACCGAGAGGACAATCACCCAAGACCGTTTGAAGGTCTAGGGTTAAGCTAATGTGATCAATTGAGGACCCAATTTCAATAAGTTATCAAATTGATTAAAATACTGATTTTTGTGACTCAATCATGGTTCAACCCCTATCAAATCACATTAGATCTTGATGAAATCTTGGGCAAACGGTCTCAAGACCATATGGGGTCCACCCACATGCTCCCAAGACCGTTTGGGCCAAGTTTGGGCCCAATTGGAGCTCAATTGAAGGGTTCAACCTTGTGTTGATGCACATTGATGAGTGTTGAAGGGTGAACATTGATAGACCCTAATTGAATCGATTTCAATCCTAAATTGGTCAACAATTGAGGGTCAATTGAATGACCAATTGGTTAAGAATAATCTTAATTGACCCAATCCATAAGTGGTCAACATAGCTCTGACCTTTTGAGGGCTTGAACATTGGTTGACATCATCGGTTGTAACCATTGAACTTTGTTGATGGTCCAAGCGGTTGAGACCATGTGAGCCTCGCGGTCTCAAGATCGTGAGGGGGCTCACGGTCTCAATACCGTGAGGGGGATCATGGTCTCAAGACCGAGAGGGGCCTCGCGGTCCTGAGGTCAAAGGTGAGCAAACGGTCCACACCACTCTCGCGGTCTTGAAATCAATTGAAAGCTCGCGGTCTTGGAGTAGTTTGAGAGGGCTCGCGGTCTTGGAGTAGGATGAGGGCTCGCGGTCCTGAAGTCAAAGGTGGATCAAACGGTCTACTCACCCTCACGGTCTTGGAAGTCAAATTGGCTAAACGGTCAACATATTCAAACGGTCTCAAACCGATTGAAGGTTGATGGTTGAGATCGATCAAGGTGATTCATGGTAGACTTCACTCAATCAATTGAAGATATAAATGATTCAATGATGCCCTAATCTAAAACCCTAATGATAACCTAGGATATTAAGGGATTAATTGACTAAGGTTTTGACCATGATGATGATCAATGGGGTGAATTACCAAAATACCCCTGAAGGGTCAATTGAGTTATATCTTGCTCAATTCGAACCCTAATTACATGAGAATGATGTTTTTAGCCATAATGACTCCATCCAACTTGATCTAGTCTAATGTTATCATCAACCACTAGTATGAGGAAAGAGAGAGTATTCTAGAGAGAGAAAGTACTCTAGAGAGAGAAAGTACCCTAGGGAGAGAAAGTAACCCTAATTGGATGGAAACTTAAGTGAAGCATCTTCAATGCATATGAATGTGCATAATTAGGGTATGATTCACCTATGTGAAGTCATAGAAAACCTAATTATGATAAATGATGAACCTTTAACTAATTTGAGAGCATTAATGATGATGTTACTCATACATGATGATGTTATGAGTTCAATTCACCTTAATGTGAATAGTAAACCCTAATTCAAGGGTAATGGCATGCAAATGAGTATTAAACTCCAATTGATGAGAATCAGAGGAGTTAACTGTTATGATAAGAATGGGAAATGTATTCCTTACTTTTGTATTACCTTTATCAGTTGAATTAAGCATGCAGGATCAGATATGAAGGTGGTCTTATCCAGGTATGGATATTGATGTTATATTCATTGAAGGCATGTTGTTAGCCTTATGAATAAGAAAAGTAACTTGATGCCCAGTCAGTGGCATCCCATGAGTTAATGTGATGTAAGAGCCATGAATACCATCAAAGTCATGCTTTAGAGATGACTTGTGATGAGTATGATGAGAAATTATGATTGATATGATTTAGGCATGTTACATTTAGTATTCTTCCTTTATAGCTGTTATGCTACTGTTATTGTTTGGAGAACAATGTATGTTGTTAAAGAATACTGAATGTACCTAACTAATCAAGTATAATGTAGAGCCCTGATCATAGACCCATCATTGTCAGAGATCAAGTGATGGTGAAACAGGTTTTCCTCAGGGAACTCCTGGAGCACATACTTTTGAGTATGTGGGGTACATGGATGTGTAGAACCTTACATCCTAGTGTAGGAAAGTGATGTAGATGTGTAATCCATCCATCCTTCACTATAATTCCATACCATCTCAGTGGTAGGTAAACATGAAACCTCCTGATGACAAAGAAAACACAGATATCCGTATCAGTGGAGATAAACATGAAATCTCCTAATGACGAAGAGAGTACAGAACGTCACTGTGACTCTAGAATAGCGAAGGACCAGTTTACCCTGATGAGCTATAGTAGTAGAGACATGAGATGTCCTACAAGTGATCCTCTTACTGACTGAGGAAGGTGAAGGTCATGAGAATCCGGCTCTCTTAATGACCTATGTATGATACTGATGTGACTCCTCAGCGATCAGTTGGAATATGAGTGGTATGCCTCATCTCCACAGGGCATAATGTTGTTTGTAAAACATAATCAACCACGTAGTATACCTGCTAGAGATAACTACGAGTTAGTTAACTGATGATACACTGTGATAGTGCTTATATTTCTTCATGTCTCATAAATGTTGAACTCATGTTATATAGTTGCAACTGTTATTGAATACTTTGAAGGCTTTACTGCTTAAGATAATCTTTGATGTTATAATAAAGCTTCTGGCGGAGAGTTATAACTCTCACTGGGACAATTATGTAAAATTGTCTCACCCTGTAGACTTCAACTTTTTAGGTGGACGTCGGAGACGAAGGAACCAGCCTACAGGTGACTAGTCTCAGCAATAGCAGCACCATGAGCAGTAGTAGAATCTCAGGTGGAGATTTATCCTGCCATGTGGTGTAGTTAGAGTCAGTCCTATGTGCCCTCTGTACTCTCAGGTCTTGGAGTCTTTTGTATAAGTTCTTGAGATTTTGTATCTTGATGTATATAATTACTCAAGAAGTAATTATCATGAGATGTAAACAGTTTATCTGTTGTCATGAAAGAAGCTTTTATGGATTCAAGATCTTGTCTCGAAAAGTTTTAATTTCCGTGATTTTTGTCTTCCGCTGTTTATCGAATCGCTTTCGCTAAGTTTTAATCGTGTTTATGTCATGGTTTGGAGATTGGAGCCCACAATTAGTGGTATCAGAGCTCTAGGTCAGTTGAGTCTACAGAGGCATAGGACTTAGGATGTCGAGTCTATCTTTAGTACTCCTTCCTTATCTAATAGAGTCTTCTACTCCTCAGGAGAAGAAGATACCTAAGGATGTCAGAACATCATCATGAGTACGTGGAAGAGAGTAGTGCTAGTGCACCTCGAGGCAGTGCAAGGGTTCCGAGGATAGAACAACCTGCACCTGAGTCGCCAAGAGAGCCACCCCAGTTCGACCCAGCTGACGTGAGTAACCCAGCTGTACAGACGATGTTCGGGCAGTTCATGACTGCCATGACACATATAACTGATAGGATTCCCATTCCTGCACCTAGGGCACCTGTCCAGCATGAAGCACAAGGTATCGGTAAGACGTTCGAACGACTTCGTCGTGTCGGAGCTACCGAGTACTTCGGAACTGCCGACCCTGCAGATGCTGACTTATGGTTGACAGAGTTGGAGAAGGCTTTCAGAATTCTTATGATTCCGGAAGCTGAGAAGGTTAGACATGCTGTCTATCTTCTCAAAGGCAGTGCTGGTCACTAGTGGAACATGGAAGAGCAGAAGAGACCTGGAGTAGAGTTCTCATGGGAAGAGTTTCGTCGGGAATTTATCAATAGATATTTTCCAAAGACCTTCCTAGATGAGAAGATCTCTCAGTTCGAGAAACTAAGGCAAGGTATGATGAACATTAGTGAGTATGAAGCTAAGTTCATGGAGTTGCTGCGGTTCTGTCTGCACATGGCTGCTACAAATGAGGAAAGAATCAGAAGATTCGAGAAGGGTTTGAATTCTGATATGTCAACCCCTATATCTACCTTAGAGAACCGAGAGAGATTCTCTACCTTCGTTGAGTCAGTCCGAAGGATAGAGAGATCTGTGGTTGAGAAGAGACAAACCCATAAAAGATATCCATAGTTCCAGTGTTCTTCATCTAGGGATTCCAAGAAACCTAGATTCTCTGCATCTAACCCTCCACCACCCAGATCGAGTTTTTCAAACTCAATGGACACCAAGCAGAGGTAGAGGACGGAGTCAACCGCTTCAAGGGACGCACAGTTCTGCATCTGTGTCAGTTACTGGACCACCCAGACCACAACAACAGGAGAGGAGTTGTTACAACTGTGGTAAGGTGGGACACTTAATGAAGGATTGCCGTTCTAGGCCTGCTAATGTGACACAACAACCTCCGAGACAGAATCAACGGAGATCTCATAGCAGACAACATCAAGGAGCAGCTCGAGGACGTGGACAAGCGTCTCAAGCTGGATCATCAGCACCACCTCAACACCAGGCGACTGCGAGGTTCTATGCTATGAACCCACCTGAGGCAGTGTTCAATCCACGGGTAGTGGCAGGTCAGATGAAACTTTTATATTCTGATATGTCTACATCCTGTGTTGTATCCGTTCTGATTGATCCGGGTGCTACACACTCTTTCATCACTCGTGAAGTGATTCGTAACTGCAATGTGACTGTTAGTCATAGAGCAGATAGTTTGTTGTTAGAGACTCCGTTGAGTGGGTCTGCCGTTTTGCAGGAGGTATGTTCTCCCTGCATCCTCTTCTTTTCTGACCATCGCATTCAAGTGGACCTTATACCACTTGATATGCAAGGATTTGATATAATCCTTGGGATGGATACCTTAGAAAGGTATAGAGTTGTCTTTGATTGTGAGTCCAAGTTGGTTGTGTTTGCTGATGAAAGCAACACATGGATCTTTCAAGGAGAAAGAAAGATTCTGCCCACCTGTCTTGTATCAGCTATGGTTGCTGATAAGCTGTTGAGGCAAGGATGTTATGCATTCTTAGCCCATGTGGTAGATGTTACCAAGGAAAGTTCCAATCCTACTAAAGTTCCTATAGTCAGGGAATTTGAAGATGTGTTTCCTGAAGAACTTCCTGGTATACCACCACCTCGGGAGATTGATTTTGAAATCAATCTGATTCCAGATACGAAACCCATAGCTCAGACTCCGTATAGAATGGCGCCTGCCAAGATGGTAGAACTCAAGAAACAGCTTCAAGAGTTACTTGAGAGAGGTTTTATCCGACCGAGTACTTCACCTTGGGGTGCTCCGGTCTTGTTTGTTAAAAAGAAAGATGGGTCAATGCGGTTGTGCATCGATTATAGACAACTCAATAAAGTAACAATAAAGAATAAGTACCCTCTGCCGAGGATTGATGATCTCTTTGACCAGTTGCGTGGTGCAACAGTCTTTTCAAAAATAGACTTGAGGTCTGGATATCATCAACTCCGTATTAAGGATAGTGACATATCCAAGTCCGCCTTTAGGACAAGATATGGTCACTATGAGTTCACGGTTATGTCGTTTGGACTAACCAATGCACCAGCCGCATTTATGGAACTCATGAATAGAGTTTTTCGACCTTTCCTTGATCAGTGTGTTGTCGTCTTCATAGATGACATTCTGATCTATAGTAAGGATGCTCAGCAACATGAACAACATCTTCGCTAAGCTTTGACCTTGCTAAGAGAACATAAGCTGTATGCTAAGTTTAGCAAGTGTGAGTTTTGGCTACCGGAGGTATCTTTTCTTGGTCATGTGATATCTGCCTCGGGAATTCGTGTTGACCCTACGAAAGTAGAATCTGTTCTACAGTGGGAACAACCGAAGACACCGACGGAGATTCGAAGTTTCTTGGGGTTAGCTGGCTATTATCGAAGGTTCATTAAGAACTTTAGTTCTATAGCCTTACCTTTGACCAAGTTGACCCGGAAAGATGTTCCTTTTTCTTGGAGTGATAAGTGTCAACAGTCTTTCTAGTTGCTGAAGGAGAGATTGACAAGTGCACCTGTGCTAGTGCTACCTGAACAAGGAAAAGGATATGTAGTCTTCTGTGATGCTTCCAAGAATGGACTTGGATGTGTGTTGATGCAGGATAAACAAGTGATTTCTTTTGCTTCCCGACAGCTTAAGAAACACGAGGAGAATTATCCGACACACGATCTAGAGTTAGCTGCTGTGGTTCATGCCTTGAAAATCTGGAGACACTATCTCTACGGAGAAACATTCCAGATTTTCACAGACCACAAAAACCTTAAGTATATCTTCTCTCAGCATGAGCTCAACATGAGGCAACGTCGCTGGATGGAGTTAATCAAGGACTATGACTGTACAATTGATTACCATCCAGGCAAGGCCAATGTTGTTGCAGATGCCTTGAGTAGGAAATCAGCAACATCAACCATGAATAGAGCACAACTAAACTCTTTAGTATGCTCTAGGAGAGATATGCTTATCTCTTTAAGGCAAGACAGTGTACAGTTGAAGGTGTCATTGTTAGCCGGTTTGTTAGCTGAGATGCATATTAAACCTACCCTAAGAGAGCAGATTAAGGAAGCACAGCTAGGTGATGATGCAGTTCAACAGATTAGATCTGAGTATGGAAATGAGAAACAAGAAGGTTTTCATGACTCAGAGGATCAAGTAGCTCATTATAATGGAAGGATCATAGTGCCAGATGTGGACAACTTGAGAAAGTTAGTCCTGGAAGAAGCCCATTCTTCCATGTATGCTATGCATCCAGGGAGCACCAAGATGTATCGGAATTTGAAAGATCTGTATTGGTGGCCTGGAATGAAGAAGGATGTTGCAGAGTTTGTTTTGAGGTGTCCTGTGTGTCAACAAGTTAAAGCTGAACACCAGAAGCCTGCAGGGACAATGCAACCCTTACCCATACCACAGTGGAAGTGGGACCATGTGACCATGGACTTTGTTGTTGGCCTACCCAGGACAAGCAAAGGACATAATTCCATTTGGGTAATTGTTGATAGGTTGACTAAGACAGCACATTTCTTACCTGTCAAAACAACCTTTTCTGCTGAAAGGTTATCAGAATTGTATGTTCAAGAGATAGTGCGTTTGCACGGAGTTCCTGTCACAATAGTTTCTGACAGAGGTCCTCAGTTTACGAGTCATTTTTGGGAACAGTTACACAGAGCCTTAGGCACCAAACTGAGGTTTAGTACGGCCTTTCATCCGCAGACTGATGGACAGTCGGAAAGGACCATACAGACCTTAGAAGACCTGTTGAGAGCATGTGTTCTCCCGTTCACCGGAAGTTGGGATCTACACCTAAACTTGATAGAGTTTGCCTATAACAATAACTATCAGCATAGTATTGATATGGCACCTTATGAAGCCTTGTATGGTAGACGTTGTAGATCACCTTTGTGTTGGTTTGAGACTGGTGAACATCAGTTGTTAGGTCCTGACCTTGTGCAGCAGACCACAGAAAAGATTAAAGTAATACAACAAAAGATTAAGACTGCTCAGGATAGGCAGAAATCTTATGCTGACAAACGTCGTAGACCCTTAGAGTTCCAGGTTGGAGACAGAGTGTATCTCAAGGTCTCACCTTGGAAAGGAGTCCTCCATTTTGGAAGGAAAGGGAAGTTAGCTCCTAGATTTATGGGGCCTTATCCAATCATTGAACGGATTGGGAAGGTAGCATATAGACTAGAGCTGCCCCCAGAGTTACAGAGGTTACACCCTGTGTTTCACATTTCTATGTTGAAGAAATGTCACCCAGACACCGAGTCAGTTCTACAACCCATGGAAGTAGAGTTGAATGATGATATATCCTATGAGGAAGGACTAGTGTCAATCCTTGATAAAAGAATTAAAAAGTTAAAGAAGAAAGATATAAGTCTTGTAAAAGTCCTCTGGAACCACCATGGTATTGAAGAAGCCACTTGGGAGTTAGAGAATGAGATGAGAAGGAGGTATCCTGCCCTTTTCTCTTAATATGTCTTATCGATTTCGGGGACGAAATCCTTGTAAGGGGTGGATAATTTGTAACATCCCTGACCTGGGTTATGAGTTAACCCTAGGTGTTTTGCCTAAATATGTAATTAAATCTTTGTGATTAACTCCGAGCATGTAATTAAGTTTCTCATAAACATATATTTCAATATTTGCTCCTTTTATTTAAAGTTGTAGCATTGTTTTGATATACAGGGACCTATGTGAAATTTACCCAGTTGAAAGGGTTAGATTGCAATTTGCACATGATGAGATGTTCCTCTGATGTTGAGACATCATGAGAAATCTTTTTGGCAAAGTTTGAGGGATTTCCCAAGCTTGGGCACCAAGGTGCAGCTGTGGAAGCAATCCCGGTGCTTGAAACCCTAATTTGGGGTAAAATGCAATTTACCCAAATTAAGGGATGCAATTTGTAAAATATATCATCTAATGTATCTTTCTAGATTCTTTCCATCATTTAGAGAAGAAATGACGAGGAAGTCACCTCAATTGAATTATCAAGTTATGAAATATACCTTGTGATTGAATAATCAGGGTATATGTACAATATCCCTTTTATGTATGTACCTTAGTATTAGATTGATCTTCTTTGCCCTCTTTTTCTAGACCTTAAGAGAAGTTTTGTCTTTAGAATAAAGAGGAAGGGACGAGCAAGTAATGAAGGAAGGACCTAGTTGGATTTATGGGAAACTTATGGGCCTTTAATGAAACCTCACCCATGTATATATACACTTTACCTCTCAAGCAAAGGAACCTTTCCTTCGTGCATATCACTGTTTCCCCTTGCTTGGCCGACTAAGGACTGTCTTGGAGCTCAAAGAGGAACGACCAAGGGTGCAAGGTAGGTTTGAATCCCTCTTCTTGCCTAATTCCATGGTTAGAACTCGAATTCAAGGTCAATTTGGTGACTAACTCACGAAACCCTATCTTTCTAGCCATCTCTTTTCGTCTTTCCTTGGAGTTTTCACCTTGGCCAACCTGTGGGAACTCAAGGACGCCATTCGAGCTTGGAGCTCAAGGAGCAAGCTTTAGGCGGGTTTTATAACTCTAAACCCATGCTTTACTATATACATCTCTTATATGCGGTTAGATGATAGTTCTTCATGTTTCCCTACTTTTCTTTGCTATTTTGCAAGAAAATCCGTGGAATATCCATACTGTTCTTGAGATAGGAGATGAAGGCGTGATTTCCAAGAAAAACCCACCACTTTTCACTTTCTTAAACGGTCTCCCTAACTTGCTCTCTCGGTCTCAGGACCGCGAGGTGAGCAAACGGTCTCTGGACCGCGAGAGGGGAAATCGGTCTTCACGACCGTTTGGAACCATTGACCGAGCTTGGACCGTATAAGAAATCTGTTCCTAATTATGTAGGCTAATCATACTCAAACATTGATAGGTTAACTCCAAAGGAATCAGGAGATATGGCCTTTTTAAGTAACAACTTTAATTGAATTTATTCCTGATTTTCAAACGGTCTGAAATTGCCTTTTTGGGAAAACGGTCTCAAGACCGTGTAAGGTCGTTGACCAAGCTTTGACCATATGAAATTACTGTTAAAATTTATGCTAATTAACAACTCACCAAGTTTGATGGTCTAATTCCAAACGAGCTAAGAGTTGAAGGGTGATTACTAGGGCTAACCCTAGATGAAATCAATACTGAAATTATGGTGACTTAATTAGGGTTTTTAGGGTTGATTGACCTAAACGGTCTCAAGACCGTTTGGGGGTCATCCAAACGGTCTCAAGACCGTGAGGGAAATCAAAAATGACCGTTTGGAGGTCTGAGGTCAAGAATAGTTGACCAATTGAAGGTACATTTACACCAAATTACATTGCAATTAAATATTTGTATAACCCTCAACTCAATTGATCCAACCTTGAAGAAATTTCACTAGAATCCAAAAATTTGATGGGCAAACGGTCTCAAGACTGTTTGGAACTCATCCAAACGGTCTCAAGACCGAGAGGACAATCACCCAAGACCGTTTGAAGGTCTAGGGTTAAGCTAATGTGATCGATTGAGGACCCAATTTCAATAAGTTATCAAATTGATTAAAATACTGATTTTTGTGACTCAATCATGGTTCAACCCCTATCAAATCACATTAGATCTTGATGAAATCTTGGACAAACGGTCTCAAGACCATATTGGGTCCACCCACATGCTCTCAAGACCGTTTGGGCCAAGTTTGGGCCCAATTGGAGCTCAATTGAAGGGTTCAACCTTGTGTTGATGCACATTGATGAGTGTTGAAGGGTGAACATTGATAGACCCTAATTGAATCGATTTCAATCCTAAATTGGTCAACAATTGAGGGTCAATTGAATGACCAATTGGTTAAGAATAATCTTAATTGACCCAATCCATAAGTGGTCAACATAGCTCTGACCTTTTGAGGGCTTCAACATTGGTTGACATCATCGGTTGTAACCATTGAACTTTGTTGATGGTCCAAGCGGTTGAGACCATGTGAGCCTCATGGTCTCAAGACCGTGAGGGGGCTCGTGGTCTCAAGACCTTGAGGGGGCTCATGGTCTCAAGACCGAGAGGGGCCTCGCGGTCCTGAGGTCAAAGGTGAGAAAACGGTCCACACCACTCTCGCGGTCTTGAAATCAATTGAAAGCTCGCGGTCTTGGAGTAGTTTGAGAGGGCTCGCGGTCTTGGAGTAGGATGAGGGCTCGCGGTCCTGAAGTCAAAGGTGGATCAAACGGTATACTCACCCTCACGGTCTTGTAAGTCAAATTGGCTAAACGGTCAACATATTCAAACGGTCTCAAACCGATTGAAGGTTGATGGTTGAGATCGATCAAGGTGATTCATGGTTGACTTCACTCAATCAATTGAAGATATAAATGATTCAATGATGCCCTAATCTAAAACCCTAATGATAACCTAGGATATTAAGGGATTAATTGACTAAGGTTTTGACCATGATGATGATCAATGGGGTGAATTACCAAAATACCCCTGAAGGGTCAATTGAGTTATATCTTGCTCAATTCGAACCCTAATTACATGAGAATGCTGTTTTTAGCCATAATGACTCCATCCAACTTGATCTAGTCTAATGTTATCATCAACCACTAGTATGAGTAAAGAGAGAGTATTCTAGAGAGAGAAAGTACTCTAGAGAGAGAAAGTACCCTAGGGAGAGAAAGTAACCCTAATTGGATGGAAACTTAAGTGAAGCATCTTCAATGCATATGAATGTGCATAATTAGGGTATGATTCACCTATGTGAAGTCATAGAAAACCTAATTATGATAAATGATAAACCTTTAACTAATTTGAGAGCATTAATGATGATGTTACTCATACATGATGATGTTATGAGTTCAATTCACCTTAATGTGAATAGTAAACCCTATTTCAAGGGTAATGGCATGCAAATGAGTATTAAACTCCAATTGATGAGAATCAGAGGAGTTAACTGTTATGATAAGAATGGGAAATGTATTCCTTATTTTTGTATTACCTTTATCAGTTGAATTAACCATGCAGGATCAGATATGAAGGTGGTCTTATCCAGGTATGGATATTGATGTTATATTCATTGAAGGCATGTTGTTAGCCTTATGAATAAGAAAAGTAACTTGATGCCCAGTCAGTGGCATCCCATGAGTTAATGTGCTGTAAGAGCCATGAATACCATCAAAGTCATGCTTTAGAGATGACTTGTGATGAGTATGATGAGAAATTATGATTGATATGAGTTAGGCATGTTACATTTAGTATTCTTCCTTTATAGATGTTATGCTACTATTATTGTTTGGAGAACAATGTATGTTGTTAAAGAATACTGAATGTACCTAACTAATCAAGTATAATGTAGAGCCCTGATCATAGACCCATCATTGTCAGAGATCAAGTGATGGTGAAACAGGTTTTCCTCAGGGAACTCCTGGAGCACATACTTTTGAGTATGTGGGGTACATGGATGTGTAGAACCTTACATCCTAGTGTAGGAAAGTGATGTAGATGTGTAATCCATCCATCCTTCACTATAATTCCATACCGTCTCAGTGGTAGGTAAACATGAAACCTCCTGATGACAGAGAAAACACAGATATCCGTATCAGTGGAGATAAACATGAAATCTCCTGATGACGAAGAGAGTACAGAACGTCACTGTGACTCTAGAATAGCGAAGGACCAGTTTACCCTGGTGAGCTATAGTAGTAGAGGCACGAGATGTCCTACAAGTGATCCTCTTACTGACTGAGGAAGGTGAAGGTCATGAGAATCTGGCTCTCTTAATGACCTATGTATGATACTGATGTGACTCCTCAGCGATCAGTTGGAATATGAGTGGTATGCCTCATCTCGACAGGGCATAATGTTGTTTGTAAAACATAATCAACTACGTAGTATACCTGCTAGAGATAACTATGAGTTAGTTAACTGATGATACACTGTGATAGTGCTTATATTTCTTCATGTCTCATAAATGTTGAACTCATGTTATATAGTTGCAACTGTTATTGAATACTTTGAAGGCTTTACTGCTTAAGATAATCTTTGATGTTATAATAAAGCTTCTGGCAGAGAGTTATAACTCTCGCTGGGACAATTATGTAAAATTGTCTCACCCCGTAGACTTCAACTTTTTAGGTGGACGTTGAAGACGAAGGAACCAGCCTACAGGTGACCAGTCTCAGCAATAGCAGCACCAGGAGCAGTAGTAGAATCTCAGGTGGAGATTTATCCTGCCATGTGGTGTAGTTAGAGTCAGTCCTATGTGCCCTCTGTACTCTCAGGTCTTGGAGTCTTTTGTATAAGTTCTTGAGATTTTGTATCTTGATGTATATAATTACTCAAGAAGTAATTATCATGAGATGTAAACAGTTTATCTGTTGTCATGAAAGAAGCTTTTATGGATTCAAGCCCTTGTCTCGAAAAGTTTTAATTTCCGTGATTTTTGTCTTCCGCTGTTTATCGAATCGCTTCCGCTAAGTTTTAATCGTGTTTATGTCATGGTTTGGAGATCGGAGCCCACACACATACAATATAAGGAATGTGGTCGAGCTCCCACTAACCTTCTTGTACACACAAGGTTCATATTCATTTTGAGTAAAGCCAAACACTTTGACTTCCTCATCAAATCGAAGATTCCAACTCTGAGATGCTTGCTTCAATCCATAGATTGACCTTTGTAGCTTACAGACTTTATTGGCATTCTTTAGATCTATAAAACCTTCAGGTTGTGTCATGTACACATCCTCATTTATATTCCTATTAAGGAATGTAGTTTTAACATCCATCTGCCAAATCTCATAGTCATAATAAGTTGCAATAGCAAGCATGATCCTGATGGACTTAATCATAGCAACTGGAGAAAAGGTTTCGTCATAGTCAACACCTTGAACTTGTCGAAATCCCTTCACAACCAATCTGCCTTTATAAGTTTGCACATTGCCATCCATGTCGGTCTTTTTCTTAAAGACCCACTTGCACCCTATGGGTTTTACCCCTTCGGGTGGTTCCACCAAAGTCCATACTTTGTTGGAGTACATGGATTCCATCTCGGATCTCATGGCTTCAAGCCATTTCTCAGAATATGGTCCCTCCATAGCCTCTACGTAGGTAGTTGGATCATCATCTATGATCAACTCTCCACCTTCCTGAGTCACAAGGTATCCAAACCTCTCAAGTTCAAGGTAGGTCCTACTAGATCTACGAGGTCCTTGTGTTACCTGAGGAGAATGAGTTTCCACAACACCTTGTGAATCTCCATTTTCCTCTCTTACATCTATCAGTTCAATGTTTTCTTGTTGGGCTTGAACCTCTTCAAGCTCTATTTTCCTCCCACTGTTTCCTTTGGAAATAAATTCCTTCTCTAGGAACACAGTTGTCTTGGCAACAAACACTTTGTTGTCAGTAGGGTGGTATAGATAGTATCCCCTCGTTTTCTTGGGGTATCCAACAAAATAACATTTATCGGATTTGGGTCCAAGCTTATCAGGAAACATTTTCCTAACGTAAGCCTCACACCCCCGAATCTTCAGAAAAGACAAATCAGGATGCTTCCCAATCCATATCTCATATGGTGTCTTTTGAACCGATTTAGATGGTACACGGTTAAGTGTAAATGCGGCGGTTTCAAGAGAATGACCCCAGAAGGAAATCAGAAGATCAATAAAACTCATCATTGATCGCACCATATCCAACAATGTGTGATTCCTTCTTTCAGACACACCATTATGTTGTGGTGTTCCTGGCGCGCGGAGTCCATTGTAATACAATACCACGGGCTCGCAGAAGGTCCTCAAACTCCTGGCTTAAGTATTCCCCACCTCGATCGGATCAAAGTGCCTTAATACTTTTACCAAGTTGGTTCTCTACTTCATTCATGAAATCCTTGAACCTTTCAAGGGTTTCTGACTTATGCTTCATCAGGTACACATAGCCATACCTACTGAAATCATCAGTGAAGGTAATGAAGTACTGATACCCATTTCTGGCATTAGTTCTAAAAGGCCCACATACATCAGTATGTATGAGTCCTAATAGATCACTAGCTCTCTCACCTTTACCTGAAAAGGGAGTCTTGGTCATCTTGCCCAACAAACAAGATTCACATGTCTCTATTGATTCATAATCAAAAGAGTCTAGATAACCATCTTTATGGAGTCTAGAAATGCGCTTCTCATTTATGTGCCCTAGACGACAATGCCAAAGATATGTTTCATTTGAGTTGTTGAGATTTTGCCTTTTGGTGTTTACGTTGTATACATTTGTCTTTAGATCTATCAAGTATAGACCATAAGACATTGGGGCACTGCCATAAAAGATCCCATCTTTAGAAATGGAACAGTTTCCATTCTTAATAAGAAATTCAAATCCATCTTTGTCCAAACAATAGACGGAAATGATATTCCTATTTATGGCAGGTACATAATAGCATTTCTTCAACTCTATTATTAGCCCACTTGGTTGAGTTAACTCATAGGTTCCTACGACACTGGCGGCAACCCTTGCCCCATTGGCAACACGTAGTTCAACCTCGCCTTTCCCCAAAGGCCTACTTCTCTTAAGATCCTTCACATTTGAGCAAATGTGAGATCCGCATCCAGTATCAAGTACCCATGATGAAGAAGTAGTAAAGTTAATCTCTATCACGTATACACCAGAAGTAGAGATCTCTATCTCTGACTTCTTCTTCCATTGTTCTGTCCATCTTCTCCATGTAGAAGAAATTGGTTTGGCGAGAGAACCCTTCTCTCCCTTACCATTCGTTCCATTGATCTCTATCAATGAACTTTCTTTCCTCTTCACCAACGCATTAAGCGTACATAGAGTGGATTCAAAGGCTCCTGGTATATCTGGATTGTGCAGAACACTTCTCACAGTCCTCAACCAGTTATGGAATTTTTTCTCAATTAATTTGCCCATTTTAAAAGATGATTCCTTTGCCATTCTATAAGAGAAAATTGCATTTTGTCCAAATTTTTTTGATTTGATTTGAATAAAATTTGACGATAGTTAATTAGGCCTTTAATTAATTACCGCTCCCACTATTTTGACTCAAATTGACAACCCTCACCATCAATTCGGAAGATTGCAGCGTACAATCTTCTAGTGGGTCAAGATCCCGAAATCCTCTGAGCCATGGACCAGCTTGGGCTGTCACCCACAACTCAGATCTTCCAGGTAGGCAACTCTTGCCAATTGCATCATATGCAACTCTTGAAAGATGTCATATGCAACTCCTTGCCATGATCATCTCCATGCCTCAAGGTGCTAGATCCTATCTAGGTCACCTTGTTAAGTCTGACCCAAAGCCAACACGATGAACATGCACCCTGCTTGGGTAGACCCACTTCATCCTTCACGCTTCCACGAGATAGACGGTGCACCACGCTTGGGCATGCCCACACTTGGTCGATCAAGCTTTTCACGTGTGTCGCATTTGGAAGGCATCTAAAACTTTAATATTTAATGAGGGATTTGGTTTTTATATACTTATACATATCCAATCACCACAATATATAGTACGTATCATATACATGCTATATCCCACAGAAAACATGCAAAACGATAAAAGCAATGATTATGGCCATCCTATTGTGATTCCTCTAGGCAAGAGGAATCACGGTCATCTAGGTCTACATCACATGTAACATGTACAAGATGAAATCTGTGCCTGCATTTCTTGGTTTGATCAGCTCATCTCCATGACTGATCGACTCGCCATCAAGTTGGTTGTTCGAGTTCCACCAGCCGATCGACTGGCGCCTCCAGCCGATCGGTTCATCGGTCGTCGTGCATCTCCTTAGGTCACCACCCGCTCATCTCGCTCCTCGAACTGGTCGTCTGGAACACCAATCGATCGGTTCACACCTTGAACCGATCGTCTCAGGTCGTCTGCCAGGTCGTTCGCCGTTCTTTGACATAATAGGAAATAAAAATCTATCCTATTTACAATTGAATTGTGAAACCCCGAGTTACATTCGGGGGGAGAAAAGGTAGGAAAAGAAATCTCAAATTATTTCGAGTTACATCAGGAATAGGAGAAGGGAATCGGTGCGCAGACCGAGATGCAAGCAACCACATACAACCACACACAGATATAGGGTTTATAGGCCATAACCATGCTACACATCCACCACAAAAATCATTTAAGGGTGACGCGTATCGAGTGCATTAATATTACATATCATATATGTATATTTGGGATTTGTGGATTGGACATGCATAAAGCCAATTTTATTCGCATCGTATGCAATAAATAAAGGCGACAAACCAAAATTGATCATATCGATAATCCTAAAATATAGAACAGTTGACCTGGCTCTGATACCACTGTTGGGTTTTAAGGGAGGCAGAGAAGCAGTGGAAACAAAAAAAAATTCTCCCAAAACCCAGAACAAAAGGAATCGCGTCAACATCTATATAATAGGAAAGATGGTTTGTGGATGCATACTTTGTCCCGAGGCTTGCTCGAAGATAGTACCTCGCGCCTTGCGTGGTCTTCACCTCCAGTCTTGGATGGTGTCTGTGCATCTCCTGGTTGCACCGGGACTGAAGACTCCTGGTCTCACCGGGACTGTCGGGATTGACAATTGTCCTCCGAGCGACAGAGGTCTCCCGCCTCTGCAGTCGTCCACACGGACTGCCTGGAACTCCGATCTCCTTGTTGCACAAGGAATCAGAAGGAGTCACACTCTCCTGTAGGCATACTAGTCGCCAACACACTCTCCTGCCACCAGTCGCTTTCTGTAGTTATCTTTCCCTTGTTGTGCCTCCCTTATCGGGTAGCACTTGCTCGGGCTCTCTCGGTTACCAAAACCAGAGAGAACGACAACTTCACAGAGCAACTGGTTGCACTGGGTTGTACTTTGATAAGCCCCCAATACCCCTATATATATAGGAGGGTCATGGGACAAGGTTCTCTATCTCGGGTAATGCGGGACTAAAGCAGGAGTAGAAGGGTTCGAGATTTTCCACAAAAACAATAAACTCGTAACCTGAACCGATCATTTCATAACTGAAACGGTCGGTTGGGGATCTGAGTCGGTCAGTTGACACCTCAACCGATCGGTTGGGACCCATGAACCAGTCAGTTCACTTCTGAACCGGTCGGTTCGTGGTCCTGATCAGTTCCCGATTGACTTTCCTTCTTTTGTTTCCAATTGGTATCGAATACCAATCCTTGTTCCAATCAAATTGGGCAAGTGAAACGAAAGGAAATTTCTCACCAATCTTACTTTCCCAACTTGCCCGGTTGCAACAGTTGAACCGATCGTTCAACACTTGAAGCAATCATTCACCCTGTTCATGAGCCGATCGACTCACCACATGAGCCGATCGGTTCACCAAGTTGAACCGATCGGTTCATCACATGAGCCGATTGGTTGGGAGTGCAGATTGTGCAGAATCAGTCAATTGCAGTTTCAATCAATCCGATACTCTAATCAATCAGTCCAACACCTTGAACACTATGATACTGAGCTATCAATTGATTGAGTGTTTAATTGAACTACTAAACTTATTTAGTAATCAATCTAAACATTGTTTGTGGACAAAACTCCTCTTCCAGGTTAAATCCTATGTGTGTGACCCTGTAGGTCCATTTCACGTTGGCAGTGAAAGTCCATAACACTTATGACCTCACAAGCAAAGAGCGGTGCCTAGTCACACATCAGTGCTACCCAAGTGAAATAGAAAGTTGGAGAACAACTTTCAATCCTACAATCTGTGAATGGTGTTACAGTGAATGTGTAATTCCTTTATCACTGATATCCTGAATGAACTCGAGGCATGGAATAGTCATCCTGTTAACGTTCATTCATTTCCTTGATCTCAGAGTAGACTGGGTGAGATGTGTGTGACATCAATATCACATATGGATTCACACGTGCATGCACATGCCTTTCTCAATCCTACTCATCAAGTGGCCAAGGACATCAAACTCCCTCAGGAGGGACAAATCACATATCTATCACTCACCCCTCAAAAGCCCCATGTGTCAAAGCTACCCAATCATCACCTTTATAACAAGCCATGTTTGAGGACTGCGTTTGATGATGTCAAAGTGTACCCAACGACATGTGTTGAGTGTAGTGATTTCATGTCTAAGAATCACACTCACCACCATCACTTTGAGAGCTGACTGTGACTACCAAGTCATGGTTCCATGTGTCACTCTCACGGTGGGTCTGTCTAGTACCTTGTTCTCTAACAAGTACCTATGTGCTTGGTTTGATATCACTATATCATGAATAATGAGATTTTGTCATCAACCAACACACAATCTAGTCTTTAGTGTTATTGATGTCTATGGTTATTTCCACAATAACAACTGACTAGGGACCAAACAAGAATGTATACTCTTGACATCCGCATGATCTCATCGTTTAGGTCCTTAACCTAAAAGCATACATCATTGAGTAAAATTATTCTTTAGACATCTATCATGTTACACCATCATCTCAGAAACAGTTTAAACATATAGACCGGAAATTGCCTTTATTATTATTCAAATCATTTACAAAGTATCCCATTACAATCATCATATGACTTGCTCAATGGGCATACATACCAACAGATACCTCATAAGTATCATGGGCGACACATACATATACCTTGTGCCCGATATGAGGTCAAGAAGGTACCTCATGCCCGATATGGAGACAAGTTCAAATCCTAACCTGATATGGTGAGTTTTCATACACCTCCAACCCGATACGGTGGTATCTAGACACCTACAACCCGATATGGTGAACATATGCATATGATTTAACCCTATATACCTTGTAAAGGTGAGAGTAAGACACTCTTAGGAGTAATGAGTGTAACACCAAGTAATGGTGTGGATAATACCTTGATAGGTGAAACACCTAGAGTGGTTGATAATTGTTAATCTTATATCAATAATGCCTTAACCCGAGATGAGTCCATATCATTAATGATGGTTGAATAATTCAATTGTGTGACTTATGACTAATACATTACATGATAAATGTGATGAGCTAGTGCATAAAGTATTAGGATGGGACATACCCTAATACAAGATAAGTTGATGAACTTAAGTCTGTTAAAAGTGATGAAGGAAGTGATACATCAAGACATGATAGATATCACATCCAACACTTCAAGGTTGATGCACCTTAAATCCAATATACTTGGATGAGTAACACATGAAGTGTGTCATGTCAATTTTTACATTGAGATGTAATGAGATTAATGCACTTTGATAAGTGTAGGATAACATACCTTAAGAAATGGTTAAGCCTAGTTAATAAAGTATGATGTAATCATTCTCTGGTAAGGATGAGAGAGAAACTCATACCTTGAGTTGATGATTCATTTAATGATAAATGATGAGAATAAATAAGTATGATTTAATACTTATGATATCAATGTTTGCTCCTATATGTGTGGAGCAATGAATTAGGGTTTGATCATTGATAATATGACCTTGAACACCTAATTGGTTAATAAAGGAAAACCCTAATGAAGGGTAATGATATGTAAGAGAAACCCTAATATTAAGAAAGGAAAACCCTAACCCTGATGATGGGAAGGTTGTATTTCTATTATTGCATAAGCCTTGTAAGGCATGTTAAATGCTTGTATACAAAGTATAATGACTAATGGCCTTGCGAGCCATGTGAATAAGTTGTTTCCTAGTGAGTGGTGACAAGATGTGTAATGGCCTTGTGAGCCATGAGAATAAGTTGTTGCCTAGTGAGAGGTGACAAGATGTGCAATGGCCTTATGAGCCATGTGAATAAGTTGTTTCCTAGTGAGAGGTGACAAGATACTTAATGGTCCTTGTGAGCCATGTGAGATGCTTGTATAACAAATACCATGCATACCTTAGTCTGAGGACCTAGAGGTATTAGTTACCTGATAAGTGGTAACCGTGTTCTGTGATGAACTAAGGGTTTGAATGCCCAGATCCAGTAATCATGATAATGACGATGTGAAGGATGAGAATTCCCAGTAATGTGATAAGGGACTAAGATCCCAAGTATCATGTATTTTAAAGATTTTGAAAGTACTTGATAAATGTATTACACCTTTCTTTGTAGCATATGTTATAATAATTCTTGTTTGAAACTTGACTGATGCTAAAAGAATATGGTAATGCACTTAATTAATCAAGTGGAATCTTATCATGTAGTGCCCTGGCCATAGATCCATCATCGTCAGTAGCTGGTGATGGTGAAACAGGTTTTCCTACGGGATCTCCTGATGAACACATATTGTTGAATATGTGGGGGTGATGGGCACGAATACCTTATGCCCTAATGTGGGATTGATGTGAGATAAACACGAGATCTCTCAATCCTTCATTATAAAGGCCGAGATAGATGTATCACGAATCTCCCGACGATGATGATGAATTCCGGATGATGTGGAGATAAACATAAAATCTCTTGATTTCGAAGAGAGGCAGCTGACGTTGTAACTCTGTAGAAGTTGGCAGTATACCCTGGTAAGCTATGATAAGCAGTTGACATTGTCCTACTTGTGGTCTCACACTGACCGAGACGTGAGAGGTCATAGCAGCCGGCTCTGTTAGATGACCTATGTATGGAACTGATTTTGACTTCACAGTGGTCGGTTGGAGTATGAGCGGTATACCTCATCTCCTCAGGGCATAAGTGTGATTGTAAAATGTAATCACCAATTTATCCTATCTGCTTAAGGATCGAATACGAGAAACATTAGTTGATGCGCAAATTAGTTATACATCTTAGTAGATAGATGTTATTTATGTTTCTTTACATTCCTTGCAAAGCAGATAGATGATTTATAACTCTACCATGGTTAGATACAATGTTCACCTTAAGTAAGAAGATTACTTCATTTTGTTCATATAGTGAATTATCCTGCTTGTTAATATAAAAAGAACCTCTACTTAGTTTATAAATGCTTAATCTGTGATAATAATATGGTCGGCGGAGAGTTATATCTCTCGCTGGGATAATTACAATTGTCTCACCCCCATGGGACCCAAATTTTTAGGTGGACGTACACGAGGAGGTGAAGACCTTTTTGCAGAGGAAGAACAACAGCTGAGGCAGCAGTGACAACTCAGGTTGAGTGTACTGTCTGTCATGTCTTGTAGATATGAGTCCTATGTGTCGTCTCTGTACTCTCAGGTCCTTGGAGTTGGTTCGTACTGGTTTTATGATCAATAAGAGATTTTGGCCTACGTGCCTCGAGGTTTTATGTTGCTCATGTATAGTTTGGTAAAGCAGCTGTTATATGTTATTCTCAATTGAGATTTACCGGATATGTACAATGTGAATAATGATGTATATAAGGTTTTGGACCTTTCAGTAAGAGTTTTCTTTGGAATGGATCTCTTTGAAAAATGGTTTTAATTTTTAGTGATTTTTGTTAATCTGCTGTTTATGTTTAATTTTGCTTAACTAATGATGATTTGTTTGTCGGTTTGGCGACTGTCGTCACATAAAAATTATGATAAGTGTCAATTAAGACAACTGACAAATAAAATATAAATATGTGAACAAACTTAGATATTAGAGTAGATTTAGTGATGAACTATGGGCGTGACTGTAGTCAATTAAATATGACTGAAAGGTGCTAAACATCATCATGGAGTGGCATAAAAGGATATAAACATCTAAAGTCTGTGAGTAACATATCAAGGGATGTTGGGGTATGAAAAGATGACTCAGATGCAATGCTTGACATATGCAACTGACCATAAGAACTACAATTCAATTTATGATTAAATATCTTAATATGATTTAAACAGTCAACATGAATGACAGAGAAAATGATGAATTAGTGATACATAAATCTATATCTACCCTGATTTTAAGTCACGATCACATGATTTGAACATATGCTTCCTCTCAATGGGAAGGCTTCTGACTGGAGTGTACATTCAAGTCACGAACGATTCATTATCGACTACCTTACTAGTATGTCGTCATCACGGTTCCAACCGAAGACTTTCCCATGAACTAGATACCCATCAATGAGGGAGGTTTATCCATGCAAATGCATTGTATAAGTCTATAGTCTTGTCTATATTCGAGTCTAAACCCACCCGAACTGGCTTTGGGAGGCATTTTCCCACCTTTCCCACCAACCCTGGGCCACCAGAGCATCTCATGCCCACATCGAACAACCATGAGAAAACTAGGGTTGTATGTGGCACATGCCTCTTGTCTCCTACTCCTCCCACTATGACGATCAACTCTATGCCATTGAAACACACTTCGGTAGCCTTTGGAAAGTGGGGTACAAACCTCACACACTCCCATCATTCCCCACACTCCCTCTTTGACCAATCAACAAAACATCATTCAAACGCACCCCAAAATATTTTAAAGTAGGACACACACCTAGAACATGCTCCATCATTCTTATCTTGACCAGTTTGACCAGACAATGTCCTAAAGGCTATACAAAGATCCAAGTTTCCTTCCAAATCTTTTTTAAAATTGAAAAATACTCCAAACTAAACCCTAACCTTGGTGATCTCCCTACCCTCTATAAATATAGTCCCTCCTAGAAACTATTTATAAGGGATACAATATTGTGAAAGGCTAGCATTGGAAAGAAGATGGATACCTCTAGACTATCATTTACATGGGTTATAATCTTGAAATCTCCCCTACCATATAAGAGAGAGAAGAGAGACACCTCATTCCCTTGAGAAGAGAAGAAGTTCATTTTCCTTCCAACAAGGTAAACACATGGTTCTCTCATAGTGTGATCTATCCTCTCCTGACACCTTTTCCAACCCCTTAGTGGTGTGACCAAATGAGAACCCATGGTTGATGATCACTAATACAATATTGATACTACTAACATCATTTTGTATATTTTAATTCTTGTATCTCCTTCTTCCCTCTTTCCCCCTCTTTCTGACCCATCCATAGTGTGAGTGCATGATCATCTAGGGTTGATAATCATTGTATAACTCTTTTTATCTCTAATATTTGATATGTAGGTGGTCTTTTGTCATTATTTTCATTTATCTTGCAATCACAAGCCCATTCAAAAGAAAGCAAAACAACATAGTATCATCAAGACTTATGATACCGTAAGGGCATTGCCAGGGTGCCTAACACTTCCCTATGTATAACATGACTCCTTACCCTTTTATTGTTTGCCTTATACACCTGGATTTTCAAAGTGTTGCTTCAATGTTTTTCCTTATTTTTCCACATAAATGTGGTGGCCATTCCACTTTCTCTTCCAGTTTGTCAGTGTCCACCCTCGACTTCCCTTGTACATAGGAACCATTGTGGTGACTTTGTTGGGGATATAGCGTCAAGTTTGTTGAAAGTTTTGGTGAGATTTTTTTTTCTTTTATGGTTTTTTGTTATAGGTGTATATTGATGTAAGTGCCTCACAAGATTTCTTTTCTTTTCAAGTTAAGCTTTTATTACTAAGGGTGTTGTCATGGCACATGACTTGTCTAGATGTATGACCTCAGACCATAGGAGATGTAAGTAGGCTCGTGATCATAACTTTTAGTTGGTGATCATGTAGCCTATTCCTTTAGGATCATTTGGCCATTGACACAACCAATGGGTGTTCTACAAACTGACAAGGTCAATCCTT
Source organism: Alisma plantago-aquatica (assembly GCA_963693085.1). Taxonomy (NCBI): domain Eukaryota; kingdom Viridiplantae; phylum Streptophyta; class Magnoliopsida; order Alismatales; family Alismataceae; genus Alisma; species Alisma plantago-aquatica. The sequence goes on from OY856411.1 coordinate 1,280,788,910, forward strand.
TTTTATCTAAGCTTCAACATGGAGTTCATAAGTTGGTTATATGTCTCTTCTTAAGTGTATGACTAATTTTATGAGAGGGATGATTGGTCCCATGATCAAACACAGTCCTTGGTGATCATATTGCATAACCCCCAAGTATCATTGATTATTTACATAGGGATATCCTAGAAATCAACACACACCCTTTTTGTTGCACATTTTAGGCAATGGTGAGAGAAGATGATAGAAAAACCTGATCAAATATCTGGGTATAAGTGGGTTTTGTTCCTTGAACATGCTTTCTTAGAATCCATGGTGGTGATGAAACTCTATTCATCATATTTTTTTGCATTTCATATTTAGTTTTTGAATGTTTTTATTGCATTTCACTTCATATTTTACTTGTTTTAGGTTCTAAAAGTTTATGCAATTTGTTTGGTATTTAATGTATTATTTGTTTTACTTGAATAATTGTAAGTCAAATAGAGAACCAAATTTTCCTTCACAAAATCCCAAGGAAATGATCAAACTTTACATATACTCACTCCCTAAGTTCAAATATTAGAGTGAGGATCATTAAAGTATAGATGGTCAATAAAATGGCTCTAATTTTTATATACAAAATTCAAAAGTAATTAGATGTAAAATATAATTACCTCAAAAAACAAGTATGCATGTTGTACATGCTAGTTGACAGACTCACCCTTGACTCACCCTTGAGTTGGGCGACTGGGTTATAGGCTAAAGAAGATGCTCCAACAACAAGTGAGTCACTCAACTCACTTTGCTAGTTTGTCGATCGATTTGAGAAAAACATCACATGAAAATACAGTAATGCTTAATGCCTTACAAGTTGCCAAAATCAAATATGAATCTTTGTGATTGCCTATAGCAAATATTCCCAAGAAAAGTCCAGTCGCCCGACTGATTGTATGAGTCATCCAACAGAAAAATATGGTTTGACATTAAAACAACTCTAAATTTCACATCCGATGTCAAATCTTAGAGAAGTATAATTCAATGATATATAAAATGAGTATATTTACTCATCGCTTTAGTCATCCTACTAGCCTTCCAATCGCTAAAATCACTTGTGATAGAAATCTATAGCAAATTTCTCATAGCTGTTGGAATACTTTAGATTGACCCGAAACATTGGAGATACTAAACAAGCACTTAAGGGACATCCATGACAATATTTCACAACCTATCTCTCTCATCCATAACCCTGGCCTTCAAAATGAAGTCTAGAGGAAAAAGCCAATGACTTGATGTTGAGAGACGATACATCATAGGATGTGACCAAAGACTATAAAAGCTTCTCCTCTACGCCACTACTTTCTCCATGAGAATTTTGTTCTCTCTCTCTTTTGATATCATGAACATGATTAGAGCCTAACAACATCCTCCTTTAACTCTTATCAACAATAATGTCTATGCATTTCTATGTTTGTCAAATTATGTGTACCATATTGTGTATCAAGTGTCTCCAATCTATGTACATCGCCCCCTATCTACTTAGATTCTTGCAAAAAAGCTACTTTAATTGTTCTTCTAACCATGATATCAACTACATCCAAACACTTTCCTACAAAAGAGTCAATATTTCAATATCCCAATGTAATCTTTTTGTTGAAATTTCTTCTTTACCTTCTTATGTTGGAAATATTACCCTTGCATAATTTCACTACATATAGGGAGGAAAACTTCTTTACATGTGGGAACCCTTGCCCCTCCTTCAACACAATCGAAAGTCATTATGTCAGAACCTCTTGCATATTTATCACTACACTCGAGTGCTGATGCAATATGTTGCTCAGTAGGGATGCTCCAACTAAATTCTTATAAGGATACACATCATAAAAAGAGTGAAAAAGTTTTGTGGCTGACTGTCAAGCAACTACCAACCCTCCTCCTTTAAAAAGATTTGAGACTGACTACATTTGCACTTGTAGATGATGATCAGTAATGCAATTTCGATATCACTGATATCTTTTATTTATATATTGTTCTTTTCATTTCACATCTCCTCATTTCCCCCTCTTTTAGACCCCTTTGTGGTGAGGACATGAGCATATGAGGTTGATAATTACCAATTATCTTATTATCACTAACATTTAATTTTTATATGGTCTTTTCACATTATATCATTGTATTTTGAACACAAGAGCCCATTTAAATGAAAATAAAGCACCATAACCATGTTGAGGTTTATGATATTGTAAGAGTGTTATGGGGATTCCTAACACTTCCCCATACATAGCTTAACACCTTACCATTCCTCAATATTTTATTATTTTCCTTATACACCCAATTTTCTAAAGTGTATCTTCAATGTTTTTGTAACACCCGGGCCCACTGCCCAAGACTCTAGTAGAGTTTCAGGAATGACGACTGTCCCCAAAGACCACCACTAGCCTTAACTGTGTGCTTTGTCCTCACTCACGTGCATGCCAGGATCAACTTCCCGACAGGTCACCCATCCCAGTACTACTCTAAGTTGAGCACGCTTAACTATGGAGTTCTTAGTGATGGGCTCCCGGAAAAGGAGGTGCACCTTGGTGATATGGGTAGTCCAATCATTCCTTTTAAGATGAGCTTATCCAAGGCTTGAATTCGTGAGACATTACAATCTCCCCCACTTAGACTCTTGACGTCCTCGTCAAGGCTCAACTATATGGCCTCATAATCTTTTCTCCATTTCAGTGTAGACCCAAATGACCCATGTACACCCAGCTCCCGACCATGGTTACCAACACAAGGGTGGCAGCATCAACTCAGATAGCCCTTTCCAACATGCTTGGACACTACCAGCGCATGGGCAACTCCATCAACTCAGATAGCCCTTTCCAACATGCGTGGACCGCACAACTCAAAGACTAGCATGCCATTGGCCCATATGGGCCACACCTACTGGAGGAGAATTAGCTCTGATACCATTTGTAACACCCCAGGTCCACTGCCCAAGGCTCTAGTATAGTTTCAGGAATGATGACTGTCCCAACAGACTGCCACTAGCCTTAACTATGCACTTTGTCCTCACTCACACACATGCCAGGATCAACTTCCCGACAGGTCACCTGTTGGTTGTTTACACTAACGAGTTTCAATCCAATTAAAGGATAGTTTACTCAACTTAACCAAACTCTGCAAGTATACGGAGTAGTATAGTCAAGGTCAAACACAAGGAGCTTAGCTAACTTAATTGAGCGCAATAGTACTAAAGTTCAACAATCTAGACCGATATTAAAGTGTAGAGAATATTTGTTCTAAAAGCATAAAATTCATATTTTAACTACAGGAAATTTAGATTCTAATTAGCAAGCAAGAACCACAAAAGAAGTTCGATTTCAGAAGGTTAGGAATCTTGGACATTAGGATTTCATTCTCATATCATAGCAATCAAGGAAACAAAATAATTTAAACATACATAAGATCATGTTTCAAGGGAAAGTTGTGTTACATTTCACCTCCCGGTGCAAATGTAACGATCATAACTCAAATCAACACTCTCATCTATGAAAATCATTTTTGATCACAAGCAGTCCCTCAACTCATCCCTCTCTACTCTCGTAGAAGAGGAAGGGTTGCCAAGAAAAGCACCTCCATACATTCCTACTTGTCTTCTCAAATCAAGCAAGAAGGCAGAAAATATGCACATAAGGTGGCCAACAATACATGCAAGAAAAAAGGATAAACCGGCACTTTCATGGTAATGAAACAAGAAACAAATGCATTTAGTATGAAATTACTTATTCCATACATGCTATGACATGGGAGCTACTCTCCCATGCCCAAGAAAAGGAGTCTACTCGTCCATAACAATGTACAACAGATTTACTACAGAATTTTCAGTTCTAGACATGGTTTAGGAAGGAAAAGTCAAAGAGAACTAAAGATGTAACCACAAGAAGAAAGAATTCTGGCTTTAGGACAAAATTCCCCTCCTTTAGCTGCTCCAATTCGAACTAACTCCTCACCCAAGAAGTTGCTCGGAGTTGGGGAAGCTTGGCTGCACCTTGAAGAAGACAAAGGAGAAGTGGAGAAGAAGAAATGGTCTCTTTATGCAAGAAACCACCTTAGATTCCTCCGAATTCACCTTCCTCTGCTCTCCTCTAGCTCTGGGACAAGAGAAACTCTTCAAATGACCGAACGTAACTGTCTCTTGGCTTCCCTCTTTATTTTAAAATCGTATTCTGAATTTTCAAATTTCTGAAATTGCCAGGTGCATGCCGTGCATTTTGGGTGCACGCCGTGCACCTGCAGTGCAGTTGACATCGGGCTGATCCGTGAACGGCATGCGCTGAGGAATTGCACACCGTGCGACTTTCCAGAACTTTTCTTCAGCAGTTTGCGCTCCAGGTGCATGCCGTGTCTTCATCTTCTGTACAATTCTGGAATCTCGCACGCCGTGCATTTTCTGCGTGCACGTCGTGCATTCTCTTGGCTGAACAGACTGCATTTTCTCTGGAAAGTTGCACGCCGTGCATTTTGTTTTGCACGCTGCGCACTTTACTGCTTCAGCGAACTAGTCTTTTTTTCTGGAATGGTGCACGTCGTGCGTCTGAGTTGCACGTCATGCATTCTTCTGTTTCTGTAGAAATAACATTTAAATTTAGTTCTTTTTGTGGCAAATTTACAATACAAGTTATGGAAAGAGTAGAACAACAAAAAGATGGCAAAACTAACATGAAAGAGACTGAATTGTATCAGAAAGAACCAAATTTGTGTGTGATAACATGTGAAAAGATGACATATAAATCACACAACAAATCCCCCTAAGCTTAAACCATTGCTTGTCCTCAAGCAAAAAGAGCATAGAAATATAAATGAAGAATTGTCAAGAACATGAATAGATCAAATGAAATGAAAGATGTGTATAAAACCAAACCAACCATGATTAACATGTATATGCTCATAGCCATCAATTTAACTTAAACACCCAAGAAAGAGATTTTTAGTTCAGCAGGGGTAGTTTCAATTTAATGAATCAATCAATTGAACAACACTAGGTAGAATTTGGATGACCAAGCCAAACAATTAGTGGATGTGCAACTCAAACTCTCAACTATTAAGGATACAAAAGATGAAATCTTAGTTAAAAATTGACAATTTTTGCTGTAATCTCCTTCTTTTCCAAAAAAAAAAGATATGACAAAGGATTATGGGTTCCAACACTCGGCTGCTAATGTAGGCTTATGCACACGTGGAATGTCAGTTGGGGTATTTTACCCTCTTTTAAGACATACCACCTAACCATTGTGGCCAGATCGAACTTACACTAGGCTAGCATGATATGTGGGAAGATTAGCCATCTTCAATGGGGTATAAGAGTTATTTAATATTTTTTTCCCAACACATGGGAGAGTCAACTAAATTGCAACATTAGCTAGATTTCATTCATTTGTTTTGAATATTTTTCATTGAAAGAGTGTTTGCAAATGCACTAAGAGCTTGGCAAGGTCATCCCGTATTCTAAATGATGTTGTAAAGTTGATTTACTCGCAAAAATTGAAACCATTACATGTTTTGAACAATCAAGGATGTGAAAGATGAATGTTCAGGCTAGAAGCATAAACCAGAGTTAAGCACATATTGATGGTTAAAAGGTTTCATTTGATTAATGCATGCCTTTTACAACTTCTTCAAATGATATTTCTCATCAAAAGAGGACAAACAATTAAGCATAGGAGTTCTATCCACATATAAAAGATAAATCTCATATCATACTAGACTTGCCATCTGAAAAGAAGAACTGAAAACAACAACTGAAAAGTGAAAACAAAACAAAAGCAAATGACAAGAAGCAAATAACATGAAAAGCAAAAGCTAAAAGAACTAGGATACCAATACCATCCAGTTGCTCCCCCCTAAGCTTGAAATCAGCAGTGTCCTCACTGCTTTAATCGAACTTTAGGAGTTCACAACCGGACACCTGTCATGAATAGATCAGAAAAATGATCTGCCGCCTCCCTGCTCAGAGAAGAACTGACTAATGATGTCAGGGATGTCCATCGGCGTGACGGATGACTCTAGCTGTTGATGCTGGTGGTCCTGGGGCTGTTGGTCCTGGGGGAACTCATGTTGTGGAGCGTCTGGAGCTGTGGTCTCCTGGCGGGGGGGGGACTAGAAGGACTACGGTGCAGGGTAGTGGCTTTGCGAGATGTGCCACGCATCCATCCGGTTGACTATGTCGTACATAGTTGAGTACTGTGCACTCAAATGGTCAAACATGGTGTCATACTGTGCGCCCATCTGGTCTAGGCGGGTGTCCAAATGATCAAATCACTGGTGCACGTAGTCGTAAAGGTGCTGAACATCCGACATTGTCCAGCTGTACTCAGTCTGAGTACCAGTGGACAGTGGCAGAGGGGTAGGGGCTCCTGGTGTAGGCCCTGGTGTAGAGCTGCTGGCACCCCTGGTGGGTGTCTCCTCATCAGTCTCTGGCTGTAGCTCTACTTTCCAAGTAGCCTTGTTCTTGATGTCATTCCAACTTGCATCGAGGATTGTGATGAACTATTTCTTTGTGATAAAAACCTTGAACTTTGATGTGCTGCTGCCATGTCTGGAGATCAGACCGCAAGAGATGAGATAGTTTATATCGACAAGGTTCTTCCCCGGTGCAGGTTCTAGGGAACCTACATCCAAACCCAGCTGCATAGCAAGGATGCTAATTAACCTGCCACACATGATGTCACCTGCCTCCCTTTTCTTTTGCTTTTTAGTATCAAGCAGCTTGTTTACAATGTAATATCCAGAACTTATTTGCTCATTTTGCACCAAACACCATAAGAAGAAAAGATCAGTTTTTCCCATAACACCTTGAGTTTCGTTCTTTGCAAAAGGTCCTGTGCTAAGAAGACGATGAATAACTCGGAAGACAGGATTGTGGATGCTAGAAGCCCAAGCATTCCTTGCTCTATGCATTGTATCAGAAGTAATCTCATACTGGAACATATCACTATCGAAAGAGGGAGGATAATCAGTGTAACCGCCAAGGTTGCATTTAAGCAAAGTGCAAAACCGCTCAAGATTCATAGAAGACGGTTTGTCCAACAGGAGAAAACTAATATTCTGATAAGGGATGTTGCGGCGTTGTGGGTCACTTTTGGCCTTAAAGGTAGTGAGAAACTCGTACACAAGGCGGGGCTAGGTCTTAGCAACCCGGGTGCAGAGATAGTATAAACCCAAAAATGTTAAGTGATTGACTACCTCATTTTCGAAACCCAGCTTGGTAACGACTTCATCGCACATGTACCGTGAAGGCAAAATACACCTTGTGATGAGAAATTGGTAGTCGGCGTCTTCTTCTGGCTTGACCCTGAATTGTGTGGATGGTACAAATGATTGAGGTGTTGGTGCGGAAGATCCTGCTTCATCTACTATGTGATATCTTGGGCGGCGACTAGACTTCTGCTTGATTGGTGCCATCAGTCTGTAAAGGTGCTCGGTGTGTCTTTAGGATGCACAGTGTGTAGATGTACTGTTCGTCTATTGGTTGTTTACACTAATGAGTTTCAATCCAATTAAAGGATAGTTTACTCAACTTAACCAAACTCCGCAAGTATACAGAGGTAGTATAGTCAAGGTCGAATACAAGGAGCTTAGCCAACTTAATTGAGCGCAACAGTACTAAAGTTCAACAATCTAGACCGATATTAAAGTGTAGAGAAGATTTGTTCTAAAAGCATAAAATTCAGATTTTAACTACAGGAAATTTAGATTCTAATTAGCAAGCAAGAACCACAAAAGAAGTTCGATTTCAGAAAGTTAGGAATCTTGGACATTAGGATTTCATTCTCATATCATAGCAATCAACGAAACAAAATAATTTAAACATACATAAGATCATGTTTCAAGGGAAAGTTGTGTTACATTTCACCTCCCGGTGCAAATGTAACGATCATAACTCAAATCAACACTCTCATGTATGAAAATCGTTTTTGATCACAAGCAGTCCCTCAACTCATCCCTCTCTACTCTCGTAGAAGAGGAAGGGTTGCCAAGAAAAGCACCTCCATACATTCCTACTTGTCTTCTCAAATCAAGCAAGAAGGCAGAAAATATGCACATAAGGTGGCCAACAATACATGCAAGAAAAAAGGATAAACCGACACTTTCATGGTAATGAAACAAGAAACAAATGCATTTAATACAAAATTACTTGTTCCATACATGCTATGACTTGGGAGCTACTCTCCCATGCCCAAGAAAAGGAGTCTACTCGTCCATAACAATGTACAGCAGATTTACTACAGAATTTTCAGTTCTAGACATGGTTTAGGAAGGAAAAGTCAAAGAGAACTGAAGATGTAACCACAAGAAGCAAGAATTCCGGCTTTAGGACAAAATTCCCCTCCTTTAGCTGCTCCAAGTCGAACTAACTCCTCACCCACGAAGTTGCTCAGAGTTGGGGAAGCTTGGCTGCACCTTGAAGAAGACAAAGGAGAAGTGGAGAAGAAGAAATGGTCTCTTTATGCAAGAAACCACCTTAGATTCCTCCAAATTCACCTTCCTCTGCTCTCCTCTGGCTCTGGGACAAGAGAAACTCTTCAAATGACCGAACGTAACCGTCCCTTGGCTTCCCTCTTTGTTTTAAAATCGTATTCTGAATTTTCGAATTTCTGAAACTGCCAGGTGCACGCCGTGCATTTTGGGTGCACGCCGTGCACCTGCAGTGCAGTTGACATCGGGCTGATCCGTGCACGTCGTGCACTGAGGAATTGCACGCCGTGCGACTTTTCAGAACTTTTCTTCAGCAATTTGCGCTCTAGGTGCACGCCGTGCATGGATGTGCACGCTGTGTCTTCGTCTTCTGTACATTTCTGGAATCTCGCACGCCGTGCATTCTCTTGGCTGAACAGACCGAATTTTCTCTGGAAAGTTGCACGTCGTGCACTTTACTGCTTCAGCGAACTAGTTTTTTTTTCTGAAATGGTGCACGCCGTGCGTCTGAGTTGCACGTCGTGCATTCTTCTGTTTCTGTAGAAATAACTTTTAAATTTAGTTCTTTTTGTGGCAAGTTTGCAATACAAGTTATGGGAAGAGTAGAACAACAAAAAGATGGCAAAACTAACATGAAAGAGACTGAATTGTATCAGAAAGAACCAAATTTGTGTGTGATAACATGTGAAAAGATGATATATAAATAACACAACATCACCCTTCCCAGTACTACTCCAAGCTGAGCATGCTTAACTATGTAGTTCTTAGTGATGGGCTCCCGGAAAAGGAAGTGCACCTTGGTGATATGGGTAGTCCAATCATTCCTTTTAAGATTATCTTATCCAAGGCTTGAATTCCTGGGACGTTACAATTTTCCCTCATTTTTTTCCACATAAACGTGGAGGCGACTCCATTTTATCACTCCACCTATCAACGCCCAACCCTAGTTCCCCTCATGCATAGAAACCACACATCCATTATATAGATGAGAATGCCTTTTTCTATGCTTACATAGGAAACAACAATTGAAATTCTAACACAATTGAAACCAAAGAAATTTCAAAGAAATGTTAACTTGTTCATGATAGGAATTATTAGTCTAGCTAACATTGGGGCGTAAGAAACATCTCATTTGCAAGTCATTTGTATCAGTAGGAATACAACAACAAGATTTCTATGCCAAAATTACCTATGGTGTGGGTTAAGAAACCAGTTTAGGATCCAAATTTTCCATCTAAGCCCAAAACTTTGCTTAACTCACCATATTGAGCATCATGCTAATTTGTTAACTTAATGGCTAGAATAGTTATTATGACTCGTCCAATAATATATTGGTATCATGAAGGGAGTACAAGAATGTTTGTTCGTGATTACTATAAGTCAACAAGAAGGTTGAGCAAGCTTCTAGTTTCTTAGAAATTATTGGACCACTTTTCAATTTACCCCCATTGTATATCTACATAAAATGACTCAATTCAAATGTCAAAACTGGCCACTACGACCTTACTCCACTTAACTAGTACTGTATACATCTTGGTTCTTACAAACGGAAGTATTCCCTCCTCTTTGTAAGTATATTCCCGCATGTACCGCCCACTAACCTCATATAAAAAAAAGACCCGGGAGTTAGAGCATATGGGAGTACCTTATAATAGAGGTATCAAACAACTAATTGATGTTGGTTTTGGGTTGATTTCACATCCGAGTTGGTGCCAGACTTTTAAATGGGAGACTAGATTTTGAAGTGAATTTTTACGAAGCTGTAAATATAGAACCAGACCTAATTTTATAATGTCTAATTCGGAAATAGAATTCTAGTTTTCTGTATGTATTGAAACAATATTAGTTTGCATACCATATAAGAATCCATGTTGTTTAAATTTGTAAATCTCAAATTGATCCGAAACAACAAAGTTCAAAACCCGAAATCGATTTGGTTTCAATCCGGATATCAACTTAGAAAACCAAAATGACACGAATTTAATAAAATATCTGAAACGATGTCTTTTTCTTTTGGATCAGACTATGGTCCACGAGTTCAAACAAAACTATGACAACCTACCTTACTACGAGAGCCAATATATCCATTTCTGGCCTAACACCGTATACGTCTGTAGTATTGGATTTAATATGACAAAAGTCCCTTTTTGGACGTATTTCCAAAAGCCCTTGAAGAATCCATCAACCCTTAATAAAAAAAAAACCAATGTAATTAAGATAACTCCAAGCAATAGTCACGGAATTAGAAATAATCCCAACCAACCCCTACTACTTCGTAATTGGTCCCAAACAAACGACCAGAATTTATCAATCTTTCCAAAAAATATCCTACAATGGATAGAGTTTGACGCTGATGTAATGATCACGTGAAGTCAGCTCAAATAGAGGTGTCACAAACGAAAAATAATGCCAACCTACCCCTACTACTTGCTAATTGGCTCTAAACAAACGACCAGAATTTAATTATCATTGTTTCCAAAAAGAATCCAACAATGGATATAGTTTGATACTCATGTAGTGGATCACGTGAAATCAGCTGAAGTAGAGGTGTCACATGATATTATGATTAGTATATAGAGGGGATTCCTAGAGGCACACCCTCTTCCTTTATCATTTAGCCGCCGGTACTCGGTAGGGAATTGGAGCTATATCCCAGAGACAAGACACACACGGACTGGCTAGCGATCGATGCGATATCGGCTAACGATGACGATGTTGACGGAGCACCGGCGGAAGGTACGGAGGAGTTGAAAACGCAGTCACGGCCGGGCGGCGCATTGATTTCGACCTCGTGCGGGCTGGTCGGCGGAGCCACCTATGCACAGCCTTGATATCTCGCCGCCTGCCCGCTGAAGTATAACCCACCACCGCACGCATACATGCAGCACACCGACCGGCCAACCTACTAATTATAAGTCGGCAGTGAGCTGTCCTGCCGCCGCCGGCGTATCACCTGCCCTAACCTCGACGGCTGAGACTGAGATACTGGGGACTGGTGGAGGTGCGGCTGGGGGGAAAGGAGAATATGTTGAATATTAAAACGGGGCGCATGCTAATGTCAGGGTGACAAAATAATAAGTACAGATCACAGTTGTTGACTAGAAAAAGACCGGCCGTGGGAACGAAACGAAACGCCTGCGCCAAAGCTGTTCCATTTCCCTCTCTCAAAAGAAAGAAGAGACTTGGCCTTTTGTCGTAAAGTGTAAAAGTTCCATTCCTTGTTTCCCATTGTCGCTATCCACAAGAAGGCTCCTCAACGGTGCCCACAAAAACGAAAAGTCCCGCGCGTACTCCTTGCAACGGTTGTGGTTACATTGTCATGCAAATCCGTCGTAGTTATTTGACAAGTAAGCCAAGGGATTTGTCTACCCCCGAAAGAAAACTCCCGCGTGGCGACGCTTCTTCATTCCTTCCTTTTCTTTTCTTTATATTTCCTCACCGTCAACGCGCAGCCATCAGGACACTTGTAGTAGGTACTAGACATGTATATGCATCCAAGTCAATAAAACGACTACGCCGCTTTCTTGACGCCATAGAAAAGATGCATGCTTTCGGGTGATACACAGGAGAAGTTTTTCTTAATTTAGACAACGTGTGCAACGTTCCAAGCACCGTCCGCAAGGAACAGTTCAATTTCCTCTCCGGATTAACTACGGGAAAATTGGATCATTAACTCCAAGTCTAACGGTCTTCTAGGTATGTTGTACCAAAATTGAACCCTTGTTTTACCTTATTCATTAGCTACTAATAGGCGTAAATGGTCCTTGGGAACTCAAGGGGCGAAAAGGAAACAAAAAGGTTGATCTAGTGACGTCAAAAGCAATCTCAGTCTACATATTCTACCAACACCCTAGGCACACGATTACGTTCCCCAACATGGCAAATACATATTCTACCAACACCCTAGGCACACGATTACGTTCCCCAACATGGCAAATACCGAGTCTAAATCTTATGTACCCATTGTCTGTCCCAATCTCTGTCCCACAACATCCGATCCATTTACTTGTGGGCTCCACAACAAAATATGCGGTTGGGATGTGCGGGGCACAATGTCCCGGACACAGAGGATGTGAACCTGCAAAAACCACCAACACTTTTGACAAATAAGCATAAAATGTACTGAGGATTACAACTTGGTGCCACTAAGATCTCTTGCCCATAAATTCTAACAATACCCTCGTTCTGAAAACAAAGAACAGGGGAAGAGTACTACTGGATGCACATTGCACATCCCTAGAATGGTCGGCCTCTTATATTTTTCTCCTCCCAACATCACTTTTGTTGAGAACTATACATTGCTCAGCCACTACAAGGTACATCTTCAAGTACAACCGACATAACTTACTACCTCTACTAGAATTAGAGATGGCACTGGTACAAAGATAGTGCGGTTCATATCAAAATCATAACCACACGACAATAAAAAAACCAACACCATATCTACATTATATAATTGCAGTTTCTGATTTGTATTCACTATAAAAAACCACAATTCACTGCACCACACTCAACCACACAACATCGTAAATAAATGTTTGTTAACTATAGTAGGATTACACATAAAATTTATGAAGTTGAACACAGTAAATAGAAATCACAATATAGAAAATTTTGAACAACAATGTTCTATTCATATTAATTAACAAAAAAAACCAAGTTTTTATTACATGTCAATAAATATCCTACCAATAAATAAAGATTTAATCTTTTCCCACTATGCATTCTTTTCCAATCAAAATTCAAACACCGTCCTTCCTTTAGAACGACTCATTAAGACTTTTCCCGATAATATTTTTTTTTATTTTTTTCAAACAATATTATTCTATTTAAAATGACTCCTCAAGTAACTTTTCCATTTTAAATTGTTGTCATCATTTTCATTCATATAAGCTATGTTTATGTATATTTATTTTTATTTAGAAATAAATAAGACAATATTTTGATTAAATATAGTGATGTATTTTCTTAAAGAGAGATAATTCAAAATTATTAGTGTAGGAGGTGGTAGAATTTTTGAATTAATTATAAAAGAAATATGGTTAATAACATCAGATCTAATCAGTTCTTCTTGACTCTATTCTATCTTAACATATTTTTTACAATTTTTTTTTATTTTCTCAACTTAATTTTAGATCCACTAATAACTATATCTCTAAATCAGTAAATAAGAATTCAGTTATAGCAATAAACTCAACTCTCACTTTAATTTTCTATATAATATTTTCACATCTCCATTCGAGATCTAGATCTAGATCAAGTAAGTCAATAAGATAACCAAGGACCCCAACTCTTTGCCACCATTATAGAAATAACTATATGAGTTTGTAAAAATACACATATTATTAAGTGCAAAATATATAAAATTAAAATATATTTTATTATATTTTCACATAGAAAGGGCACATATATGTTTACTAGTTGTACAAAGAAAATAATATGTATGTAGTAATTTTAAAAAATTAAAGTTCTTATTTCTCTATACATTAAATGCCATTTACAAATAGGGATCTAACTACTTAAGTGAGAGCAACAATAAATAATATGATTAGGATAATACTATGCATATATTCATATATATTTGAAATAAATAATCCACAATGCAATTTTATCAATTATTCTTCTTCTAAAATCATAATCAGACCACACCACAATAGTTTCAAAACTTCAAAATTATATCTATAGCATAACCATTTGGTGTAGTTATACAGTGTAAAATATGTAGTTACCCATAGGTTTTTTTTTTTGCATCACCATTGTCATCCCTAAGAGGAGTGTAAAGTCATTAAATCTACCTTCATTGTTTTTTGAGTAGTAATACCAATCACCCATTATACGCGCTTTCATATGAAAAATTATTCATTCAACATCAACTCAACTAAAACTAACACATGTACCTTACTAATATGTCCATCTCAGATTTTTGAAGTGTTCATAATTACTTTCTAGCTAGAGAGAGATAGACTAATAAGTATTGGTGGATGAAGAGAATGTGAACTGGAGGAAAGAGGGAGACTTTGGATGACAAGATAGGATTTAGTTAATAGAAATAGGGATATAGTGGGTGGAGAGAGGGTATAATAAATAGCAAGAAGGAGATCTTGGATGAAAATAAAGTGTAATAAATATAAATAAGGAAATAGTGAATGAAAAAAGAGGGTGTACTAAATGTAGTGAAAGATACAATGGACGAAAAGAGAGCACAACACAATAAATTGTACAATATATTTGTAACACTATTCAAGTCTAAAGTAGGTATTGTAGTACTTATTCATGAGCAGAATTTATTTTAAATATACATATTGTGTTTTTAGTACTAATTTATAAATGCTATTTAATTTGAAAATAGTCACTATGTGATATGTATTATAATATATATAATATAGGTATTATTAAAATATGTGTATAACTTACACGTAAAAATGATTTACAATGTATATATATATATATAACCATCATTATTTAACACTTACTAGTATAATTTTAATTTAAAATTTATCAATATTAACAAGTACTTGTGTATTATTTTGTTCTGTCTTTCATATGAAGCCCTTCTAACTTTTAACATTGTGTGAACAACTTATATGTATAGTACTAAAAAGTAACTTTATATTCCATTTTTACGTTCATGGAGATATTAGTGTAAGATTGAGTGGAAGGGTTATGCTCTATATCAGTACTCCTTTTATATTCCTTTTTATTGAGAATTGGTGATTGTGTGCATGCATGAGCATAGGGATTCGTTGTTGTGTAGTAGTGGGCATGGTGATTTGTTGCATTGAATGATAGTAACTTTATTTAGTAGTGAAAAAGAGTGGGTGTGTGAGACTAAAAAAATGTGAATTATTTATACTATAAATGTTACAGTATGCTGTATTTTATTTTCACAAATACAACTTACAATATTTTTGTATTGTATTACAAATCAGGTGTATTATTTTCTATATCTTATTTTCACATTTTTTCCATTCCGTCACTTACATATTTGTACATATTGTATTACTTATTAGAACTTAACCACGCAAACAAATGGATCACTAACCCCAAGTCAAACCTCTTCTAGCTATATAATACCACAATAGAGACCATCCTTGTTTCGTCTAATCTATTAGCTAATAGGCACAAACAGTGTTGGGGAACACAAGGAGTGAAAATGAAAAAGCAATAGGTTGACCTAGTGATGTCTAACATAGAGTTTCAGGCTACATATTAAATCAAAATTGGGGGCACATTATTACTCCCCTATCCCAACACGACAAAAACTACAAGAACTTTTCATCAGAAAACACTATATGTATTAAGGAATACAACCTAATGCCACTAAGATTATCCTACTCATAGCTAATGCAAAAGTAAAAATACCAAAAAAATCCTGGAGAGTAGGTTATTGGAGTTCCTTTAAAGGCGATCATTTGGTTGTTAAGATAGTCGGTGGAGCGAGACATTGCAACATTTCACTTAGGATTCAAGAGCCCTTTGGGAGAGTAGAACACCACAACATCTGCATCAAAGTTAGATTCTCTTATAAGAAAAGGAGCTTCGTACTCCTACATGAATGAGAAATTCCTAGATGTTCAAAGTTCCTTCCTGGCCAACTCCACATGGCCTTAAGGAAAGAAAGATAACCACCAAAATTGTTTTTTTATATTTATGCATTAGAACAAGTGAATTTATTTGGAGTACATATTGGACATAATTGAATGAGATCTAGCACAATTATTGTTGAGTAATATAATGTTACATTCAAGAGGAATGATCCACATGATACATGCAAGCAACTTCTTGCTCCTATTTTCAAATATTTACATCACACTTGGTGTCACCATTGTAGAGGTAAAACAGTTTAGCATCAAAGGCATAAGGATAGTTAATCTCATGTAGTTGGTATTCATAGAAATAACCCTATATTTTATGAGATAAGTCACAATTGTAGAAAATGTGGAAGATACATATAGATCTTTTTAACAAATAGGACATGTGAATGGGACACCCTAAAACATTATCTATGTTCTTTGGATCGCATAGTGCTATCTGTGGTTTACTAGTAGGTTAAAACTCTTGATTTGTGATTGATTTATGTTTGATTTATCTTTAGCCTTCTTGTTCATTTGGTTAGAACTTTGGATGCTGACTTAGATCATTTACATTACCTCATACATGCTTTGCATCATTATCCATCAATATAATGGATTTATATCAAAAACAAATTCCTACCCATGAATTCCTACCAATATCCTTGTTCTAAGAACAAACAACAAGAAAAGAGTATTGTTTTAAGTGTTCTATATATCCCTAGAAATATCATTGTCATGTTTTTGTCTCATCTCAACTTCACTTTCGTTGAGAACTAAATATTGCAAAACTACCATGGGATCTTCTATGAGTACTACAAACTTACTACCTTAGGATGCATAATGCTTCTTCACCTTCAGATAAAGAAACTATGTTGGAAAGAAAGGTCTTGAAACACGTCATAATTTTTTTTGATATTGTGTAAAGTACAGTTCCAATGAAAATGTATAACCAATTTGTATAAGTATCACAAAAAACCCTACAACATAATATATTTTTGTATGGACTTTGGAATTGAGAAAATGACATCTCCTTATTTGTAGATGTATTTGCCTAAAAAATTCCTCCCATGATAGAATATTTACATGTATCATAGTCTAGATAATTTTGACCATGGCTCAATCACATGGATCCTATTGAAGAGAATGAAGGAAGAAACCATAGAAACAAGAGCATCACAACTAAGGAGACATTTTATATTGGTGTAGACCCGAAGTTATTTGTCCTATTACTATTTCTATGTATTTACACACTCAACTTCTACTATTATTTAGATTCACATGTTTGCATGTTTCTGGGAAGGAATTGACAACAAACAAATACACTCGAATAGTAAAATATTTGACCAAATGGAATTTTTATGACTAAATACATTTGAACAATGTCATATATGGCCTTTATCCAATGGCATAATATCCACTTATAACCAATTATGTGACCATAAATGTGAAGGAATACGATGCATATCTGACCATATCTTCCATAGATACTAGACATGTCTCTATAAATCTAAGACTTCTTTGATCAGATATATCTACTTTAATACTTATCATTTTTTATTTAGTTCACTTATATTTAGAGTAAAAATAAATTATACTATTTGTAGGGGTAAAAATATACAAGGTATGTAAGAAAATTCCTAAGACATGAGTCTTGAGTCCCAAGCTAGGACTAGCTTAGCATTTGTAAGCATACATGTATATTTAGTCTCTATATCTTCCTCTAGTCCTCATGAACAAAAGTCCACATGTCTTCCCATACATAATAATCAAATAATCTTATAGGTGGGAATATGAGATGAAAACTCCTCATAGTCACTACAGACATGCAATGGTACATCTTTGTATTGTTGTTGCTATCAATCATCATTTATGGTTCGAACCAAACAATCCTCAATAAAGTCAAATGGTAAAAGTGTTCATCAAAATCTATCATATTATGATTTTCATAAATGTTGCATGAACATTTGAACCACTACCTAAATTATCCAATATCATTCTTACCCGAACAAGATGAACATGTGTATTGAACCTAAACAATGGGTGTAAAGGTGTTGATTAGTGACAACATAATAGAGGATATGGAAAGATTTATAGGGTAATAAAATAATGACCATCCATTCTTGTTGAAACACCCAGCTCATTTTTATGTCCAGACATGTTTGTTCACTTATGATCTATTTCTATTATGATTATTGTATATATAGTTGTGTTGGTTAATAATCACATTGATGCTTTTGGAATAGTGAATAATGTATGGATGATTCTTGAATAAAAAGCATAAGTTAAGTAAACTTTAAATGGGTATAACTATGTATCAGGTCAGGGACATGTAACCCTAAGTTGAATTAGGGTTTAGGTTTAAAGTAGGGGTGATGAGTACAACATGGTATATTTAGGGCCTTATTGAAGATGCTTTAGAATGTGCTTTTATTGCTTGCAATAGAGTTATGTCTACCAGAATAGATAGTTTCCTGGACTTTGTATAGGTCAGTATAACTTGTTGGCATTAGGGAGCTAAGTGGGTTGATGCAGATAAAAAGTCAATTTGAGGGTTCAATGTGTTGGAATTTGGTTCGACTTCATCAAGTTGGTAAACTTTGCAAAGAGTTGTGCCCCTGGTCGAGTCAAAGATCGAATGACTCAGAGAGAAGTTTATTGGGTTTCCAAAACTCTATTCCACCTCTCTATAAGTTGGCCAACTTCCCAAAAGTCTGTGTGTCCTCTCTATAGGTCAATCGCTTCCCATTGTTGGTGTCGGTCTTTTAGTTAGGGGTGTTTGCATTTGTTGAACATGTTGTATATATATCTTTCTCCCAAACCAACCCCGTGACCATGTTTAAACATCTTCCACTTGCTAGAGATCAAATAGACAATTTCAAAGGTGATTTTTAGGACTTTAACTCTCTTTCATTTGGTAAAGCTATATGGGATGTTCTTGGTGAAGAAATGCATTGGAGGTTAGTTTCTTGTATTTTCATAGTTCTTATTGTCCTTTATCCCCCTCTTGCATGTCATGGCTACCTATGGTAGGTTAGTTATATTGGTGTATGTTTCTTCTTCTACATTAGGAATTTTCTTCTTTTCCTAGGGTTGATCTAGGAGAATGTTCTCTTTGATCTTTTAGTGATTATTTGAATGTTTTCTGACTTGGGGGTCTTTTTGTTGTCCTCTCCCTGATTTCACATCTTAGTTAATTGGATACTTCTCGTTTAGCTGTTTCACAAATTTAACTATTATAAAGCATTCATATTGTATCTCATAGATTGTTCCTAACCACAAGGGTGGCATTAAAAATAGTATTGGTACATCTAATTTTACCAAAGGCTAGTTGAAGAGGGAAACATGAGAGCCCAAGCTATCCTTCAAAGTCCACAGTTCAAGGTCCTCCTAACCATTATCCTCTAAAACACCTACACATGGGTGGTTTTGGAACAATAACTAAAAAGAGGATAGGACAAAGTATGTATCAATGACCACTAGTTATGTGCATAATGAAGTATTTAAGCATTACTGAGTAGGAAATTATAAAAGAGGGAATTCCATACAAGAGGTGGTTATTCAACATGTAGGTAACTTCAATGAAAATAAATAATAGAATGAGGCATTTATAACTAAGAGACATAAATAATCACAAAGTATATTTCAATTAAACAATTCATAAAATCATAATGGTTATATATGACATAGACCAAGATATCTAAAATAGGACCATAACACCATTGGATCATGGCTTAAGAAGTTTGGGCTGAAACACACACCCTGGGTGCAATATGTGTGCCCTAATATATAAATGATTGTACCTAAGAACTGCTACTCTAAATGAATAGTCTAAAAACAAGCATGCATAATTGATGATAAAGACATATTGTCTAGTCATATTTAAGTTGCAAATATCAAGGTAAGTGTGTCCATAGACACTATATTCAACATAACTAATGAACTTAGAGAACAACAATTTAGGAATAAGGAAATTTAAAATGTAGTAATAAGAAGAATAAAATAAAGGATAAGTTTCACCTAGTGTTGGTGCAATTGGTCAAGAAGGGTGCCTCCCAGCAAACCCAACTGGGTTCGAGCCTTGTCAGGAGCAAGCTCCAGAAAAAAATATGGCAAGCTAGTGTTCCTACCAGGCTATGATGGGACAAGATATCACACTATTGGGTGTGGTGTGGGGGGGTTAGTGAACACCACACATCTTACCCCAGGGCTTGACCTGCCAGGGGGAGTCCATTAATGGCTCAGTCTAAGAGGTGTTCCTCTTCATAAAAAAAAGGATAATTGCCTCATTTTAGGGAAGGTAGGTTTATGATCATATAAATGCCCAAATTTAAATGGAAGTTATGCATACCCAATTTTCATGACTAATACTATTTCTATGGGGAATTCCCAATTCTTCTCCACCTAACAACATTTTATGTACACATTAGTGGATGATAATATTTTATTTTGAAGTAAGATATTACTCTCTAGATTTCTATTCCAATAAAGATATGTTTGGTTGATCCAATTGACTTATTTGAAATTTTCAAATATACCTTTAATATCCATTTCTAGGGCTTTTAACTTTTAAATAAGTATCTATTTCCATTCTAAGTCATACATATATATGTTTATTAATGTATTTTATTGTATATACCCTTCTATTTAATTAAGTCCAACATATTAGTACCCTATATTACATTTGTAATTTGCAGTTTTCAATACATAAATAAGAATGATATTAGTTTATTGAAATTTTTACTAATGATTACTAAAATTACTAATTCATTATTTGCTTGAATATATGTATATTTATGCATATTAGGACTAATGTGACAAACATTTAGATAAAAGACCCACTAGTCTAGGTTATCATTATATAATTTATATAAAACATATGTTGATTCTAAAAATCTTAGTGATCTTTATTATGCGGCCTTCTCCTTGTGTTTGTTATAGGGCTACTATTTTAGATGATGTTACATCTAAAACCTTTAGAACTATAATTCAAGCACCCACCCCTTGTGTGAAGCATGTTGGTGTTGATGGGGGATGGGTTGATTGACTATTGAAGGTGGGCCAATCGACTGGTGAAGGGTGGAGGAGCTAGAAGTCGTGAGTCAATAGACTATAGAATGAGTCAATTAATTTGGTGAATGTCAAGGGAAATTGAAGATAATGGGTTGATCGATTAGTGCAATGTGTCGATTAATTGATCTAATGCAGATGGAATGGGGATAGCAGGTTGATTGACTGATAATGTGGTTTAGTTGACATACTCTAAAGATGGTGGAGTGTGAGGGAGGGTCGTTTAATTGAATGGAATAGGTTGGTCGATTAGGTGGAAGTTGTACTAGGTGAGATTTTGGTCAGGCAATTCAAGCAGAAGTAGGACAACAATGGCATTGGAGGCACGGTGTAGTGCCAAGAAGGTTGGTCAATTGGTTGGTGAATACCAACTGGTCAGCTTGTTGCCAGTGGCGGAAAGTTGGGGTAGTAGATCACGAGGTCGGGGTGAGGAGGGACGACATGAATTACTTGGTTGGTAATCTAATACCCTGTTTTATAGGGTACTTAACCCAATGAAGTCATAATGGGTTTGTAGACCTAGTTGTATTTATCATTCTAGTTGAGGTCCATTCAATAACATTCATATATAGTAAAACTCAATATATAGTGACACGATGCATATAAGGTGTCATAAAATCCTAAAGAACAATCTTAGACTGTATTTTAATCACATGGTTCATAGAATGATAAGTGATGAGAAAATCATAGTTTAAGAAATTCATTCAAGACTTTAGAAGTAAGATGTTAAATATTCATGAAAATGTCATTGTTCAACCATGTAGAAATTTTATCTACTCGATTATTTGACCAATATTATATATTGATGTTTCATAGTTGAGTCAGTGCACAAAAAAATGATATCATGTCTCACTTAGGATGACAACCTAGTAAGATGTATTGAGACCTCTTAATGGTCTAAAACTTGTCTGAAAGATGTATAACTAATCTAAGGAAAGTCCACATACACATTTTGGAACTATTGGGTACATTAGTATGTAGTTAAGATCTAGTCTAAGTTCTATTATGAATTTTAGACCATGAAATGTTAGTAGTATGAACATATTAAGTAAATTAGTCAATGGGTCAAACAATAATGGTTGGAGTCCAATCTAAGCATGGAGCTTCATATTATTGACGAAAATGTGGTAAATGTTTTGTGTTTCTTTGGATAGACAATTGAACCATGTTAATTTTAGAATATAATGAAGGACTTTGGAATTTATTCTTAAGTATCCAAGTTACTAGTTAAATGTTGAGTTGCATGATTGTTAAGGGAGTCCTCTCCCATTCAGACTCTTCAAGGTCTAGTATAGTGGAGACCTTATCATATTCCACCTCTGCCTATTTTGGGTGAGATAATAAGAAAATTTTAGTGGAAACCATCACCTCCCAATTGCAACATGAGAGTATGGTAATAGACTTTTATCATCCCTTTTCCATTAGGATTCTTGAAACAAGGGAGAAGGAGGGGTATCATGCCCTATAAAGCAACAAAATCTGTTGTTGGGCATGGGTTCTAGATTTGGGACTTACTTTCTAAATACGACATGGAGGGGATCGGGAGTTACCAAGCACAATCTAAATAAGGAAGAATGGGTACCAAATTCCATGCCAGTTCTAGATTTTTAAATTGTGATCTTTCTACTGTTCCACAAGGAAGAAGGCAGAATGTGAGTCTTGGCCAGAGAGTGAGTAGATTAGTATAAATTCCAACGCATAACCCTTGCACATATGACGTTCTATAGATAGATGGATGATGTGAATATGGACAAGGTATCTTTTCGGAAGACCATGAGTATAGGTGGTTGATCTCATGGTGTGGCCGAACTTGATCAATGGGTGATCCATTATAGTTGGCAACGATGTGGTCTTCCCCTTCAGCCAGATAAGGAGGCAAATTTTATCTTGCAGACATAAAAGGAGTGTGGACCCCAAGGGAGTTGTGGTGATATTCTCACATATGGGGAATACTTGAGTGCTGCCCCATTGGACCCAACCTAGAGGTGCCTTCTAGCCACAAAGAAGGTTTGGCTAGTTAAAACTTCTAGTAGAACCCTTCGAAAGAAGAGAAACATTCCTCTTAAGACCTGAACTTGGGAGGCGTGATGAATTCATGCCCATGAGTGGTGGTGCACCCTTTGCTTCTTGTTGGATATTGGTCGACACTCCAATTACAAAGCTAGGGAGAGCGGTGGCAGAACTCTATTTTGTAGAGCAAATAGAGGATCGTGATTTGAGAAAGGAGAGACTCTCCTTGGGTCCATGAATCCTAAATCAAGTGGATCCCCTGTGAGTCCCTCCTAAGAAGCCAAAAACCACATAAATAAGTCATTAATGTAAATGCATGTATTTTTCTTGCAAAATGAATTGAATTAATTATATGGCTTCAATGAGGGCAAGTTATATATGATTTTCACTATACTTTCTGAGATATATCCTTTGGACTAGGTTATGAGTCATGTTTCTAACTCTAGTTTCTACATTTCAAGACTTGATCCAATTGGGGTTTATGAGATAATAATTTGGATTTTGGGTTATAATGATAGGAAAATTAAAATTTTGAGATAAAAAATCTTGAAGAAATTGTTCCTACTAAAATTAGGTAAGTGGTCCATGTCTTGGGTTTCATTATATTGCATTATTCACTTTTTTTCACATTTTAATGATTAAAGTTCTTATTAAATATGCTATCATGAACAACTTAATGTTTTAAGAGGTATATGTTATATGCATATCTTGTTAAGATTTAATGCATACATGTTATATGTAAAAATCAAATCAGTTAAAAGGGCATATCTCTTCATGTTTAAGATCGGTGATGCAGTAATGGGTGAAAACCCTAAGTAAGATAAGATAAGATCAGAATAAAAAATTAATAATTAGGACCTACTCATGAACATTTTAGGGGATGTTGGTGCCTCATGATCCCCCTACATTTTACGGGTTCAAGATCAAGCGTGTTCACTTTTAGTATGTTTAGTGATGTTTTGTTTATGGGGTTTAAGCCTAATAATGTTATCTTTTAGTGTGTTTAGAAGCATGCACACCTTGTGTGTGTTGTCAAATCAAAACCGATAATATTCATTAGTAGGTTCCCTGATAAGAATTCTTAATTAAGTTAAGAATGCATGCCTAAACCATAGATAATGTTTATGCATGTTCATATAAATTTTTGAGCTTTATGTTAAGTTATGTTCATATTATTATTGGAATTCAACCACTTACAAATGGTATGTCAAATGCATGGCTATATGTGGATGCACATAGGTTGTCTTTAGCATGGGGTAGCTCTCAAGAGGTGGATCTATTCATGAGTTTAAGACATGGTGGGGTTCCATCTATAAGATCCAATAAGGTTATAGTACTTTACCAGTTATATCATGTATTATGAACCTTGTTGTAAGTTTTATGAAAAGAATATGTATGAGAATCAATGTACCTTATCCTATGTAAAATTATTTTTATTGTTTCAATGAAAGATATATGCTATTTGTGACACTCATTGAGTGTGATCTTTATGGTCCATTCTTTTGTGATATTGTTTCATGGATCACACTTGGGGAATGCTACAAAGGTGGTATCAGAGCAATAATATAGATGGCCACTAGGAAAGATTCTCACGTTATGATAGTCTTCACCTCTTAGATGAGTCCTAAGTGTAAAACTTAGTGAAATTATGCCAAATATTAGCAATAAGATACTCGTACATATATAGATCCATGTTATCATAATCCCCAACTTTAATGAACCATGGGAGTTTGTAGATACATAATATTCTAACTCATGGGGTTGTCATACCCTCGACTAAGGGTCTACCTTTCTAAGAAGACAATTATGTATAGATAAAGTTGGATGAAATCTTCAATAAGTTAGAGCTCATGATGATGGAGTGATGGGTAAATTGATGATTTTCATGTTTATTATATTAGGGAAAAGATCCCTCATCTTTGATACATGGCTAGCATTGATGTACAAATATTGATTTATGTTTTTTGGATAATGATCTTAGATCCACATTTTATGATGATTTTTGCATTTCTCTTGAGCGCTTGGTTATGATTGGGAAAAAACATATCTTCTTATAAATATTATATTATAAGTGTTCAAGTGTTTTGTGAGGTTTCTATCACAAACAATTTTGAAAGAAGGAATCAAAGGAAGTTTTTATCAAGATTTCATGTTTTAGAAAATCAAAATCATTATATATCTGATGCAAGTGCCAAGGATGGATAAGTAACTTGAGTTTTAAGTGTCTATTAGTAATGGGTTTTGAGTAACGAATTCATAGCTCACAACATGTTCTCTTTCTTTATCAATAGTTTGTGGTATGGGACACATACAAATTTAGAACCTTAGAGGATATATTATGAGACACATAATCCTATTATAATAATCTCATTTCTTTGAATATTGGTGATATGGGACACTTGTGCTAGGGGATGTTGGGGATGAGTATAATATGATCTATCATCTCTAGATACATATATTTTCCAGTATGTGTCAAGAGACGACATAAAGAGTTAACGCTAGGCATCCATACACATGGTCACTTGAACCTAATGGTACTAGAACTATGTAGAAATTCAGAAATCATGGTTTATACTAGCTTATTTAGCATAAATAATATATTTATTGGTTTTAGAGTAATAACTTTCTTGGGTATACCCCAAAATTACAATAATAAGACTCCTTAGTATAGATGTTCATACAGTAATGCACACTCTAGGTTATTTAGAAATAGTTGAGAATTGATTTAAGTAGGACATGACAAAAATATAAATATATTTATGTTTGAGGAATGTGTGTAAATATAGTAATCAATGATATCTTCTTCTAAGGGTTTCTTTTGAGTGCGATGTTAAGCTATTACATCCATAAGTATGTTGAGGACTTAGGATTAATACTTAGGAAGCCTAGCCTAGAAAGAAAGGGTATACTGTTTTGGAGGAATGCCCTAATATGTTTGTTTATGAAAATTTTAAGGTGTGAAGGATTATGAAAGTCATGTGGTATCTTTCAAGTTAAGTTCAAACAAAAATTATATTTCTTCTTTTTGTAGTGGGAGTGTAATTGTATCATGGAACATGTTAAGGTAATTGACCAATAAAGTAAATGAATATGGTTTTTTACTAAACATGTACGTTACTGTACATATTTAAAATTTAAGATCAGCTCAGTGTAGTATGCATCTTCACCATGTTTCGTTAACATAAATGCTTGAGGGGATGAAAATCCTAAACTCCATATAAATGAAGAAAATTTTATATAGGACTCTACTATGACTTATAGTTATTGAGGTATGTGGTGAGACTCAGTCTTCGTAGACATTGACATCATGTAGTGAGGACATGGCAACTTATGTTTAAGGTGGCTGACATCACAGGATGGAGACCAACCCATGTTTATGTGCACCATGTTGTGTATCAAATCAGATCAGTTCCAAATGTAGATTTACATTCATATAATTCATGTAAAATTAAGTAATTAAAAATGCATACTTAAATCTAGTTAATAAGTCATGGTCATGTATATTTCATGAACATTATATTTTAAGAGAAAATATATATTATAAATGATAAGTTAGGTCATACTAAGCATTGTGATCTTCTAGAGCCATCTATGTTCATTTACTAGTTTAATGATGTGAGGAAAATTAGGTATTTTATTACTAGGTATCATGAAGATTAGGGATCTCACAATGCATTTGAATTTTGGTTCCAAGGATGAATGTTTGCTATAAGTTGAATCACAATATATCTTTTTTCTCAAAGTCTTTGAAGATGATATGAATCATGTTACTCTTTGAAATCAAGTTTGTAATGTGGATGGTATGATGAAAAATCAAGAACTTCATCATGAGTTAAATCTTAGTTTTAGGGAAGAATCTTCTAACAAGTTGAATCATGATGTTTGATAAGGTAAATAATGAAACATAATAGTAATCATGTTATGATCCAACTTAATTCAGTAAGGTAGTGATATGGTGATTTGTAGAGGTAGCCAGACAATTGTTAAGATTGTGCATGATGCTTTAAGCATGTGGTGGTAGAAGTTATGAGATAGTATGGATCAATGGTCTAAGATCACAACAATACGAGGTTCCACATGATGTTGATATGAGACAGAGCTTAGAGAAGACTAGTGATTAACTTCTTCATTTTTTGTTTCTAAGGATAAGAATGGTTTAGTGGTAAGATGGTGACTATAAATTCCTTGGTCCTATCTAAATAAGAGAACCATGGTAAGATGGACAAAGGTTTCAAGAGTAATGTTAAGAAAGTAGTGTTAACTTGGTGATCCTCCAAGGTTAACTAGAACATGGTTCCATGAGAACTTGGGTACAATGAGCTCTTGGGAGATATGAGCACTTCGACGTAAGTTGATGTGGAGAAATCACTTTTGTTGATGCACTAATTGCAAGTAGTGCATGTTAATGATAATGAATCATGATTTAATATTTAATGTGTACTTTCAAGTCTAGAAGGAAGAATCTTTCCCAATAGTCTTAAAGCACTAGCTAATTTTAAATAAAGGAAGATCCAGGGCCTAGTGTTATCAAGTTGACAACCACCATATCGTAAATGGTTCTTACCACCTAAGAAGACAATCCGGATTCTGAGTTTTAAACCCCGTTAAAAGGTCATTTTGTTGACCTAAGTCGGTGTATTACATGAAAACAAGATAAATAAGTAATAAAGAGTTGTGTATATGATTTCTTAGATCAAGTAGGGTTTCTAGTTACAACAGTAAGAAGATGTTTTCCATAGAAAATAAAAAAATGTTTTGAATGTAGTTAATTTCTCGACACTTGATATCCAAAAGTTGAATAATAAGTAATCATTCTGTTAGACACCAAAAATTTATTTGTTTGGAGGACTTGAGAACAAAATGAGCATGATGAGCCACATGATGTTTTTGCTAGTGGTATGTGAAAACTTTAACATATGTATCAAGTAGTATGATGTTAGTTATAAGTAGTGACACTAAAGAATAATTGATATATGGGAACCTAGCTCTTAGTCCTAGTGACTTCAATGACCATGTCTCTTGAGATGATGATTAGTCATGTCTATGCATTCATGAATGGAGATAAGCATCTAGATTTTTCAATACATTATCTTAAGTAAGTTTTTGTGACCTATAATAATGATGTGGGTGATTTGGTTAAAGTTAAGAAGTGGGGTGTAAAGAAGAATTTTTAGCACAATTCTAAGGTGGGTATTTCTATTATCTTTCAGATGAATTTGAGGATGAAATTCCCATAAGGTGGGTAGAATTGTAATAAACTATTTTATTGGATTCTTAACCCAGTGAAGTCTTAATGGACTTGTAGACCTAATTGTATTTAACATTCTAGTTGAGGTCCAGTCAAATACATTCATATACCTTAAAAATCAACATAATGTGACACGATGCATATAAGGTATCTAAAAATTCTAAAGAATAATATTAGACTATATTCTAAGCTCATGGTTCATAGAATGAAGAGTGAAGAGAAAATCATAGTTTAAGCAATTAATTCAAGACATTAGAGGTAAGATGTTAAATATTCATGAAAACTTCATTGTTTAACCATGTAGAACTTTTATCTATGGAACTACTTGACCAAGATTATACATTGAGGTTTTATAGTTGAATTAATGCACACAAAAAATTGATATCATGTCTCACTTAGGATGACGAGCTAGTAAGATCTATTGAGATCTCTTAATGGTATAAAATGTGTTTTAAAGTTGTGTATTGAATCTAAGGGAAGTCCACATACACATTTGGAACTATTGGGTACATTATTATGTCGATAAGATTTAGTATAAGTTTTATTATGAATTTCAAGCCATGAAATTTCAGTTATATGAACATATTAAATTAATTAATTTATGGGTTGAACGATAATGGTTGGAGTCCAATCTAAACTTGTAGCTTCATATTATTCATGAATTTGTGGTATAGGATTTGTGTTTCTCTTTGGATATACAATAAAACTCTAAAATAACGAAATCTAACATCTTGACTCTAGAAACCCCAATACCATTGATAAGAGATTGGCATGCTTGGTCTTAGATTTGATCAAAAGGGCAAAGTTATGCCTTAATATATATTTTAAAGCACATAACATGAATAACTCAATGGTAACCCATTACATATTTAGTATTGTAAACAAATATCACATATTAAGTGTATAAATTCTATAATCAACATTAAATATCAAAATACACTTAGATTAACATAATAACTTAAGTATGCTAATATGTATGTAAGTTGATTAAGCATGTCACATATGCTTCTTTTTCTTACAAATATGCAAATATGGATAAAATATATTTAATTTGAGGTATAATGTGTTTTGAAATAACACATGGTGTTTCCGTGTCCATAATATTACAATGTACCATTATCTAAACAAATATATAACTAATTGACTTAATATGATAAATAGATAACATACAGTAATTTGTGCATAATAATCTTGTGTAACTCTTTTGGTAACAATGTGAAGATAATGAGACTCAAAATAATAAATAATGATGGTAATAATGTAATGTTATAATAAAATAATGGTGATGAGCCAAAAACTCTAATTCTATGAAAACCCATAAAAGGAATTGTCAAAGCCCAAATATAATTGTAAAAATGTGTTCCTTGGGTCCCAATTACCTTGGGTGCCAAGTTTCTCTTTATTTGAGCAATTGTAACTATCATAATTAAATCAAGAAAAGAAAATGTAAGATAAGGCCAACAATATTAAATTAATGATTAAAAAAATTAATATGTTAAATAAATAATATAAACCAACTTGCATGTCTTATATATATATTAGGTGAATCTATAATAAAATCGAATTGTGGTATAGTATAAAGGGAAACATGTTGTACATGCATGTTTAATCTGTAGAAAACTTTTCATCGTGGCAAAACTTATTATGTACTTACTTTCCAAAGACAATGTGACTGAGGTAATTGCAACAATGTGGAGTACATGTGATATTTTACTAAATTAGAACAAATTTAAAGAACTAATTCTATCTACTTAATGTTTGAAAGTAATAAATAAATGAAAACAATCACATTAATATATCATAAAGAAACGAATATTTTTACACGGTTGTATATTTGTTTGGAAGCAAATAAACATTCCCAAATTTATAAAATCAATTACTCAACCAAAATAAGGAATAGTAATATTCTTGACTAAATGATTGCCTTAGCAAACCTCCCAATTACCTCCTAAAATTGTTAACAACAAGGTAAAATTGTTCAAAAGATGATGTTTTTACCCTTTTGTTATGAAATTCATGTGTCTATAATAATTATATGGATATATAAATATATAAGCATCTATCCTATAAATAATTAATGTGGAATATATTAGAAATATATATGATTTCCTAAAATATGGATTTTTTTATCTAACTTAATATTGGCTAAATAGATTTCTTTTATTGGAATAAAATTGGTATACATGTTTTCGATGACTCTAAAGTGAGATAAGAAACATTGTGAGAAATTTATTTCATAATGGTATGAATAAGTGTATATAAGAGACTGATAAATGTAATAATAGAAAAGGAATTCAAAGAGTATATGCTACACAATTCTACATTAAATTATTACCCATGTTTACACTAAGTAAATAATTACACAATGAAATATTTAGAAGTCTCTTTATTGTGAATATAGTAGTCACTATTTCTTTGACCAAGTTGTTAGAAAAAGGAGAAATGTATAATAAAACATAGACATAAAGAAATGGAATGGAAATGATATTTTTTTATGTTTATTCTTTCCTATCACATGTGACTCATCAACTTGATACCCCTGTAGTTTGTGCAACTCTGGACATCACCTTTTTTCTTATAGATGGGGACTATAGTACTATTTCTCCACTCAAGAAGATGCCAGATGAGTGTAGAAATAGTACTATAGTCCCCATCTACATAACAAAGGTGATGTTCAGAGTTGCACAAACTACAGAGGTATCAAGTTGATGAGTCACACAATGAAGCTTTGGGAGAGGATTATTGAGTAGAGGCTAAGATCTATAACATAGCTATCAGACAACCAATTTGGTTTCATGCCAGGAAGATCAACAACAGATGCTATTCTTCTGATAAGGAGGCTTATGGAGGAGTATAGAGAAAGCAAAAGAGATCTCCATATGTTGTTTATTGATTTGGAAAAGGCTTATAATCAAGTACCCAAATAAGTGTTGTGGATGGTTTTGAAGAAAAAAGGTGTGCCAATCCAATACATTGACTTGATCAAAGACATGTATGATAGCTCTACTGCAAGTGTGAAGACTCCTGGAGGAGAGACACCAACTTTTCCTATCATAGTTGGGGTACACCAAGGATCTACACTCATCCCATATCTATTCGTTCTTGCTATGGATGAGCTAACAAAGAATGTTCAAGATGATATTCCTTGGTGTATGTTATTTGCTGATGATATTATTTTGATTGATGAAACTTAAGATGGATTAAATGACAAAGTTGAGCAGTGGAGAGAGGCATTGGAATCAAATGTATTGATGATTAGAAGGAGAAAAACTGAGTATATGCATTGCAATTTTAGTCAATCCCGCAGTGTGAATGATGGAGCCAAGTTGGATATAGATATACTAAAATGTAATAAATTATGTTACTTGGATTCTATTATTCAAATAGATGGGGATGTCCAAAATGGCATTTTTTATAGGATCACTGCAGGATGGTTTAAATGGAGGAGTGAAACCAGAGTTTTATGTGATCGAAAGATCCCTCTTAGGTTAAAAAGCAAGCTTTATAGAACATCTATACAGCCAGCCATGCTCTATGGGAGTGAATGTTGGGCGATGAAGAAATAAGGTCTGAACAAGATGAACGTGGCTGAAATGCGTATGTTGAGATGGATGTGTGGGAAGACAAGAAAAGATCTCTTCTGAAATGATTATATTAGGAATAAAGTGGGGGTGGCAAGCATTGAGGACAAGTTTCACGAGGGGTGACTCAGATGGTATGGACATGTGCAACATAGATAGACTAATGTGCCTATTACAAAGCAATGCTATTTGTGGCAACACATCCCGCTATCACACAAATAGTGAGGTGTTACACGAAAAACATGCGGAAAACACCATACACCACAATTTACAAAAAAAACATGGGTTAATTAAAACCGATTGCAGAAAGCAGATAAACCAAGAAACTATTACATTCTGATCCACATCCTGCAAGAAAACAAGTCATATTACAAGCCTCGATACGTGTTCACAGCTTAGGAGATCAGCTACCCTGTCATCACATGAGTTCATCACCTGTTTATACATACAGAATGGCCCACATCCGGCCAGCAACAGGATATACAAAACGTCATCGAGTATACATCGTGAAACAAAGTCAAAACACCTCCAAGGACCTGAGAGTACAGGGATGACTCTAAGACTCTACTACAAAATGACCAAAACAGCAGCATGTCCATCTCTTGCCTTCTACTTCTCTTCTTGCTGCTCGGCCGCAACTCCGCGACCACCACCACGCTTGGCGTGAACACCTAAAAAGGTTATAAACCAGCGGGGTGAGACACATAGTCCCAGTGAGAAACATAACTCCCCACAAAAACTACAGAACCTCAGAAGATGAAGCAACAATAGTAGATAACTGATAAAAGGTATAACAAGAGCACTCCATATAGCAAAGCTATTCATACCGTCAAGCTTACCAGGCTGTACGGAAGGCAGATAACCAAGCATCTCTTTATGGAACATGATTAACAAGATAAGATTTATAAGATCTTACCTCATAACATAAGGAACGTATAAGTAACTGCAAGTATAACGAGATTTACTACATAATCAAGGCCTCAATCAATGTTCCGTGTTTTGCCTTAAGTAGTAATTACTATTCGGCTGAACTACGTATTGTTATGCCCTGAGGAAGTGAGCCATACCGCTCAAATCCAACCGACGACTGTGAAACCTGGAGCCGGTGCCATACAAGGTCAATGGAAGAGCTGGACTCCACGACCTCTCCGCCTCGTGGTCAGTGCATGAGTAAAACACAAACAGGACCACAATCTCATGCTTAACTGGCCTCAGTCACAGGGTCAGCTCCCGCAGGTTACCCTCTGCCTAGCCCGCCTTGGTACAGGTCTCAGTGCTAGTGAAACTAAGCCACATGCCTGTTCACCGTGCTCTGAGCCATGAACGCATTCATGCTCCCATATCACATATCCTGAGCCATGGGCCTATTCACCATGCTCTATACATATCCCGAGTCTGCAACCGCAGCTGCACTCGAAGCCTCACTATTTTAGGCTAGGAGAAACCTCGCATATTCAACAATATGCGCTCCGGGTTAACCCGCAGGAGAACCCGTTTCACCATCACCAGCTCCTGACGATGATGGATCTATGGCCAGGGAAAACTACATGATATGTTCCACTGTGATTAGTTAGTATATTTTAAGTGGATTGTTGAGGCAACCAAGTTGTATAGCATGCATACTATAACAAGAATAAATAACATGAAACTCAACATCACGCTTTTACTGTCATCAACATCATCCTGGTCTATCACAAGGATCCAACATTACATTTCCATGGGATCTCAATCCCTCATCACATAGTGTCACTACCTCTCAAGGTTTTCATCATCACCATGGGATAGCAATCCTAGATCATCATTAGAGAATAACATCTCATCAATAAGAGTAACCATCAGAGTAGTGTTACTCAAACATATATACCTCATAGCCCTTTTACCTGGATATGCATCTGTACTTGCATGGTTAGTATGCACAATCATCATAGATTATCAGAAGAGTTATATTATCAACATAGGGAAGTACTGATGATTATATACTTTATCATTCATGCCTCAACCTGTGACCATAGGCATAGGTCATATCATCATGCAAGCATCCTTCATTCTTACCATTTATTCAACATTATACATATAGTTCCAGATGATCATAAACACAGGTACTACCTTGTCAAGCTACATAGATGTGATCCATAATATCAACTATCAAGGATGTCAGGGATCACTATCATAAATCAAACGTGATTACATCAGCAAAGACTAGCGTATCGGTTTCCATAAAAGGAACAAGACCCTCACTATAAGCGCCCACTACCCTCACCAAAGGTAGTATCGGGCAGGGCACTCTACCCTATCACCCAACACTCCCACCACATAACGATCAAGCAACCAGCTACATATCGGCCAAGCATAACAACAAGGGTATCGGGCTACCTTAGGGTGTATCAGGCAACCAAAGCACAATGACCCCCACCAGCATAACGTACATCTTGGCCCAAGGGTATGCCATGCAATACTGTGTCGTGCAACGATGCATCATGCACAAGGTGTATCGGGCAGCACCACAAGACAAGGCATAACGCCCAAGGGTATAACTCAGCCTGTCGCTCAACCAGCCTAGCCATGATCTATCAGCCAACACAAGGCAACAACGGAGGTGTGACGCCCGACACAAGGCCACACCCACAACGTCCAAGGGGATAACAACACCAAGCAACCAACAACGCTAGGCGTGTCGGGCAGGATACACAACCAGGTGTGACGCCTGACACACACACACACACAAGGGCAACGACCAACGTTCTACTCATCTAGGTATAACGGTCAGGGAACAACCTCAAACGATAGAAAGGAAGGCATGTCGTCCAGCTAGCTAACCACCTCTAACGGCTGACACATAAAGCCAAGGCTAAGGGGTGACGCCCACCACAGAACCAGCTAACAAGCTTCCACAACATTAGGGTATAACGAGGTTAAGTGTGTCGGGCAGGGTACTTATCATGGTGTGATGCCCGACACAACAAGGTAGGAGCCAAGTGTGTGATGTCTGACACAACACCACAACATGTCATCCAAGGTTCAAGCCAAAGAAGGATATTGGGCAACATCAACCTCAATACTGTATCGGTCAAGATGCCACTTCACGAGGTCATCATCAACCTCAAGCAAAAGGGCACCAAAACCCTAAAGGATCGACAAGATGGCTCACCTCTCAACAACCAAGAGAGAGGGGTCTTGCACACTTCTTATCACCAATCGAGCAACACAAGGAACAACTACAACAACCACATAACTCACCTTTCAAGTCCATGGTGAGAGGAGGGTGTTGCTCAAGCCACTAGAACACAAGATCACCTCTCAACTTAAGCGAGAGAGGAGTATTGCCCATATTACTAGAGCTCAAGCTCACTCCTCTAGACCTAGGAGAGAAAAGGGATGTTGCTCACCAAGAAACCCTAGAACATGGTTCGGCCAATAAGAAGCAACTAAGCAAGAAATTAAACCAGCAACATGCATAGCCGATATCATCATAGGCAAAATATAAGAACATAAAAGAAGATAGTGTAGTTAGGGTTAGGAGTTATGTAACCTTCCTTAAGCAAGATCCAAGCTCCAAGCACCACCAAGGAAGAAGAGCAAGGCACTCTAGGGTTCGGCCACCACTAGAGGAAGGAGGAGACTCCAAGGCAAGGATCGGCCACCGAGCTTGTAAAGGATGAGGGTGTCGTGCACCAAGGGAGAGGGAGACTAAGGAACTAAAGGGATCCTTAGCAAGGGAAAGGAAACACATATATAGGAGGGGATGGAGGAGAAACCAAGGTAGAACAAAGAAAGGTGTCGCCCACCTAGGGACACTTGTCCATGAGAAAAGCCACCACTCTGACATGCCCTAAACACATGTCCAAAGCCATTTCCACATGTAAGCATCAAGCACCAAGTGTCCACTAGTGGTGACACAAACGAGGTCAAAGGGTCCATGGGCGACACACCTACACACCATGGCCGACACACCCACACCATGGCTGACACACACCCTGGGTGACACACCACATGTCGACACAAGCACAGGCTGACACACCTAGGCTGACACAGGGCACTCTTGCCCGACACAATGTCCAAAGAAGCAAAGACAAGGCACCACACAGCCCAAAAAGCTCAACCAAGCCCCAAAGGAACTGAAGCAATGAGCCCAAACCTTCCTCTCAACACTATAGGAAGCAAAGAGAGGGAGGAACACCTCACAAGGTGGCAAACTTGCCCACAAACCCTAGACTTGGGTTAATTGCAAGTAGCACCTCCAGCTCTCAACAAAGCACCAACAAACCCTAATCACCACCAAAGGTGATTAGCAAGCAACCAAGCATCAGGGTTAAGCAAAGCAAACAGGATAAGCCCTAGATGGAGGTCAGGGTACTTACAAGCTAACCCCCTACAAAGGGATTTTGTCCTCAAAATCCGAAGAGAAAAGCGAGGGATACTTCCTCCTCATCTCTTCCTCAAGCTCCCACATGGCTTCCTCAATGCCACAATGATGCCAAAGAACTTTCACAAGAACCAGGTCCTTCCTCTTCAGCTTATTAACTCTCTTGTCAAGGATCATCACAGGACCTTCCTCGTAGGTCACATCTTTATCAAGCTCAACTTCGTCTGGCTGTATCACTGTCCCTGTACCCAGATGACTTTTCTTTAGCATACTGACATGGAATACTGGATGTAACCTGTGCAACTCTGGCGGAAGCTCTAACTCGTAAGCTACCTTGCCAACTTGTGCTATGACCGGGTATGGCCCCATATACCTAGGTGCTAGCTTACCCTTCCGGCCAAACCTTAGCACACCTTTCCACGGCGAGACTTTAAGATACACTTTGTCTCCTACCTGGAACTCCAAAGGTCGTCGATGATTGTCTGCATAAGACTTCTGCTTGTCCTGTGCCGCTTTCAACTGTTGTTGTATCGCCTTGATCTTTTCTATCGTCTGCTGTACTAACTCAGGACCCAACAACTGATATTCACCAGACTCATACCAACACAAAGGAGATCTGCACTTCCTTCCATATAAGGCCTCATAAGGATCCATGTCAATGCTCCATTGGTAACTATTGTTGTAGGCAAACTCTATCAAACTGAGATGTATGTCCCAACTGCCTAGGAACTGTTGGTGTGTATGCCCTGAGAGCCAATCATGGGATGATTGGTGGGATACATTAAGATTGATTTGATAAACATCAAAGGCAAGCTTCCAATTCTTTCTGGTTCAGTCATATGAGATAGTGATAGAACATAATGAATGTCTAGAGAATGACAGTACTCAATGACGTATGCTTTCAGGTTGAGGACCTGAATGATGAGATCATACGGATGCTAAGAGTTTGTACATTCTTGTTTTGTCCCTAGTCGGATGTCATTGTGGAAGGCAGATAGACAGTAATGACACACAAGACTAGATTGTGGTGTTGGTTGATGACAGAATCTCATTAGTCATGATATAGAGATATAAAACCAAACACATAGGTACTTGTTAGAGAACAAGTGTACCAGATAGACCCACCGTGAGTTTGACACATGGAACCATGACATGGTAGTCACAATCAATACTCACAGTGATGGTGGTGAGTGTGATTCTTTGACCTGAAATCACTACCATCAACACATGTCGTTGGGCACACTTTGACATCATCAAACGCAGTCCTGAAACATGGGTTGCTATAAAGGTGATGATTGGGTGGATTTGACACATGGGGCTTTTGAGGGGTGAGTGATAGATATAGGATTTGTCCCTCCTTAGGGAGTTTGATATCCATGGCCACTTGATGAGTAGGATTGAGATAGGCGTGCGCATGCATGTGTGAATCAATATGTGATATTGATGTCATACATATCTCGTTCAATCTACTCTGAGATCAAGAAAGTGAATGAACGTTGACAGGATGACAGTTCCATGCCTCGAGTTCATTCAGGATATCAGTGACAAAGGAATTATACATTCGCTGTAACACCATTCACGGATTGTAGGATTGAAAGTTGTTCTCCAACTTTCTACTTTCACTTGGGTAGCACTGATGTGTGACTAGGCACCGCTCTTTGCTTGTGAAGTCATAAGTGTTATGGACTTTCACTACCAACGTGAAATGGACCTGTAGGGTCACACACATAGGATTTAACCTGGAAGAGGAGTTTTGTCCACAAGCAACGTTTAGATTGATTACTAAAGGAGTTTAGTAGTTCAATTAAACACTCAATCAATTGATAGCTCAATATCATAATGTTCAAGGTGTTGGACACATTGATTGGAGTATCAGATTGATTGAAACCACATTTGACTGATTCTGCACAACCTGTACTCCCAACCGATCAGTTCAAGTGTTGAATCGGTCGGCTGAGGTTGTTGAACCGGTCGGCTCAAGTGTTGAGTCGATCGGCTCATGGTCAGAGTGAAACGATCGGTTCAAGTGTTGAAACGATCGGTTCAACTGGTGCAACCGAGCAAGTTGGGAAAGTCAGGTCGGTGAGAAGTTTCCTTGCGTTTCACTTGCCCTATTTGATTGGAACAAGGATTGGTATTGGATACCAATTAGAAACAAAAGAAGGAAAGTCAATCGGGAACTGATCAGGACCACGAACTGACCGGTTCAGAAGTGAATCGATCGGCTCATGGGTCCCAACCAATCGGTTGGTGTTCCAACCGACCGGTTCAGGTCCCCAACCGACCGTTGCAGTTGTGAAATGATCGGTTCAGGTTGCGAGTTGATTGCTTTTGTGGAAAATCTCGAACCCTTCTACTTCTGCTTTTAGTCCTGCATTGCCCAGGATGGAGAACCCTGTCCCATGACCCTCCTATATATATAGGGGTATTGGGGCTTCTCAAAGTACAACTCAGTGCAACCAGTTGCTCTGCAAAGTTGTCGTTCTCTCTGGTTTTGGTAACTGAGAGAGAGCCCGAGCAAGTGCTTCCTGCAAAAGGGAGGTGCAATAAGGGAAGGACAACTACAGTTGCAACTGGAGGCAGGAGAGTGTGTTGGCGACTAGTACGTCAACAAGAGGGTGCGAGTCCTTCCACTTCCTTGTGGGACAAGGACTGTGGAGTTTCAGGTGGTCCGTGTGGACTACTTCAGAGGCAGGAGGTTTCTGCCGCTCAGGAGGACAACTGTCATCCGACAGTCTGGTTGGAGGAGAAGTCGTCAGTCCCAGTGTGACCAGGAGCTGCACAGACACCGTCCAAGACCGGAGGTGAAGACCGCGTAAGGCGTGAGGTATTATCTCCGAGCAAGCCTCGGGACAAGGTATGATTCCACAAACTATCCTTTCCTATTATATAGACGTTGACGCGTTTCCTTGTGTTGGGTTTGGGGGAGAAATTTTTTGTTTCCACTGCCTTCTCTGCCTCCCCTAAAACCCAACAGGAACTGCAAAACACAAGCTCGAAGGAGATCCTCCAGAATTTGAATAGTCCTCTCAGACTATCCATCTGTCTACGGGTGGAAGGTGGTACTGAACCTCAACTGTGTTCCCAACGCCTTGTGCAACTGTTCCCAGAAATGACTCGTGAACCGAGGACCTCTGTCAGAAACTATCATTATTGGCACACCGTGCAAACGTACTATCTCATCCACATATCCCGATCGAGCT
The DNA here is from genome assembly GCA_963693085.1 of Alisma plantago-aquatica. NCBI lineage: Eukaryota > Viridiplantae > Streptophyta > Magnoliopsida > Alismatales > Alismataceae > Alisma > Alisma plantago-aquatica. Next base: position 1,280,828,380 of record OY856411.1, read on the forward strand.
TCTCAATTGTATACATTGTCTTTACAGGTATGAAATGGGCAGACTTCGTTAATCTGTCCACTATTACCCAAATGGAATCATGATTCCTAGTTGTCCTGGGTAGACCAACTACAAAATCCATGGTTATATGATCCCATTTCCACTACGGTATCAACAGGGGTTGTAACGTACCTTCCGGCTTCTGATGCTCAACCTTGACTTGCTGACATACCACACACCTAGCCATAAACTCAGCTACATCTTTCTTCAAGCCGGGCCACCAATACAAGTCTGTCATATTATGATACATCTTGGTGACTCCTGGATGCATAGCATACATCGGCATGTGTTCTTCCTTGAGTACTAGCTTCCTTAGATCATCAGCATTGAGAACCACCATCCTATCATGATAGCAAACTAGTCCATCCTCGGACTCATGGAACCCATCACACTTTTCGCTGCTGAACTCTGATCTGATCAACTATACTGTATCATCTGTATGCTGTGCATCTTTAATCTGCTGTCTCAGCGTAGGCTTGACTTGCATATGCGCTAAAAGTCCAGCTAACAAGGAAACTTCCATCTGGACATTCATCTGTCACAAGGAAACAAACATATCCCGTCTATGGCATACTAGGGAGCTCAACTATGCCTTCTTTGTAAAAGGATAAGAAGACTTTCGGCTAAGCGCATCAGCTACCACATTTGCCTTACCGGGATGGTACTCGATGGTACATTCGTAATCATTGATTAGCTCCATCCATCGGCGTTGTCGCATGTTTAGCTCATTTTGTGAAAAGATGTACTTCAGATTCTTATGACCTGTAAAGATCTGGCATACCTCCCCGTAAAGATAGTGTATCCAAATCTTTAACGCATGAACCACTAATGCTAACTCCAAGTCATGAGTCGGATAGTTCTCCTCATGTTTCTTAAGTTGTCACGAAGCAAAAGAAACCACATGATCTTCCTGCATCAGCACACAACCTAAACCTTTCTTGGAAGCATCGCAGAAAACAACATAGCCTTTTCCAGGCTCTGGCAACACTAGTACTGGAGCACTAGTCAGCTTCTCCTTCAAACTTTGGAAGGCTTACTGGCAACGATCATCCCAGACAAAAGGTACATCCTTTCTAGTCAAATTCATCATCGGAAATGCAATCACACTGAAGTCCTTTATAAACCTCCGGTAGTATCCTGCTAAACCCAGGAAACTATGAACTTCTGTCGATGTCTTCGGCTGTTCCCATTTTGCAACGGACTCCACCTTCTTCGGGTCCACTTTGACTCCTTCTGCAGATATCACATGACCCAAGAAAGTCACTTCTTCCAACCAAAACTCACACTTACTGAACTTGGCATACAACTGATGTTGGCGAAGAAGAGTCAATGCTAGTCGAAGATGTTGTTCATGCTTTTTCCTGTCCCGACTATAGATCAAAATGTCATCTATAAAGACCACAACAAACTGATCTAGAAACGGATGGAACACTCTGTTAATCAAATCCATGAAAAATTAGGCGCATTGGTTAGCCCAAACGGAATAACCACAAACTCGAAGTGACCATACCTTATCCTAAAAGCTGACTTTGGTATGTCATCTGCCTTAATCCTCAACTGATGATATCCGGATCGTAGATCGATCTTTGAAAACACTGTAGCGCCACGTCACTGATCGAATAGATTGTCTATCATCGGCAATGAGTACTTGTTCTTGATCGTGACTTTGTTCAATTGTTGGTAGTCTATACATAACCACATCAATCCATCTTTCTTCTTAACGAACTACACTGGAGCACCCAAAGGCGACGTACTCGGTCGGATGAAACCTTTTTCCAACAACTCTTGCAACTGCTTCTTAAGCTCTGCCATCTCTACTGGAGCCATCCTATATGGTGTCTGTGCAACTGGTTGCGTTCCTAGAACCAGATTGATCTCGAAATCAATCTCTCGGGGTGGAGGAACACCTGGGAACTCCGGAAACACATCCACAAACTCCCAGACAACCGACACCTCCTCAAGGCTAGGATAGGACCTTTTTCCTTGGTATCCACAACGTGAGCTAAGAACGCCTCACATCCTTGTCGTAGAAACTTTTCTACCACCATAGAGGATACTAGACATGTCGGAAGAATCTTCCTATCTCCTTGGAAGATCCACTTCTCTCCATCATCATCAAATACAGCCTGCTTGGAACCACAGTCCAAAACAACCTTATACTTATCTAAGGTATCCATCTCAAGGATCACATCGAAACCATGCATATCAAGTGGTATAAGATCCACTTGCATATTGTGTCCCGAAAAAGATAAGACACAAGATGGACACTCTTCTTGAAGCATCGAGGAACCATCAAGAGGGGTTTCTAACAACAAGCTATCTTTATTACAACTAACAAGTAAACGACAGTTCTCAAGCATACCATAGGCGATAAAAGAGTGTGTAGCACCCAGATCAACCAAAACAGATATAAAGAAAGAAGAAGACATATCAGAATGAAATAACTCCATCTGACCTGTCACCAATCGCGGGTTGACTATCGCCTCCAGTTGACTCATAGCATAGAATCGAGCCGTTGCTTGTTGTCCACATCATCTGCTTCCTTGAGCAGACGATCCCACTTATGATGCTTGACCATGTCCTCGCCCTCTGCTACTATTGGGCTGCTATCTATCTGACCCTCGTTGATTCTGCCTTGGCTGTTGTGTCACTTCAACATCTCTATTTGGGCAATAGAACCTGAAATGCTCGATCTGACCACAAAGATGGCATGAACTATCTTCAAACCATGGCCTAGATGGCCCTGTTACTGCCACATAAGCTGTACTATGTGCCCTTGACGGTGAAGAAACAAAACCTCTTCCCTTACTCGGAGACCACTGCGATGGTACACTGGAACCTCTCATCACGGAAGGTGCTGAAAACCTTGACTTCTTGAAGCCACCAAACCTCTATCCCTGCAACTGGGCAGGCCTCTTCTTAGACATGGATTCTCTTTTCTCCCTAACTGACCATGCAATCCTCCAGACAGATTCCACAAACGTAGCAAACCGCTCACGGTTCTCCAACATAGAAACAGGTGTTGTCAGCTCAGCACTCAGACCCTTCTCAAAATGTCTGATTCGCTCTTCATCTGTCGCTGCCATGTGAGGACAAAACCTCAACAGATCCATGAACTTGGCCTCATACTCGGTGATGTTCATCGTTCCTTGTCACAGGCTCTCAAACCGACTGATCATCTCATCCAGATACGTCTTCAGAAAGTATCTGCTGATGAACTCGCATCGGAAAACCTCCCAACCGATCGCCTCACCGGGTCGCTTCTCCTCCTCGATGGTCCACCAGTGACCAGCACTACCTTTCAAAAGGTAGACAGCGTGCTTGACTTTGTCTACTTCGGAGATGTCAAGGATTCAGAAAGTCTTCTCAAGACTTGTCAGCCACAGATCTGCATCCGCTGGATCAGCCGTTCCAGCATAATCCGAAGCTCCGACCCGGCAAAGCTGCTCAAAGGTCTTCCCAATACCCGATGTTTCTCCATGGGGAGCCTGTACGCTTGGTGGAGGCACTGGCAGTCTCTCTACCATGAGATTCATCGTAGCCATCATCTGCCCCATAAGATGTTGGTAGGCAGGGTTTTCAAGAATGGTTGGGTCAAGTTGGGGGACCTCAGGCACCCGATCTTCATGTGCCTGCCCTATAGCTCCATCAACTGATGCAGCATCGTTGTTCTCAGCAACATGTTCTTCATGGTTTCCAAACATCTTGACTTTTCTTCCGCTGAGGGCAAAAGATGATTGTAAGAAAATCTGGAAAACTCACAAGAACAGACACAACCTAGTCCTAAATCCCTGTAGACTCAGCGAACCTAGAGCTCTGATACCAAAACTTGTGGCAACACATCCTGCTATTACACAGACAGTGAGGTGTTACGCGAAAACGTGCAGAAAACACCATAAACCAAAATTTACAAAAAAACATGGGTTAATTAAAACCGATTGCAGAAAGCAGATAAACTAAGAAACTATTACATTCTGATCCACATCTTGCAAGAAAACATGTCATATTACAAGCCTCGATACGTGTTCAAAGCTTAGGAGATCAGCTGTCCTATCATCACATGAGTTCATCACCTGTTTATACATACACAACGGCCCACATCCGACCAGCAGCAGGATAAACAAAATGTCATCGACTATACATCGTGAAACAACGTCAAAACACCTCTAAGGACCTGAGAGTACATGGCTGATTCTAAGACTTAACTACAAAATGACAAAAATAGAAGCATGTCCATCTCTTACCTTCTACTGCTCTTCTTGCTGCTCGGCCGCAACTCTGCTACCACCACCACGCCTGGCACGAACACCTAAAAAGGTTATAAACCAGTGGGGTGAGACACACAGTCCCAACGAGAAACATAACTCCCCACCAAAACTACAGAACATCAGAAGATGAAGCAACAACAGTAGATAACTGATAAAAGGTATAACAAGAGCAGTCCATATAGAAAAGCTATTCATACCATCAAGCTTACCAGGCTGTACGAAAGGTAGATAACCAAGCATCTCTTTATGGAACATGATTAACAAGATAAGATTTATAAGATCTTACCTCATAACATAAGGAATGTATAAGTAACTGCAAGTATAACGAGATTAAATACACAAGAAAGGCCTCAATTAATGTTTTGTGTTTTGCCTTAAGCAGTAATTACTATTCGGCTGAATTACGTATTGTTATGCCCTGAGGAAGTGAGTCGTACCGCTCAAATCCAACCGACGACTGTGAAACCTGGAGCTGATGCCATACAAGGTCAATGGAAGATTCAGACTCCATGACCTCTCCGCCTCGTGGTCAGTGCACAAGTACAACACAAGCAGGACCACAGTCTCATGCTTAAGTGGCCTCAGCCACAGGGTCAGCTCCCGCAGGCTACCCTCTGCCTAGCCCACCTTGGTACAGGTCTCGGCACTAGTGAAACTGAGTCATAGGCCTGTTCACCATGCTCTGAGCCATGAACGCATTCATGCTCCCATATCACATATCCTGAGCCATGGGCCTGTTCACCATGCTCTATACATATCCCAAGTCTGCAACTGCAGATGCACTCGAATCCTCACTATTTTAGGCTAGGAGAAACCTCGCATATTCAAAAATATGCACTCCGGGTTAACCCAAAGGAGAACCCATTTCACCATCACCAGCTCCTGACGATGATGGATCTATGGCCAGGGCAAACTACATGATATGTTCCACTGTGATTAGTTAGTATATTTTAAGTGAATTGTTGAGGCAACCAAGTTGTATAGCATGCAGACTATAACAAGAATAAATAACATGAAACTCAACATCATGCTTTTACTGTCATCAACATCATCCTGGTCTATCACACGGATCCAACATTACATTGCCATGGGATCTCAATCCCTCATCACATAGTGTCACTGCCTCTCAAGGCTTACATCATCACCATGGGATAGCAATCCCAAATCATCATTAGAGAATAACATCTCATCAACAAGAGTAACCATTAGAGCAGTGTTACTCAAACATATATACCTCATATCCCTTTTACCTGGCTATGCATTTGTACCTGCATGGTTAGTATGCACAATCATCATAGATTATCAGAAGAGTTATATTATCAACATAGGGCAGTATTTATGATTATATACTTTATCATTCATGCCTCAACCTGTGACCATAGGCATAGGTCATATCATCATGCAAGCATCCTTCATGCTTACCATTTATTCAACATTACACATATAGTTCCAGTTGATCATAAACACATGTACTACCATGTCAAGCTACATAGATGTGATCCATAATATCAACTATCAAGTATGTCAGGGATCACTATCATAAATCAAATGTGATTACATCAGCAAAGACTAGCGTATCGGTTTCCATACAAGGAACAAGACCCTCACTATAAGCGCCCACTACCCTCACCAAAGGTAGTATCGGGCAGGGCACTCTCCCCTATTGCCCAACAATCCCACCACATAACGGTCAAGCAACCAGCTACATATCGGCCAAGCATAACAGCAAGGGTGTCAGGCTACCTTAGGGTGTATCGGGCAACCAAAGCACAATGACCCCCACCAGCATAACGTACAGCTTGGCCCAAGGGCATGCCGTGCAAGACTATGTCGTGCAACAATGCGTTGTGCACAAGGTGTATCGGTAAACACCACAAGACAAGGCATAACGCCCAAGGGTATAACTCAGCCTGTCACTCAACCAGCCTAGCCATGATCTATCGGCCAACACAAGGCAACAACGGAGGTGCGATGCCCGACACAGGGTGATGCCCGACACAGGGCCATGTCCAAAACGTCCAAGGGGATAACAACACCAAGCAACCAACATCGCTAGGCGTGTCGGGCAGGATACACAACCAGGTGTGACGCCCAACACACACTCATAAGGGAAACGACCAATGTTCTAGTCATCTAGGTATAACGGCCAGGGCACAACCTCAAACGACAGCAAGGAAGGCATGTCATCCAACTAGCTAACCACCTCTAACGGCCGACACACAAAGCCAAGGCCAAGGGGTGACACCCACCACAGAACCAGCTAACAAGCTTCCACAACATTAGGGTATAATGAGGTTAAGTGTGTCGGGTAGGGTACTTATCATGGTGTGATGCCCGACACAATAAGGCAGGATCCAGGTGTGTGACGCCCGACACAACACCACAACATATCGTCCAAGGTTCAAGCCAAAGAAGGATATCGGGCGACATCAACCTCAAAACTGTATCGGTCAAGATGCCACTTCATGAGGTCATCATCAACCTCAAGCACAAGGGCACCAAAACCCTAAAGGATCGAGAAGATGGCTCACCTCTCAACAACTAACAAAGAGGGGTCTTGCACACTTCTTATCACCAATCGGGCAACACAAGGAACAACCACAACCAAGGTCCACAACCACCACATAGCTCACCTTTCAAGTCCATGGTGAGAGGAGGGTGTTGCTCAAGCCACTAGAACACAATCTCACCTCTAAACTTAAGCGAGAGAGGAGTATTGCCCATATTACTAGAGCTCAAGCTCACTCCTCTAGACCTAGGAGAGAAAAGGGGTGTTTCTCACCAAGAAACCCTAGAACATGGTTCGGCCAACAAGAAGCAACTAAGCAAGAAACTAAACCGGCAACATGCATAGCCGATATGATCATAGGCAACATATAAGAACATAAAAGAAGATAGTGTAGTTAGGGTTAGGAGTTATGTAACCCACCTTAAGCAAGCTCCAAGCACCACTAAGGAAGAAGAGCAAGGCACTCTAGGGTTCGGCCACCACTAGAGGAAAGAGGAGACTCCAAGGCAAGGATCGGCCACCAAGCTTGCAAAGGAAGAGGGTGTCATGCACCAAGGGAGAGGGAGACTAAGGAACTAAAGGGATCCTTAGCAAGGGAAAGGAAACACATATATAGGAGGGGATGGAGGAGAAACCAAGTTAGAACAAAGCAAGGTGTCTCATACCTAGGGACACTTGTCCATGAGCAAAGCCACCATCTAACATGCCCTAAACACATGTTCATGGCCATTGCCACATGCAAGCATCAAGCACCAAGTGTCCACTAGTGGTGACACAAACGAGGTCAAAAAGGATCAAAGGGTCCATGGGTGACACACCTCCACACCATGGCCGATACACCCACACCATGGCCGACACACACCCTGGGTGAAACACCATAGGCCGATACAAGCACAGGACGACACACCTAGGCCGAAATAGGGCACTCTTGCCCGAAACAAGGTCCAAAGAAGCAAAGACAAGGCACCACAAAGCCCAACAAGCTCAACCAAGCCCCAAAGGAACTCAAGCAACGAGCCCAAACCTTCCTCTCAACACTAGAGGAAGCAAGGAGAGGGAGGAACACCTCAAAAGGTGGCAAACTTGCCCACAAACCCTAGACTTGGGTTAATTTCAAGTAGAACCTCCAGCTCTCAACAAAGCACCAAAAACCCTAATCACCACCAAAGGTGATTAGCAAGCAACCAAGCATCAAGGTTAAGAAAAGAAAACAGGATATGCCCTAGACGGAGGTCAGGGTCCTTACACTATTGAGTCAAGCATAATAAATAGAAGAAGAGGAAGACCTAAATTAACATGGGATGAGCTTATAAAGAGAGAATTTGAATCTCTACATCTCAACTAGAATATGGCCCATGATAGAGTTGAATGGAAGCAAAGGATCCATGTAGTAGACCCCAACATAGTTGGGACTAAGGCTTATATGACGAAGATGATGATGATGATGATAATTCTTTCCTATCATGTGTTAAAGAATGCTTAAAAACATACATTACATATTTTCCCTAATAAATAAAAATAGATAAGTTTCTTGCTACCCAAGACTAATACTTCTATATATAGACCCCTCTTCATGGCCTTCACACACATAGAAATCACTTGACTAATAGTACATGACTTTCAAATGTCTCCCTTATCCTTCTCTTCAAGTTCCTTAGAAAATCCATCAAAACTTGTAATCTCATAAAAGACTCCATATGACAATCTTTTCTCACCCACCAATGTTTCAAACCTTAGAACCCTGACTCAGATCAAATATTTGGACTTTGACAAGTTGAAAAATGTCTTTGAGGTATGTTGCATCCCCTATGTGTGATATTGAGAACTGGTCTAATTTCTCTCTCTCTCTCTTGATTATATGTTGCATTTCTTATTATATTATTGAGTAATCACTAATATTTGTCCTTCTCTCTTGGTCCTTTGGCACACAATACCCTTTATACATTTTCTCTCTTCTGAAAGGTTGAAAATGTGAGAAATTATGTGATGATATGGATCTTGTGATCATATTATTTTTTGGACATTCTTATTTAATCATTATTTATATCTTCTTTATCTTATTCCTTGTGAATTTTTAATTTTCAAGTTGTGGACTTTTATGTTCTAGTGAAGTATCTTAATTGTGGAAATGTTTGAATACTTATTTATGGATCTTCTGACTCTACTTTTTATTGAGTCAGATGTACACATCCCTTTGTTGAGCATGAATGTACTTGATCTTGCCTGTCCTATTTTCATCTATGATTGACTAGTCAGAACTAGAAGTAGTGAAACCATATCTATTTAAGGCATTGAGGTTTTTGTCCTCTCCGCGACACTGAGGTTTTAGTCCTCCTACGATATATATATTTGGGCACTGAGGCCATAGTCCTCCTACTAATGCATTGAGGTTTTATTCCTTTTGCAAAATACTATATTTTTTTGGTACTGAGGTTTTTGTCCTCCTACCATTTGGTATGGAATACATATGGGTTCCTACCTACTTTTTAGTGTATGCTAGTCTTTTTATTACTCACCATGTAACTATTTTATATTTTGTGATATTATTGATGTGACATTATTTAAGGAAAGAAAGCTCTTATTCTTGATTATTATTTTATTGTAATTCATATTATTTTGATATCCACTTGGATGGTACTTTTCCTCTATTATGGGAAGCCTTGTTATATTTGATGCGCTTTTCCCCAATCTTGTTCAATTCCCAACTTATATGCATATACCGGCTTTTATGCTTACAATATCCATTTTGTATTCTGTTGTGGGGTATGCTTCCAACCCCTAGGTAAAGGACATGGAGGACATGACATGTAGACATGGACATAGATTAGGGAGTCAACTCTTGGTAGATAGAATTGAGATGGTTTAAATATCTCTCTACTTAAATCATGATGTTGTTACATCATGTAAACCCAAGTGGGATAATGTTATATAAGTTTGATCAATTGAATATAGTCATGAAATATTATTTACCTACTATACTTTAGTCTTCTATATACCATTGATTGAGAAAAAAATACACCTAGTCCAACATATCTTTATAGTGTATTTTGATTACATGGGTTTATTCCTCAAATTAAGTTCAGAGTATCTTACTCCTTATAAGAACCATATTACTGTAGAATTTAAGGAAGGACTTCAGAATTTATCCTTAAGTTTCCAAGTTACTTGTTAATGTTTGGGTCATAGGATTATTAAGGGATTTGTCTCCATTCAAAATCTCAAAGGTCTGGTATAGTAGAGACCTTATCATTTTCTACCTCAGCCTATTGTGGATGAGATAAGAAGAGAATTTGAGTGGAGAACCATCAACTCCCAATCGCAACCTAAAAGCATGGGAATATACTTTTTTGTCCCTTTTCCACATGGACGTAAAAACTAGGGAAAATGAGAGGTAGAGTTCCCTATAAAGCGTTAGAATCAATTATTGGGTATGGATTCTATATCTGGGCTTTACTTCCTAAAAATGACAGGGAAGGGATCAAGAGTTCCCAAGCACCATATGAACAAGGAAGAAGGGGTACCAAATTCCATGACAATGTTGGATTTTAAAATTGTGATCTTTCCGCTCTTCCACTAGGAAGAAGGAAGACGGCAAAGGAGTCTTGATTAGAGGGTGAATAGTTGGTAGTGATTCCAGTGCACAACAAATGCACAACTAATGTTTTATAGTCATAGGAACATATGAAGGTGGAAATGGTATCTTTTAAGTGGACCATGAGTAGAAGCCACTGATATCAGGGTGACACCAAACTAGATCAGTGGGTGATCCCTTATAGTTGATAGTGGCATGGTCATCCCATTCATCCAGACTAGGAGGCAACTTTTATCTTGTGGTTTTCAAGGAGTGTGGACCCCAAGGGAGATGGGGTGAGATTCTTACAGATGGGGTAGGCTTGAGCACCACCCCACTGGACCAAACCTAGTTGTTCCTTATAGCCATGGAGAAGGTGTGGCTATTGGAGACTTCAATTATCTAGACAGAAGAAGAGGAATCTTCATATTGAGGCCTTCATGTGGGAGGCACAACAAATTAGTTCCCATGATCGGTGGTGCATCCTATTATTATCGTCGGAGATTGGGTGATGCTCTAGTAACAAAGCCAGGGAGAGCGGTGGTGGAACACTATTTTGTAGATATTTCATAGAATTGTGATTTGAGAAGGGTGGAGACCTCTTCTAGGGTCCACAAATCCTAAATCAAGTGGAGATCCTATGCGGACCGGCTAAGAAGCTAACAATTAGGTAAATAAGACACTTTGTAAAGAAAATCTATTTTTCTTGAAAAAATCGTTGAATTAATTGTAGGGCTTCAATGAGGGAAAGTTATATATGATTCTCAATTTATTTTTTGAGACCTAGACTTTAGAGTAGGTAGGTTATGAGTCATGTTTTTGACTCTAGTTTCTCATATTCCAAGAATTGACCTAACTAGGATTTTTAATTAATAATTAGGATTTTGGGTTATAATGACATGATAATTAAAGCTTTGAGATCATAAATGTTGGAGATATTATTCCTATTGAAATTAGGTAAGTGGTCAATGTATTGGGTTTCACTATATTTCATCATTCGGTTTATTCATATTTTCATGATTAAGGTTCATACTGAATATTCTATCATGAACACCTTAATGTTTTAAGAGGTATATATTATATGTATATCTTGTAAATATTTACTTCATACATGTTATATGTTAAGATCATATCAGTTAAAATAATATACCTCTTCATGTTTAAGATCAATAACACAATTATGGGTGAAAACCCTAAGTAAGATCAAATAAGATCAGATCATAATCAGAAATTAACAATTAGGCCCTAGTCGTAAACATTTTATGGAAGGTTGGTGCCTCATGAGCCCCCTTCATTTTATGGGTTCAAGTCCAAGCCTATTCACTTTCAATGTGTTAAGTGATGTTATGTTTATTGGGTTCAAGACCAATCATGTTCACTTTAAGTGTGTTCAGGTGTGTATTGTGAGATCAGATCAGATGAGGTTCATTTGGAAGGTGCCCAAATAAGAATGATTAATCAAGTTAAGAATGCATCCCTAAGCCATAAATAATATTTATGCATGTTCATAACGGATTTTAAGCTTTATGTTAAGTGATTTTCACATTATTACTAGAACCCAATCGCGTACAAATGATTTTTTGAATGCATGGCTATGTGTGGATGCACATAGGTTGTCTGTAGCATGGGATAGCTCTTAGTTGGTTGATCTACATATGAGTTCAAGACATGGTGGGGTGCCATCTATAAGATCCAAGGAGGTTTGAGTATTTTACCAATTATATCATGTATCGTGTTCCTTGTTGTAAATTTGTGAAAAGAATATGTATTAGAATCAATGTATCTTGTCATTTGTATTGTTGTTTTTACTTTTGCAACAAATGATATATACTTGTGTGATCTTTATGGTCCATATTTTTTATTTTTTTATGGATCACACTTGGGGGATGCTACGGGTGGAGTGAGAGGTTGGTCAAAGGGGATGCATAGTGTTGTGAGTCAGTAGTTGGTCGATCTACATTGAAGGTTGCTCATCACTTTTTGAGGAAGGAGGGTGTCTGGGTGCGCAATGAAGATGATGAAGTAAGGGATAGAGGAGGGAAATAATTCACAATGGTTTCCCCCTCTTGTCTCAGTTGTTTATATTGGAAGTGGATGCCTAGTCGATTGACTCACTGGCATGGTTCAACCGGTTGGACTTAATAGGCGTGATTGTGTACATGACCCTAATCGCCTAGTGAGTTGATCAACCAATGATTGGTAAAAAGTATCAATTACTTGCTTACTAATATCCACCAGTCTCCCAATCGATTGGTTGAGTTGATTGACTGGGTCTTGGCAAATTCCCTCTATTATATGTGCATTGGTCAACTGACTAGGTTAATCGATTGACTGACTCACATTCTCTTTCCCAGGGGTGGGTTATCTGACTCATCAGGTGGTTAATTCAACTGGCAAGGGTAAAAAGTCACAATAACTCCTTAGATCATCAACTTTTGTAGGTCACTCGACTAGGATTCTAGGTCAACCAAATGGTGAGAGCATTGGGGCACATTGTATAGGTGGGCCAATCAGCTAAAGAATTTATTCAGTTGACTCACATGTCCTTTCTCCTTATGCAAATGGGGAACTACCAGTTGATCAATTGGAAATACCCGTTCATTGATAAGAAGATCATCAAAGTTCTTTTGCCCAAGTTTCCACCTATGAGCTATTCACAAGAAACCATGTACAATGCAAGCCATCATAAGATAATAAAGATATGAAACTACATGAAGTGAATGTATAATGAAATAAATTCAAATTAAACTATTTGAAATGTCAAACAAATATATATATATATATATATATATATAATGGTTGGATTGCCTCCCCATAAATGCTCATTTAATTTTACTAGAACAACGTCTAAAATTTATCACAACGGTGGGGCTCCAATTGGAGCCTGAGTTGAGCTAATATATTCTCTCATTGGTTTCCCCTTCAACCACTCCTTTATCTTCTTTTAAATTTGTGCTTCTTGTATTCAGCCTCATATTATGCAAAAAATATTAAAATACAATAGGAATCAATTTGAGAGGTGTCGAGTTGATCCCTTCTACTCAATTCAAGATAATGAAGGGTTATAACTTGAGGATGCACCATCAATGGGGTGACAATGTGGAGATTTGGAAGAAAAAATCATTTTTTGCCAAATAATCATTCCATCCTAAGCATTTTGGTCACTCGTGTCTATAGGGTATGTGTAAGGACCCTGACCATTGTTTTGGGCTTACCATGTTTGCTTTGCCTAAACCTTGTGTTTAGAGACTTGCCTAATCACCTGAGGTGTGATTAGGGTTGATGTGCTTTTTTGTGGGTCTTTTAGGTGCAACTTGCAATTTACCCAAGTTCTAGGGTTTCTGTGCAAGTATGCCACCTTGAGAGATCTCTTTGTATCTCTTTTGGATGCTCTAGGGTTGAGAGGATGAGTTGGGTGCCTTACTTGAGTTGTTTTGGGCCTCATTGAGCTTGTTTAAGCTTGGGCTTGTTGTTGGGCTTGAGGCCCTTCCTCCTTGCTTGAGTGTGTCGGGAAAGGGTGTGTTTGGTTCCTTGTGTCAGCCATGGTGTGTCGGCCACAAGGTATATCATCCAGAGGGTGCTGGTGGGTGCGTCGAGTTGCCATGTTGGGAGACACACACCCCTCCACCTAGCATCATTTGTGTCACCCCTTATGGACACTTGGTGCTTGTTGCTAACAAGGTGGAAAAATCTTGGACAAGTGGTGTTTGGGGTGCTAGCATGTAGCGTACCCCCTTAGTGGACTCCCCCTTGCTCTCCCCCTTACCCCCTTGTATATATACCCCTCTCTTTTCTTGCTAGTGGTCCCTTTAGCTTCCCTTGTTGCTCTCTTTCCCTTGGTGGCCGATATCCCTTGGAGAAGAATGGTGGCTGACACATCTTGTAGTTGTGGTTCTCTTCTTCCCTAGTAGTGGCCGAAACCCTAGTGTTCTTTCTCCTTTCTTCTCTAGTTGGTGAGTATCTCTCTCTCTCTCTCTTCCCCCTTGGTACCATCTTCTTTTTTATCTTTCAGCCATGGTGGTAATAGGGTTTCCCTTCTCTTCTTGAGGTGGTCGAAGGTGGTGCCTTGGAACTTTGGATCTTGGAGGAGTGTGCTTGAGGTAGGTTACATAACTCCTAACCCTAACTATACTATCTCCTTTACATGTTGCTTTGCTATGTTATCTTGATCGGTCTTACATACTTTTCTAGTAATGCTTCTTGCTTTAGTTAGTGATGTTGCTACCCTGCATGCGTTCCCTAGATCAGGTTGGGTGATATGATGTATCTACCCTTGTGTTGGCCGATCCTATGGGTTGTAGAATCTCAAGCAATACCCCTCTCTCATTTAGTTGAGAGGTGAGCTTAGGGTTTCTTAATCCAAAAAGGTATGGTGGTGTGCCCGTGAGGCAATACCCCTCTCTCACTTTGTTGTTGAGAGGTGAGCCTATGCTCTAGCTATTTGGGCATCATGGTTAGTTGGCTTGGTCGATAGAGGTGTTGCCCTTAGTGTTGTGATCTATCCTAGTTGCACATTATGCCTTTAGGGTTAAACCCTTAGTTGGTACCTTGGGCGACATGAGTGGCCATGCCTTTGATGGTGATCTTTGAGCAACACCCCTCCTTCCTTGAGTTGTGAGGTGAGCTCTAGATCCTGACCGATATGCTTGAGGTTGTGCAAAACCCCTCTCACTTGGTTGTTGAGAGGTGAGCCAACACTCTTGGTATCCTTGGGCGATATGGTATGGATGGTTGTGGTGAGGTTGAGACCTTCTAACCCTAGTAACATGGTATGGATGGTTGTGTCTTGGAGGTTGTTGTTTGATATGGTTTGTAGGCGTGGTAACCGATATCCCTTTCCTACCCTAGGGTTAGGGTTTGGATGATATGGTGGGTTGACACCTAGTTGGTCTCTAGGTCGATATGTGTTTTGGAGGAGTTGATCTCTTTGGCGATATCCCCCTTTTGTGTTGGCCCCTTGGGCATTATGCATTTTGGTTGGGCGTCAGGAATTGTTTGCTGCTTTGCACGATACCCTCTTGGGCAGTGCTGCCCGTTACCACATATAGGTGTGTTGCCCATCACAACATTGTCTGTCTCGGGGCATTGTATGTTATGGCGTTGTCTGTGGTGATGCGTTTCCCGCCATGGTGTTGCCCGACATAGCATTGTATGATAGGATGACTACTGGCCTTTGGCTGGGCGATATGGTCTGGACGTTGCCCATCATGGCGTTGCACGTCATGGTGCTCACCCGACATGATGATTCGTTGTTTTTTTGGACGATAGGGTGTGTCGCTTGGGCGATACAGGTTGCACAGTGTGATGCTGCCCGTTATTAGTTTGCTTGGTGGTTTGCCCGATATGGGAGATAGCCGATACCTATAGAGTTTGGTTGTAACCAGTACCCTTTGGTGAGGGTTGTGTGATCTTTTGGTGAGGGCTAGTCCCTTATCCGGTATGTTTTGGTGAGGGTAATTCCTTACCCGATAAGCTTTTATGAGGGTTATGTTCTATGTTCGGTTGAAACCGTAATGTTGTTTGGAATGCTTATATATGTATGGTATGTATATGCATGGTCAATTAATGTTGCACAAATATATCTCAATGATGAAGTGTTGATCTACTCTTGAGCATACTAACCATGTAGGTTTCATCAATTGAAATGTGTACTCAGGTATGAGCTATAATGATGTCCTTGGTGACATTCTCTTAATATTGAGATAATGAGGAACATTATGTGTTATGAGAAGTATGATGATGCATGATGAGTGTTGCCCATGAGATGGTAACATGTGCTTAATCTTGGGATGGAATCCCTATGATGTTGGATCCTTGTAATGGATCATGATGATTGGCAAGAGGCCAAGTGGTAAAATGTGATGTTGGATCCTTGTGATGGATCATGGTGATGTTGATGGCATTGAGAATAGCAGTAATAGTGTGATACATAATGAAGGAATCTATGTGGTTTAATCTTTGTTTATGGTTTTCTTATTATAACTTGGATGTCCCAACAATCCACTTAAAATGCATTAATTAATTATAGATGAACCTTTCATGTAGTTTGCCCTGGACATAGATCCATCATCGTCAGGATTTGGTGATGGTGAAATAGGTTCTCATGTGGGTTAACCTGGAGCACATATTGTTGAGTATGCGGGTTTTCTCCTAGCCAAAAATAGGAGGATTAGAGTGCAATTATGGTTGTAGAATCCAGATGTATATAAGAGCATGGTGAATAGACCCATGTCTCAGTGTGATAGAGGATGAATGCATTCATGGCTCAGGAGTACGGTGATCAGGCCCGTGGCTCAAGATATACTGGCACCGTGACCTGTACCAAGGTGGGCTAGAGGAAGGGTAGCCTGCAGAGCTGACCCTGTGAATGAGGTCATTTAAGCAAGAGACTGCGGTCTTGCTTTGGATATCGTGCACTGACCCCAAGGAGGTGAGGTCGTGGAGTCCGTCTCTTCCATTGACTTTGTATGGCACCATCTTTGGGTTTCGCAACCGAAGGTTGGAATTGAGCGGTATGACTCACTTCCTCAGTCCATAATAAATGGTAATCCAGCCATATAGTATCTCTGCTTAGGGCAAACACGAAACATTGGTTGAGGCCTTGCATAATGTATGACTATATTATATACATGCTCTAAGTATTTCTTGCAGTTAGTTATATGCTTCTCAGGTATCATGGTAAGTTGTTACATATATAATCTTGTTCTTCATCTTTCATATCTGACTAGGTTATCTGCTATATGCCTTTTCTGCTTTAAGCTTTTCTGAGGTTTTATAGTTTGGCGGGGAGTTATGTTTATCTCTGGGAATGTGTGTCTCACCCCGTTGGTTTCAACCTTTTTAGGTGATCGAGCTAGACGTGGTGGTGATCGTAGTGTTGCGATTGAGCAACAAGAAGATCAGTAGAAGGCAAGTTTGGATATGCTGATGTGGTTGTTTTGTAGTAGAGTCCTAGAGTCATCCCTACACTCTCAGGTCCTTGGAGGTGTTTTGATGAGGTTTCACGATGTATGATCTTAGTATGACTTTTTGTAACCTGTTGTTGGCCTGGATAGGTCTGGTATGTATATAAATAGGTGACACATCCTTGATGTATTTGGAACAGACAGATCCAATGTGTTGATAGACAAATATCATGCTTATATATATATAACATGTTTCCTTGCAGGATGTGGATCTGGTTGTAATAGTTCCATTCTTATGATGCTTTCCGCAATTGATTTTTATTAACCTGTGTTTTTGACAATATGTAGTTTATGGTGGTTCCGTGCATTTTTGCGTGGCATTTCGTTGTCTATGTGATAGCGGGATGTCACACGTAAGTTTTGGTATTAGATCTGTAGGTTCGCTGAGTCTACAGGGATCTAGGACTAGGCTTGTATCTGTTCTTGTGGATTTTCTAGATTTTCTTATAATAACTTCTTCCCCCAGCAGAAGATAAAGCTAAAATATGTCTGGAAATCATGAAGAACGTGTTGCCGAGAGCAGTGCTACTGCATCTGTTGATGGAGCTAGTGCATAGGCACATGAAGATTGGGTGCCTAAGGTCCCCCAATTTGACCCAGCCATTCTTGAGAACCCTACCTATCAACACCTTATGGGGCATCTAATGGCTACGATGAATCACATGGTGGAGAGATTACATGTGCCTCCGCCAAGAGCACTGGTTCCCCATGGTGAATCTTTGGGTATTGGGAAGACCTTTGAGTGGCTTCGCCGAGTCAGAGCTTCGAATTATGCTGGAATGGCTGATCTAGCAGATGCAGATCTGTGGCTGAGAGTTCTTGAGAAGGCCTTCCGGATCCTCGACATCCCCGAGGCAGAAAAAGTCAAGCATGATGTCTACCTTATGAAAGGTAGTGCTGGCCACTGGTGGGCCATCGAGGAGGAGAAGCAACCTGGTGATGTGATCGGTTGGGATGTCTTCCGACAGGAGTTCATTAGTCGATACTTCCCAAAGACGTACCTGGACAAGAAGATCAGCCAGTTTGAGTGTTTGCACCAAGGATCCCTGAGTATCACCGAGTATGAAGCCAAGTTTATAGATCTGCTGAGGTTCTTCCCTCACATGGCAGCAACAGATGATGAGAGGATCAAACATTTTGAGAAAGGTTTAAGTGCCGAGCTGACAACACCTACTGCTGCTTTGGAAAATTGGGAGCGGTTTGCCATGTTTGTGGAGTCCATATGAAGGATAGAGCTATCAGTCTGGGAGAAGAGAGATGTTATGTCTAACAAAAGACCTGCTTAGTTCTAAAGATAGAGGTTTGATGGGCCCAAGAAGCCAAGGTTTTCTGCACCTTCTGTGATGCAAAGTTCCAGTGCGCTGTCACAATGGTCACCAAGTAAAGGGAGAGGGCATGGCTTTTCATCATCTAGTGCCTACAATACAGCTTTAGTAGCAGTGACAGGGTTGTCTAGGCCGTAGCTAGGGGACAAGTCATGCTATCTCTGTGGCCAGACAGGGCATCTGAAGTCGAATTTTCCTAGAAGAGATGGTGAGGTGATGCAACAACCAAGGTAGAGTCAATAAGGATCATATAGACATCAGCCTAATGGAACCATAGGGTGAGGACATGGCCAAGTGTCACAACTAGGATCCTCTGCTCAAGGAAGTAGAGGACATGGAAGACATCAAGCAATGGCTCGATTCTATGCTATGAGTCAGCCAGAGGCAATAGTCAACCCACGAGTGGTGGCAGGTCAGATGGAGTTGTTTCATTCTGATTTGTCTTCTTCTTACTTTATATATGTTCTGGTTGACCCGGGTGCTACACACTCTTTTATCACATGTAGTATGCTTGATAGTTGTCTTTTACCTGTTAGTTGTAAGAAAGATAGCTTGTTGTTAGAAACCCCTCTTGTTGGTCCTACGATGCTTCAAGAAGTGTGCCCATCATGTGTTCTATCTTTTTCAGGACACAACATACAAGTGGATCTCATACCACTTGATATGCATGGGTTCGATGTAATCCTTGGAATGGATACCTTGGAAAGATATAAGGTTGTGCTGGACTATGGTTCCAAGCAGGTGATATTTGCTGACAATGGTGAGAAGTGGATCTTCCAAGGAGATAGGAAGATTCTTCCGACGTGTTTGGTGTCAGCAATGGTGGTGGAGAAGTTGTTGCAGCAAGGTTGTAGAGCATTCTTGGCTCATGTTGTGGATACCAAGGAAAACAGTCCTAGCCTTCAGGACGTGCCTGTCATTAGAGAGTTCACAAATGTGTTTCCCGATGAGTTTCCCGGTGTTCCTCCACCTCGAGAGATTTATTTTGAGATCAATCTAGTACCAGGGACACAACCAGTTGCTCAGACACCGTACAGGATGGCTCCAGAAGAGATGGTAGAGTTGAAGAAATAGTTGTAAGAGTTGCTTGATAAAGGTTTCATCAGGCTAACCACATCGCCCTGGGGTGCTCCAGTTCTGTTCGTAAAGAAGAAGGATGGATCTATGTGTCTGTGCATAGATTACCGATAGTTGAATAAGGCTACGATCAAGAACAAGTATCCTTTGCTGAGGATAGATGATCTATTTGATCAGTTACATGGTGATTTAGTGTTCTCGAAGATCAATCTACGATCTGGATATCATCAACTCAGAATCAAGGAGGACGACATACCAAAGTCAGCTTTCAGGATGAGGTATGGACACTATGAGTTTGTGGTTATGCCGTTTGGACTAACCAATGCGCCAACAACATTCATGGATATGATGAACAGAGTGTTTTGTCCGTTCTTAGATCAGTTTGTTGTAGTATTCATAGATGATATCTTGATCTATAGTCAAGATAGTCAGCAGCACAAGCATCATCTTCGACAAGTGTTGACTTTTCTTCGACATCATCAGTTGTATGCCAAGTTTAGTAAGTGTGAGTTTTGGCTAAAGGAAGTGACTTTCTTGGGTCATGTGATCTCTATGGAGGGGATCAGAGTGGATCCCAAGAAGGTGGAGTCAGTAGTAGAGTGGGAGCAACCGAAGATGCTGACTGAAGTCCATAGTTTTTTTGGGCTTAGTAGGATACTACCAGAGGTTTATAAGTAACTTCAGTGTGATCGCGTTGCCTTTAACAAGGTTTTTCTTTGGGATGATCGATGTCAACACACTTTTCAGAGTCTGAAGGAGAAGCTGACAAGTGCTCTAGTGTTAGTGTTGCCAGAACAGGGGAAAGGCTATGTTGTTTTCTATGATGCTTCCAAGAAAGGCTTAGGTTGTGTGCTGAGGTAGGAACATGTAGTTTCTTTTGCTTCCTGACAACTTAAGAAACATGTGGAAAGTTATCCAACACATGATTTGGAGTTGGAAACAATGGTTCATGCGTTGAAGATATGAAGACACTATCTTTATGGGGAAGTGTGTCAGATCTTTACAGATCACAAGAACCTGAAGTACATCTTCTCGTAAAATGAGCTGAACATGTGTCAGTGGTGCTGGATGGAGTTAATCAGTGATTATGATTGCACCATCGATTATCACCCAGGTAAGGCGAACGTAGTAGTGGATGAACTTAGCAGGAAGTATTCTTCTTTTCTCACGAGGAAGGCACAATTGAGTTCTTTGATATGCCATAGGCGGGATATGTTCGTCTCTTTGCGGAATATGAATGTACAGTTAGAAGTCTCTTTGTTGGCAGGACTGTTGGCATAGATTCAAGTGAAGCCTACATTCATACAACAAATCAAAGAAGCATAGCAAGTAGATGCTACAGTGTAGCTGATCAGATTAGAGTTTGGCAGTGAGAAGCGCGATGGTTTCCGTGAGTCTGAGGATGGACTAGTCTGTTATCATAACAGGATGATGGTTCCCGATGTTGATAATCTTAGGAAGTTAGTGCTTAAGGAAGCCCACATGTCTATGTATGCTATGCATCCAGGTGTCACCAGGATGTATCACAATCTGAAGGATCGGTATTGGTGGCCCGGTTTGAAGAAAGATGTAGCTGAGTTCGTCGCAAAGTGTGTGGTATGTCACCAAGTTAAAGCAGAACATCAGAAGCCGACTGGTACGTTGCAACCCATGCCGATACCACAATGGAAGTATGATCATGTAACCATGGATTTCATAGTTGGTCTTTCGAGGATAGCTAGCAATCATGATTTCATTTGGGTGATAGTAGACAGATTGACGAAGTCTGCTCATTTCATTCCGGTAAAGACAACGTATACAGAAGAGAAGCTCACTCAGGTATATGTTGATGAGATAGTGCATTTTCACGGTGTGCCGGAAACAATAGTCTCTGACTGAGGTCCTCAGTTCACAAGTCGTTTTTGGGAACAGTTGCATAAGGCGTTAGGAACACAGTTAAGGTTCAGTACTACTTTTCATCCACAGACAGATGGACAGTCTGGAAGGACTATTCAGACTTTGGAAGATCTTCTAAGAGCTTGCGTTCTATAGTTCTTAGGAAGTTGGGACGTGCATCTTAGTCTGATAGAGTTTGCTTACAACAACAGTTACTAGCGGAGTATTGACATGGCACCTTATGAAGCCTTATACGGTAGAAAGTGTAGATCTCCTTTATGTTGGTATGAGTCTGGTGAGTATCAACTTTTGGGTCTTGAGTTAGTGCAACAGACGATAGAGAAGATCTAGGTGATATAGAAACATTTGAAAGCAACACAGGACAGACAGAAGTCTTATGCAGACAATTGTCATCGGCCTTTAGAGTTCTAGGTGGTAGATAAGGTGTATCTCAAAGTCTCTCTGTGGAAAGGAGTGCTAAGGTTTGGAAGGAAAGGCAAGTTGGATCCCAGGTATATGGGACCATATCCAGTGATAGAACGTGTAGGAAAAGCGGCTTACAAGTTGGAGTTACCACCCGAATTGCTCATATTGCATCCAGTGTTCCATGTTAGTATGCTAAAGAAAAGTCATCCAGGAATAGAGATAGTGATACAGCCAGTTGATGTCAAGCTTGATGAAGATGTAACCTACGAGGAAGGTCCAATATTGATCCTTGACAGACGGGTGAAGAAGCTGAAGAGGAAGGACCTGGTTCTTGTGAAGGTTCTCTGGCATCACCGTGGCATTGAGGAATCCACGTGAGAGCTTGAGGAAGAGATGAGGAGGAAGTATCCCTCACTTTTCTCTTTGTATTTCAGGGACAAAATCCTTTTGTAGGGGTTTACGGCTTGTAAGGACCCTGACCTTCATTTTGGGCTTACCCTATTTGCTTTTCCTAAACCTTGTGTTTAGAGGCTTGCCTAATCACCTGAGGTGTGATTAGGGTTGTTGTGCTTTGTTGTGGGTCTTTTTGGTGCAACTTGCAATTTACCCAAGTTCTAGGGTTTTTGTGCAAGTCTGCCACCTTGAGAGATCTCTTTGTATCTTTTTTGCATCCTCTAGGGTTGAGAGGATGAGTTGGGCACCTTGCTTGAGTTTTTTTGGACCTCGTTGAGCTTGTTTAAGCTTGGGCTTGTTGTTGGGCTTGAGACCCTTCCTCCTTGCTTGAGTGTGTCGGGCAAGGGTGTGTTTGGTGCCTTGTGTCAGCCACAGTGTGTCGGCCAGGAGGTATATCGTCCAAAGGGTGCTGGTGGGTGTGTCAGGTTTCCATGTTGGGCGACACACACCCCTCCACCTAGCATCATTTGTGTCACCCCTTATGGACACTTGGTGCTTGTTGCTAGCAAGGTGGCAAAGTCTTGGACAAGTGGTGTTTGGGGTGCTAGCATGTGACACAACCCCTTAGTGGATGCTCCCTTGCTCTCCCCCTTACCCTCTTGTATATATACCCCTCTCTTTGCTTTCTAGTGGTCCCTTTAACTTCCCTTGTTGCTCTCTTTCCCTTGGTGGACGATATCCCTTGGAGAAGAGTGTGGCTAATACATCTTGCAGCCATGGTTCTCTTCTTCCCTAGTAGTGGACAAAACCCTAGTGTTCTTGCTCCTTTCTTCTCTAGTTGGTGAGTATCTCTCTCTCTCTCTTCCCCCTTGATACCATCTTCTTCTTTGTCTTTCGGCCATGGTGGTAATAGGGTTTCCCTTCTCTTCTTAAGGTGGCCAAAGGTGGTGACTTGGAGCTTTGGATCTTGGAGGAGTGTGCTTGAGGCGGGTTACATAAATCCTAACCCTAACTATACTATCTTCTTTATATGTTGCTTTGCTATGTTATCTTGATCGGTCTTACATAACTTTCTAGTAATGCTTCTTGCTTTAGTTAATGATGTTTCTATCCTGCATGCATTCCCTAGATTAGGTTGGGCGATATGATGTATCTAACCTTGTGTTGGCCGATCCTTTGGGTTGTAGAATCTCAAGCAATACCCTCTCTCATTTAGTTGAGAGGTGAGCTTAGGGTTTCTTAATCCAAAAAGGTATGGTGGTGTGCCCGTGAGGAAATACCCCTCTCTCACTTTATTGTTGAGAGGTGAGACTATGTTCTAGCTATTTGGGCGTCATGGTTAGTGGGCTTGGCCGATAGAGGTGTTGCCCTTGGTGTTGTGATCTATCCTAGTTGCACATTATGTCTTTAGGGTTAAACCCTTAGTTGGTACCTTGGGCGACATGAGTGGCCATGCCTTTGATGGTGAGGTTTGAGCAACATGCCTCCTTCCTTGAGTTGTGAGGTGACCTCTAGCTCCTGCCCGATATGCTTGAGGTTGTGCAAAACCCCTCTCACTTGGTTGTTGAGAGGTGAGCCAACACTCTTAGTATCCTTGGGTGATATGGTGTGGATGTTTGTGGTGAGGTTGAGACCTTCTAACCCTAGTAACATGGTATGGATAGTTTTGTCTTGGAGCTTGTTGCTTGATATGGTTTGTAGGTGTGGTAACCGATATCCCTTTCCCACCCTAGGGTTAGGGTTTAGATAATATGGTGGGTTGACACCTAGTTGGTCCCTTGGCCGATATGTGTTTTGGAGGAGTTGAGCTCTTGGGCGATATCCCCCTTTTGTGTTGACCCCTTGGGCGTTATGCATTTTGGTTGGGTGTCGAGCGTAGCTGCTGCCTTGCAAGATACCCTCTTGGGTAGTGCTTCCCGTTAACCCATGTAGGTGCGTTGCCCATCTCAGGGCATTTTACGTTATGGCATTGCCTATTGTGATGTGTTGTCTACTATGATGTGTTGCCCGCCATCGTGTTTCCCGACATAGCGTTGCACGATAGGATGCCTACTGGCCTTTAGATGGGTGATATGGTCTGGACGTTGCTCGTCATGGTGTCGCGCATCATGGTGCTCACCCGAAATGATGGTCTGTTGTTCTGTTGGACGACAAGGTGTGTCGCTTGGGCGATACAGGTTGCACTGTGTGATGCTTCCCGTTATCAGTTCGCTTGGTGGTTTGTCCGATATGGGAGATAGTTGATACATGTACAGTTTGGTTGTAACCGGTACCCTTTGGTGAGGGTTGTGTGATCTTTTGGTGAGGGCTAGTCCCTTATCTGGTATGTTTTGGTGAGGGTAATTCCTTACCCGATAAGCTTTTGTGAGGGTTATGTTCTATGTTTGGTTGAAACCGTAATGTTGTTTGGAATGCTTATATATGTATGTTATGTATATGCATGGTCAATCAATGTTGCACAAATATATCTCAATGATGAAGTGTTTATCTACTCTTGAGCATACTAACCATAAATGTTTCATCAATTGAAATGTGTACTCAAGTATGAGCTATAATGATGTCCTTGGTGACATTCTCTTGATATTAAGATAATGAGGGTCACTATGTGTTATGAGAACTATGATGATGCATGATGAGTGTTTCCCATGAGATGGTAACATGTGCTTAATCATGGGATGGAATCCCTGTGATGTTGGATCCTTGTGAAGGGTCATGATGATTGGTAAGAGGCCAAGTAGAAACATGTGATGTTGGATCCTTGTGATGGATTATGGTGATGTTGATGGCATTGAGAATAGCAGTAACAGTGTGATACAGAATGAAGGAATCTATGTGGTTTCATCTTTGTTTATGGTTTTCTTATTATAACTTGGATGTCCCAACAATCCACTTAAAATGCATTAATTAATTATAGATGAACCTTTCATATAGTTTTCCCTGGCCATAGATCCATCATCATCAGGAGCTAGTTATGGGGAAACAGGTTCTCCTGTGGGTTAACCCGGAGCGCATATTGTTGAGTATGTGTGGTTTCTCCTAGCTAAAAATAGGAGGATTAGAGTGCAACTATGATTGTAGACTTCAGATGTATATAAGAGCATGGTGAATAGGCCCATGACTCAGTGTGATAGAGCATGAATGCGTTCATGGCTCAGGAGCACGGTGAACAGGCCCATGGCTCAAGATATGCTAGCGTCGTGACCTGTACCAAGGAGGGCTAGAGGAAGGGTAGCCTGTGGAGCTAACCCTATGACTGAGGTCACTTAAACAAGAGACTGCAGTCTTGCTTTGGATATCATGCACTGACTACAAGGAAGTGTGGTCGTGGAGTCTCACTCTTCCATTGACCTTGTATGGCTCTGACTTTGGGTTTCACAATAGAAAGTTGGAATTGAGCGGTACGACTCATTTCCTCAAGGCATAATAAATGGTAATCCAGCCGTATAGTATATCTACTTAGGGAAAACACGAAACATTGGTTGAGGCCTTGCATAATGTATGACTGTCTTATATACATGCTCTAAGTATTTCTTACAGTTAGTTATATGCTTCTCAGGTATCATGGTAAGTTGTTACATATATAATCTTGTTCTTCATATTTCATATCTGACCTGGTTATCTGCTATATGCCTTTTCTGCTTTAAGCTTTTCTGAGGTTTTATAGTTCGGTGGGGAGTTATGTTTCTCACTGGGACTGTGTGTCTCACCCTATTGGTTTCAACCTTTTTAGTTGATCGAGCTAGACGTGGCGGTGATCGTATTGTTGCGGCTGAGCAACAAGAAGATTAGTAGAAGGCAAGTTTGGATATGTTGCTATGGTTGTTTTGTAGTAGAGTCATAGAGTCATCCCTGCACTCTTATGTCGTTGGAGGTGTTTTGATGTGGTTTGATGATGTATGATCTTAGTATGTCTTTTTGTAACCTGTTGTTGGCCTAGCAAGGTCTGGTATGTATATAAACAGATGATGCATCCTTGATGTATATGGAACAGACAGATCTAATGTGTTGATGGAAAAATATCATGCTTATGTATATATAACATGTTTCCTTACAGGATGTGGATCTGGTTGTAATAGTTCCGTTCTTATGATGCTTTCCGCAATCAGTTTTTATTAACCCGTGTTTTTTATAATATGTGGTTTATGGTGGTTCCGCGCATTTTCACGTGGCATTTCATTGTCTATGTGATAGCGGGATGTCACAGTATGGATCTAGGGGTCAAAACTGGGAGAAGTCAAAATCCATGTATCCATTTGAGTCTTCTTGATTGATACATGACATTACCAATTTATATGGTGTATGATAGTCCTCATGAATTGGGTCTTTTTGAAGAGGAGGGAGCGAATGAGTAGTCATAAATGTTTTGAAAATGGTATGTGGCATGCTTTCTATCAGGGTCCTACATACAATGTATGCAGAATTAGGTTCATATATGGTTTCAATTTTTTTAAATATGAGCATTAAATTATTTCTTTAATTGTAAAATATTTGTCTACATATATTAATCTGCAATGAATAAATATACTCATACAAAATGCTATTTATATATATTTGTATATGTGGATGTGTGTTTGTGTATAAGTAGTTTAATCATTTATTAAACAAGATAATTGATATCTGAGTACACACATAAAGTCTCTAAATGTAAAGTGACCGCATATGTTCGTATATGTGATGCATAGACATATGCAGTTTCGAGGGGTGGCCTAAAGGCATATGTAGCCGCATATGTGATCTCACGCGGGAATATGAGAACACTTGTAATGACCCTCACCTGGGTTATGAGGTAACCCTATTTGTTTTGGCTAAGTAAGTTCCTTAGAAATTTAATATAATCCTCTAAGGTGTTTTGTTATCATGTGACACACTTATGTTCCAAGTTTGGTCCTGATTGAATGTTGTTTGAGCAATGTTCCTTTATTTTGGACCAAAGTGAAATTTACCCAAGATGACGGGTTATATTGCAATATGTCACATTTTGAATGTGCATTAAGTTCTTTAACATCAAAAGAGAGAGAATGATACTAAGTGGTGTCTTGTGGAAAGCCTAAATTCCAAATTTGAACTTGTTTGAATAATGTTAGTACTTTGTGCACCAATTTTGGTACAAATTGTAATTTACCAAAAATGTGGGGTTGATATGAAAATTATCACCTCTAGAGTGTTACTACTTCCTCTATGTATCATTTAGAGGAGAGAGAAAGAATGAGACACCATGTTTGAATCAATTATGAGCGATGGTAATCTTGGTGATGAAATGACCATGAAAAGGGTTGAATATGAAACCTTAACTTGAGTTGTATCAAGTTGAAAAGCTTATATATGAGTGCCTATCAGCCAAGGAGCCATAGGAGGAGCCTCATATCGGTTTCTATACTATTGGAAAAAGCCATGACGTGAAAAGAACCTCAAAGAGGTGAAGGGTATCACTTTACAACTTCCTTAGAAAAGTTGTATCAAATTGTGAATAAAGTGGTGATTTTGTTGATATATTTTATTCAAAGAGATAAGTAATGGACGAAATTTCATCCCTAGAATATCCTCAAGTGTTTTGCATTTCAATATAAATATGATTCCATGCAATTACATGTGTCAAACATGCATGGACACGTGGCACCTAGTAGCTTAAAATGGTGACACCTCATATACACACTTTTTCATGAACCTCAAGTATATATACCCTTACTTTCACCCATAAGTGGACTTTTTCGAAATCTATCACCTCCCTACTCTTAGATATCGTGCATGGATCCTTTGTGTTGTGCATAGGTGATGTGGTATTGTGCATAGGCCTTGGGTATCGGCCATATCAAGTAATATCAGCCATAGCATGTTGATATTGGCCATAGCAAGTAATATCGGCCATATCATGTTGATATCGGCCATAGCAAGTCGATATCGGACAAGTGGAGTGTTTTTGGCCACAAGTGAGGGGGATATCTGCCACAAGTGATGGCATATCATGCAAGGGTAGTGAGGTATCATGAAAAGGTGTTAAGAAGCAAGAAGGAGGTCAATACTTAACCCTAAGGTGAGGCCATGATCATCTTCAACCTTGGATTGAAGCATGATTTTAGGGTTATGATCTTCCTTTCTTTTCTTCTTCATTGATTGCTTATCCATGGTGATTCCTTGTATATGAAGGAGTTGTGAACGTGCCTTGGACTTTTGATAATTCATCTTCAACCTTAGGAACATGGAGCTTTGGATCTTGGAGCTTTGAAGTTGTTCTTAAGGTGGATTATATAACTTGAACTCTATCATGTTATTATTCATCACCTAATTTGCTATACTTAATGATCTAATTTAAATTCCGAAATTTTCTGAAATAGTTGATGACATTATGAGTTCTAGTATTTGCTTATACCTTTTTCCATGAACTATAATAGTTAGAACGAAGGTTTATAGCTTGAAGATGATGGTATCACCTTATAAAGTGATATCGGGTTCAAGCACACAAGCAAGCATCTCTAACCCGATATGGTGATGCACCTACTTCACTAAAATGATATGGATATGATTTAATACTTTCTTTCACGATATGGTGGTGTTTTATACACCTCTTGCACGATATGAGGTCAAGCAAACACCTCAAAAATGATATTGGGCTAAGCACACACCTCTTTGCCTGATATGGTGTGAAGCACACACACACCTCTTTACCCAATATGGTGTGAAGTGTACACACACCTCTTTTCCCGATATGGTGTGAAGCACACACACCTCTTTGCCCGATATGGTGTGAAGCACACACACACACCTCTTTGCCCGATATGGTGTGAAGCACACACACCTCTTTGCCCGATATAGTGTGAAGCACACACACACCTCTTTGCCCGATATGGTGTGAAGCACACATACACCTCAAGGTCGATATGGTAAGCAAACATACACCTCTAGGTGATATGGGTAGCATGTGTATACCTTTAAACTGATATTGGGTTAAGCATATACCTTTTGGATGATATGGTGTTGATCACATATCTCTAAAATGATATGGTGGGTAACCCAATACACTAGATGACTGGAGTGGCAAGGTGTTTAGTATTAACACGAATTGGCATGTTTCTCAAAGACATAATTAGAAATTCTCAGTTACTATAAATAATTCTTGCCATGATAAGTAATTATCTCTTAATTAAGTTATGTGATGCACAACTCAGGATTAGGGTTGATGTGCACATTTTCCAAGAAAGTACAAATAATTTACAGGTGCAAATGACGATTACTCGTATGTCAAGTAATTAACTCTTATCAGTATATTAAGAAGTTCAATTGCATGATTCCTGTGTATATGTACCAAGTGGACATGTATTCTGTTTATTTAAGTATTTCAGTATGCCTGCATGTATAGTATGTTGATTTCTCAGTATATTGCAATGTTTTGAATATACTCCTTTGCCAAGTTAAGGATAAAAAAACATGTCGTATTTATAAACTTCAGCTAAATAGACTTGGTACCATAGAGATACCAAAGTCAAGTGTAAGTAAGAGAGAGATGCTATATAGTAAGAGCTTTCCAAGAAAAATAAAATAATAGACTCAGGAGCCCTGAACACCGTAGATTCCCTATGAGAGGTCTGCATCGTAGGGATGAAACGACCTAATCCTGGCAGTGTCTAGTATATGGGGATTGAAACGTACTAACAGGTGGTACGGGGGACAAAGCCCTAGTGGAAGTCTCCTTAAAATACAACATGTAGTTTCCAACATCAACTATAGGTCCTGGTGGTACTAGAGTACATAAAATCCAATAGGTGGCTTGACTCTCCGCCTATGTGCTCAGGTCAGAGGAGGAGTCTAGTTTTTACGGCATAATAGGTGTGTTGAGGCTAGAGAGCCATTTTCCTATTACAGACCAGTGACGTTGTCAGACTTAGCATTCCCGGATGTGTCAGCTAAGTCTTGTATGGTGAGATCGTAGTTCACTATGAGTCTTCATATGTAGAGTACACTCCATATGATCAGGGCATAAGCTAAAATATGATAATATACGTTTTAAAGAATTTCTTATAAGTAAGAAAGGCTAAGAAAGGTACAAGTACAGTTTCATAGCAGCTGTTCTTTAAATGTAATTTTGACATTTCCTGTTATTTTAACTGTATTGTTTTAGATCTTCTCTGTGTAGTAATTCCTGTAATGAGTATCACAAGATAAGCTTGAGATGTTGTTATAGTATGATGGGTAAATGATATACATGTTCTTCCTATTCCTTATAAAGAGAATAGATGATTTACTGCTCTATCATAGATAGTTGCAATGCTTTAAAATATGAGAATGTTCTAAACTACTTATCCTCTGCTCAGTTTAATACTATTTAACTGTGATAATAACATTGTTTGCGAAGAGTTATATCTCTCGCTGGGACAATTGCCTCACCCTGTGAGATCCACATTTTTTTAGGTGGACGTGCACAAGGGGGGTTGAGACCATACTACAGAAGGAGAACAACAATAGCAGGGACAACAATGACAACTCAAGTTGAGTGTACTGTCTGTCGTGTCTTGTAGATAGAAGTCCTATGTGTCGTCTATGTACTCTTAGGTCCTTGGAATTGGTTCGTACAGGTTTCATGAATGATATGAGATTTTGGCTTGAATGCCTCGAGGTTTTATGTTGCTGCAGTATGTGTTTTGATAGAGCAACTGTTATATGTTGTCCTCAAGATGAGATGAAGCAATGTTGTACAATGTCAATCATGATATGTATGAGTTTTGGATCTTTCAGTAAATGTTTTTTGGACAAGGATCTCCTTGCAAAATGGTTTTAAATTTTAGTGATTTATTTTAATCTACTATTTATGTTTATCCCGCTTAATTAGTAATGATATGGTTGTCGGATTGGTGGTGGTCGTGTCAAGTTTTGGTATCAGAGCCTAAGGTTTGTGGAGTCTACAGAGACATAGGAATAAGGTGTTGAGTCTGTTCTAGTATCCTCCAGTACACCTTATAGTGACTTCTGTTTATGCAGAAGAAATGGTGAAGTTTAAAAATGACTAGAGAACACGAGGAACACGTTGCTGAGAGCAATGTTGTTGCACCAAGAGAGGGTGCAAGGGATCATGCAAGAGAATAACAAGTGCCTGAGAATTCCCATGTTGACCCAATCATGATAGAGAATCCTATTTTTATGATCTTGTTGGGCTGGTTAAGACAACAGTGATACATATAGTAGACTGGATACTAGCATTACAACCTAGGTTACCTGTCCTTATTGCAGAAACTTTGGTTTCTGAAAGGGTTCCTGAATGACATAGTCATGTTGGAACAGTGGAAAATGAGGGAATGATTAACACATGGCTAGAAAATAGACTTTTCCATAAGTATAGACAGATAGTACATCTGTGATGGTAATGCCCAAGGAGGGGCAATAAGTTGAGAATTAAGGAAATATCACTACAATTCTAGAGACATTTGACTAGTTGTTCTAAAAAGCCAAAGTTTCCAGTGCCACCAATGCAATGAACGCCTAGTGCACCAGGGTAGTAATCACTATGTAAAGGAAAAGGTCCTAACTTTCCACCTGTAAGAACTTCTGGATTAGCTTCTACATCGGTAATAAGACCGATAAGACCATAATATGAGGGCAAGACATATTATAGGTAAGGACATGTTGAGCATACTAAACTCTTTTCTATGAAAAGAAGGGAGGAAATGACTCAACAACCGAGGTAGACTCGGCAGGGCTTACAAAAGTCACAACCCAATAGTGTAAAAAGGTAAGAGAAACAACATGAAATAGCTAGACTCTATGTGTTGAGTCAACCTAAAGTGGTGGATGACCGCAAGGGGTAACAGTCAGATAGAGCTTTTTCATTTTGATATGCCTTCTCTTGATGTTATCTGATAATCATAAGAAGGTTTATTGTTATTGATTTCCCTATTGATTGGGAACATAGGGAAGAAATGATGAGAACTAGAATTTATATTTGGTTCAATATTCTTTTAAATGCTTTATAATTCCTCTTATCTGTGTGAAAGAGGATGAGGTGTAGATGTGATGCCTGGAGAAAATCTAGGAATGTTAAATCATGTGTTTGTGATGATACGAAAAGTAAGGAATATGATAGTACACAAAGTGCATACTACCTAATCTTAGTACTTGTATACCCTGGCCAGGTATTTAACTATTGAAGATAAGATAAGTATGGAACTCTTAGATTGTTATCTTTCTGATTACTCTGATCAAGTAGTCATTCTGAGACAATCTAGTGAATATAACAAAATTGGAAATATGGCATGATATTTTTATCACAACCTAAGTGCAGTAAATGGAATCTGAGATGATCTCAGATCAATCTGTGTGCATGAGGAAGTAAAAGAATATAATCCTCATGATAAGAGAATGAGAGCAAGGGAGATAATCCCTATTTGATAAAGTCTGTGTGAATAGTAAAGATCTTTTCCATAATGTGGCAATGGAAAATGTAATAAAATCACAAAATGTTCATGAACATATTAGACAATAACAAAGAAAGGAGTGATGACATGCAATCATCCTTATAATTCCTATGTTGATGGCAAGGAACCTAAGATGAAACAAGAGTAAGTGACTCATGAACAGTTGAAAGTTCATGCAATAATTAGAGGAGATGATAATCTCTTTCTTTGATAAACAACCCTAGGTAATGATGGGGTGATAAGAGGAATATGTTTCTTTGTGTTCTCTCCTTTTAGGGACATGGCAATCAAGTGAGTACTATGACACTTGATGTGCATGGATTAGAAATAATCCATTGATGGATACTTAGAAAAGTATCAGTTCATCTTGGACTTTGGTTCCAAGATAAAGATATGTGTAATAAATTATGTCCCAAAGATGAAAGAAAGATCCTTTTATATGTTTGGCTTTGGTAATAACAACAGAGAGATGGAAATGATGAGGGTGTGATGTGTTTTTGACACATGTGACAGATACCAAAGTAAGGAATTCATGTATCTAAGAAATATCAGGTGGTATGGGAAAGTAAGAAACATAACTCCTAATCAGATGATTTATGTTGGTTACCCGGAATGGCCAACTGTGAAATCCATCTAGTTACATAAAATGATATGGACATCATATGTTAGGGGTTTATGCTCTGCATAAACATAACATCGATAAGGATGTACTAATTGAAGGAACAATTGTAAAATCATTGTGGGAAAAGCTTATTAAGCTAAAAAAATAATTCCTTAGAACACCCTTATCTAGATCTATTAAGGCAACTTATACATAACACGTAAATATACCTCTAAGATAAGTTCTTAACTGATAAGTAACCTCCCCTTATGACAAGAGAATGTACAACTAATGAGATAGTTGGTACAGGTAGTAAGAATGTTTGGTGTTGTATCAACAGATTAGATGGCACAATAGATGTACGATAAGACTTGTAGTCCCAAGTGGGTGACATAACGTAACTCAGGTCTTTCCTTGAAAGTGAAATGCTAAACTGAATGAGGAGTATGGAAGACTCCCCATAATCAAGAAGCTTATCACAAAAAGTTGTAAGTTGAGAAAGGTGACAAGTCAGTGAGGTTTGACACCTGAGTTAAATAAGGTATGTATAATGTTTCTCTGACTAAGAAAAGTGTTACCTAACACAGAGTTGACTCTACTGTCAATAATGAAAAATACAGTGGAGTATGTGTCATGTGTGACAAATTCTATGATAACCCTGTGTGGAAGAACTTTGTGTTAATCAAAGTTCTATGGTATCTCCATGACATTAAGATGTTATGTGGAGACTTGATGATATGATGAATGAATAATATATGTCTCCCTTTACTTGGGATTTTGGGGACGAAATCCTTGTTAGGGGTTTATAACTTGTAATGACCCTGACCTGGGTTATGAGGTAACCCTATTTGTTTTGGCTAAGTAAGTTTCTTAGAAATTTAATATAATACTCTAAGTGTTTTGTTATCATGTTACACACTTATGTTCCAAGTTTGGTCCTCACTGAATGTCGTTTGAGCAATGTTCCTTTATTTTGGTCCAAAGTGAAATTTACCCTAGATGAGGGGTTATATTGCAATATGTCACATGTTGAATGTGCATTAAGTTCTTTAACATCAAAAGAGAGAGAATGATGCTAAGTGGTGGCTTGTGGAAAGCCTAAATTCCAAGTTTGAATTTGTTTGAATAATGTTAGTACCTTGTGCACCAATTTTGGTACAAATTGTAATTTACCCAAAATGTGGGGTTGATATGCAAATTATCACCTATAGAGTGTTACTACTTCCTATATGTATCATTTAGAGGAGAGAGAAATAAGGAGACACCATGTTTGAATCAATTATGAGCGATGGTAATCTTGGTGATGAAATGACCAAGAAAAGGGTTGAATATGAAACCTTAACTTGAGTTGTATCAAGTTGAAAAGCTTATATATGAGTGCCTATCGGCCAAGGAACCATAGGAGGATCCTCATATTGGTTTTTAGACTCTTGGAAAAGGCCATGACATGCAAGTCACCTCAAATAGGTGAAGGGTATTGATTTACAACTTCCTTAGAAAAGTTGTATCGGGTTGTGAATAAATTGTGATTTTGTTGATATATTTTATTCAAAGAGATAAGTAATGGAAGAAATTTCATCCCTAGATTATCCTCAAGTGTTTTTCATGTCAATATAAATATGAGTGCATGCAAGGATAGGTGTCAACCATGCATGGACACGTGGCACCTAGTAGCTTAAAATGGTGACACCTCATATACACACTTTTTCATGAACCTCTAGTATATATACCCTTCCTTTCACCCATAAGTGGAATTTTTCGAAATCTATCACCTCCCTGCTCTTAGATATCGTGAATGGAGCCTTTGTGTCATGCATAGGTGATGTGGTATCATGCATAAGACTTGGGTATCGGCCATAGCATGTTGATATCGGCCATAGCAAGTCGGTATCGTCCAAGTGGAGTGTTTTTTGCCACAAGTGAGGGGTATATCGACCATAAGTGATGGAATATCATGCAAGGGTAGTGATGTATCATGAAAAGGTGTTAAGGAGAAATAAGGATCTCAATACGTAACCCTAAGGTGAGGCCATGATCATCTTCAACCTTGGATTGAAGCATGATTTTAGGGTTATGATCTTCCTTTCTTTTCTTCTTCACCAATTGCTTATCCATGGTGATTCCTTGTATATGAAGGAGTTGTGAACGAGCCTTGGACTTTTGATAATTCATCTTCAACCTTAGGAATGTGGATATTTGTATCTTGGATATTTTAATTTGATCTTTAGGTGGGTTATATAACTTGAACTCTATCATGTTATTATTCATCACCTAATTTGCTATACTTAATGATCTACTTTAAATTCCGAAATTTTCTGAAATAGTTGATGACATTATGAGTTCTAGTAGTTTCTTAGACCTATTTCCATGAACTATAATAGTTAGAATGAAGGTCTAAAGCTTGAAGATGATGGTACCACCTTATAAAGTGATATCGAGCTCAAGCACACAAACAAGCACCTCTAACCCAATATGGTGATGCACCTACTTCACTAAAATGATATGGATATGATTTAATACTTTCTTTCATGATATGGTGGTGTTGTATACACCTCTTTCATGATATAAGATCAAGAAAACACCTCAAAAATGATATTGGGCTAAGCACACACCTCTTTGCCTGATATGGTGTGAAGCACACACACACACCTCTTTGCGTGATATGGTGTGAAACGCACACACCTCTTTGCCCGATATGGCATGAAGAACACACACACCTCTTTGCCTGATATGGTGTGGAGCACACAGACACACCTCTTTGCCCGATATGGTGTGAAGCACACATACACTTCAAGGTCAATATGGTAAGCACACATACACCTCTAGGTGATATGGGTAGCAAGTGTATACCTTTAAACTGATATTGGGTTAAGCATACACCTTTTGGACAATATGGTGTTGATCACATATGTCTAAAATGATATGGTGGGTAACCCAATACACTAGATGACAGGAGTGGCAAGGTGGTTAGTATTAACACGAATTGACATGTTTCTCAAGGACATCATTAGAAATTCTCAGTTACTATTAATAATTATTGCCATGATAAGTAATTAACTCTTAATTAAGTTATGTGATGCACAACTCAGGATTAGGGTTGATGTGCATGTTTTTCAAGAAAGTACAAATAATTTACAGGTGCAAATGACGATTACTCGTATGTCAAGTAATTAACTCTTATCAGTATATTAAGAAGTTCAATTGTATGATTCCAGTGTATAAGTGCCAAGTGGACATGTATTCTATTTATTCAAGTATTTCAGTCTGCCTGCTTGTTTAGTATGTTGAATTCTCAGTATATTACAGTGTTTTGAATATATTCCTCTTCCAAGTTAAGGATGACAAACATGTCATATTTATAAAATTCAGATAAATAGACTCGGTACCATAGAGATACCAGAGTCAAGTGTAAGTAAGAGAGAGACACTATATAGTAAGAGCTTTCTAAAAAAATAAAATAATAGACTCAAGAGCCCTGAACACCGTAGATTCTCTAAGACAGGTCTGCGCCGTAGGGATGAAACGACCTAACCCTAGAAGTGTCCAGTATATGGGGGTCGGAACGTAATAACAAGTGGTACGGGGGACGAATCCCTAGTGGAAGTCTCCTTAAAATACAATATGTGGTGTCCAACATCAACCAGAGGTCCTGGTGGCACTAGAGTACAGAAAAGCCAATAGGTGGCTTGACTCTCTGCCTGTGTGCTCAGGTTAGAGGAGGAGTCTAGTTTTTACAGCATAATAGGTGTGCTGAGGCCAAAGAGCCATTTTCCTGTTGTAGACCAGTGATGTTGTCAGACTTAGCATTCCCGAGTGTGTCAGCTAAGTCTTGTATGGTGAGATCGTAGTTCACTACGAGTCTTCATATGTAGAGTACACTGCATATGATCAGGGCATATGCTAAAATATGATAATATAAGATTTAAAGAATTTCTTATAAGTAAGAAAGGCTAAGAAATATACGAGTATAGTTTCACAACAGTTGTTCTTTAAATGTAATTTTGACATTTCCTATTATTTTAGCTGTATTGTTTTAGATTTGCTCAGTGTAGTAATTCCTGTAATGAGTATCACAAGATAAGCTTGAGATGTTGTTATATTATGATGGGTAAATGATATACATGTTCTTCCTATTCCTTATAAAGAGAATAGATGGTTTACTGCTCTATCATTGATAGTTGTAATGCTTTAAAATATGAGAATGTTCTAAATTTCTTATCCTCTGCTCAGTTTAATACTATTTAACTGTGATAATAACATTGTTGGTGGAGAGTTATATCTCTCGCTGGGACAATTGTCTCACCCAGTGGGATCCACATTTTTTTAGGTGGACGTGCATGAGGGGGGTTGAGACCGTACTGCAGAAGGAGAACAACAGCAGTAGGGACAATAGTGACAACTCAGGTTGAGTGTACTATCTGTCGTGTCTTGTAGATAGAAGTCATATGTGTCATCTCTGTACTCTCAGATCCTTGGAGTTGGTTTGTACAAGTTTCATGAATGATATGAGATTTTGGCTTGAATGCCTCAAGGTTTTATGTTGCTCCAATATGTGTTTTGATAGAGCAACTGTTATATGTTATCCTCAAGATGAGATGAAGCAATGTTGTACAATGTCAATCATGATATGTATGATTTTTGGATCTTTCAATAAAAGTTTTTTGGACAAGGATCTCCTTGCAAAATGGTTTTAAATTTTAGCGATTTATGTTAATCCACTGTTTATGTTTATTCCGCTTAATTAGTAACGATATGGATGTCGGATTGGTGGCGGCCGTGTCAACACTAGTAGTCACTATCTGCTAGGCTTTGATTGTGTATGAGTAGGTGGTTGTTCATGAGTAAGATGGCTTGAGAGAATTGGAGTAGGCACATGAGGAGGAGACATCTCTGCCATGGTTGATTATTTTCCTTTTAGTTTGAAGTAGGGTGTTGCATCTTTATTTGTCCTTACATTATTATTTCCTCCAAAGGTACCCCATCCTTAATAATTGGTAGGGGTTTGGATGAAGATAATTGATATTGCATTTTTAATGTAATAAAGGAAATAGACTTCTTCTTCTTCTTTAGTGTGATTCTTCATGTTGCCAAGTGTGTAGAAATCGACAGAGTGGTTTCCCACTCACATAGTCAAGGTTCCTACTTCAACATGAATTATGGCTCTAGTAGTGGCAAGGAATAGCCTACCTAAAATGAGAGAATGGAGGTGATCCTCCTTTATTTCCATGACTACAATGTCACAAGGGATGTAAAACTCCCCAACCTTCATTGAGATATATGTTGATCTAAGATTTATACATTGTCCATATTTTGATAATGACTTAATCATTCTATTCATATGTATCTAATATGTCTACTGGAGATTGATTTCAGGTATTAGGTACATGAAAAGGATCAATTCAGTCAATCCCTAGCTTGATCAAGTTCAAGTCAAAAGCAATACAAATGCACTTTTGTGGAAAGCATCCTAAAAACCTTGGGATTATTTTTGTAATCATTTGTATTAATGCTATGACTTCTAACTTAGATGAGAAATGATCAAGAGCCCTTAATTCGAACATTTAATCACTCAAATAATATTTTCCAAAATACATCACATAGTGTTTATTCAACCGAATTTCTCCTATGACAATCTTGACCGACACCCTTGATGCATTTTGAGAATGTCCAGGTTCTGTCGAGATTCCATACACAGAACTTGACCGACACCCTGCAATAGAAAAATTAAATTTAAGCGATTGTCCAAGTTTCATCCAGGATAAACTCGACTGGTGCTTTAAATTTGTTGTGTCATATAGTACAATCAGTCGAGTTACCTTTATTGAAACTCAATCGAATGCATTGTATGAAAAATGCAGGAAAAGTGATTCTAATTGTTGGAGTATTGCAAAACTCAAAATTATATCTATTGCATCACCCCCAAGCGGCTAGAAAATGTTTCTTAGTGCTCCTAGCCTCTAGTAGACACCCCCAACTATAAATAGGACCTCTTAGAGCTCATTCCAAAGTTGGCCCTTCATAATATTCAAGATCCTCACTAGTACATAACTGGCCTTTAGTGTCGGTTATTTAAGGCCTTTAGTATCAGTTTTAATGTGACACCTATGTGGGGCATTATCACCCGCTTCCACAGTTGTGCTGGCCAGCACGACTGTGTTGTCTGGCCAGCTGCCACGACCATACTGGCTAGCACGAACGTGGTGTCTGGTCCTCTTCCATGACCAAGGTGGCCAGCACGGCCGTGGTGTCTAGCCTCATTAGGGAAATCAACGTCGGTTACTAGTAGGAAAACCGATGCCACAACCATCAGCGTCGGTTTATTATTGATAACCGATGCCACATCACATGCATTAGGAGTCGGTAATAATTATTTATCTGACGTTGTAATAATTTTTCGTCAGTTTTAAACAAATAACCGACGCCTATTTCATGTTTTTTTCTTATCAGTCTGCAAGCCTACTGTGGCTGGTCGCAGGATGAGAAACATGCAGTTTAGTTATGAACTGCAGGTTTTACGACATCCATTGATATTAGCCAACAACAGGCTACAAACCTACAAAATTAACAACATTAATTTTCATACATTTAGCAACCTGCAGTTCCATTCGATTTTCACGCATGTAGAAACATTCATGTAGCAATTTGCAGTTCCATTCATTTTCACATTCACACATGTAGAAACATTCATATAGCAGCCAACAGTTTCATTGATTTTCACATTCACACATGTATAAACATTCAGACATGTATAAACATTCACACATTATAATTTAGAAATTCATTTACAAAATATCATGCTTTAGTCATTATTCACTATCAACATCCCAATTATATGTTAAAACCCCCACTACTTGTATGGTTGTTGCCCATTCTTCTCTTACATCATTTAATTCTTCCGTCGTATAGGGAGCATGCACATCTGGTAAGGCCTTTCCTGTAGTGTGGTCAGCTTTAAACACCTGCAAAGAGAATGATGTATATATATAATTAATAATATATAAATAAGATTGATATATTTCATATTATCTAATGAGACTATATATAATACCTTAGGAATGGTATCGATGTCTACTGTGGCACATTTGATAATCATGTGCATAAATCACATCACATAGTATGCACATGCCCATCTGTTGTCTTGTGTAGCACACTATAAATTGAAACATACAAAATATTAAAAAATATAAC
Source organism: Alisma plantago-aquatica (assembly GCA_963693085.1). Taxonomy (NCBI): domain Eukaryota; kingdom Viridiplantae; phylum Streptophyta; class Magnoliopsida; order Alismatales; family Alismataceae; genus Alisma; species Alisma plantago-aquatica. The sequence continues at coordinate 1,280,869,017 of OY856411.1, forward strand.
TAATTAAGCATTGTTCACATAAATAATATATACATTGCAATCGGGAACTTACTTCCACATTTTTCCAAATTATTGGCTGGTTCTTTTTCCTGGGGACCTTTCCTCCAGCCTTTTTGAACTCATCTAAACTCCTACATGTTAATGTAACATAGTACATTGCATAATTAAATAGTAATGTAATAACATATGTTAACGGATATGAAAATGAAATATTTCTCACTGAAATAATGACATTTTCATTTTGTGTCCATATTTTGAATGCAATTTAGTCCCCTTAGGATCTAGATAATAGACAGTGAACGTCTCGGGGACAATAACTAGTAACTCCCAATACATACCACTAGAGGTAAAAAAGTAAAAAATTAATAACTCAAAATCCACAATAAAAATGTAATTTTCTTAACTCCAAATTATAAGCAAAGTAAACTTACTCCACATTGAATGGAGCTATTATCACCGTCTTGTTATTTTGAGCAAAATTTGTAAAAGCATCACAACAATATTGTTGAACTGACGGAGGGTCTTTAGCTACTATACAATAAAAAATCCTACATGTTCAAATGAAAAATCTGCACATATCTTGTCTAAGTAGCTACAAAACACGTATTACGTATGCATTAATAAATAAAAAACCAGATCACCAAATCCTACACAAAGTATATGGATGTATAAAAAAGATCTCCCCTTATCCATAGTTCTATCACAGATGTATTCAGCCAATCATATCGAAACAACTCCAAAATATCTTATAAATAGGTTGCTTTCGTATGATTGACCTGCAGCATCCGCATCTATAGAAACAATTATAGGGAAATTTATATCATGTTCGCCTAACCATATTGCCATACCCCTACAATTAGGACCTAATGGGACAGGTAGGTCCTGTGGAACCCAACTTGGTAATGTAGGAGGTGGAGGTGGAGGCCTAGATGCTCTGGGTGTCTTCTTTTTAACCTGTATATATATATATATATATATATATATATATAATTTTAGATCAATTGACATCATATACACACACTAACAATTTAACGTAATGTAAATTTACCATACAGTTTTAGTATAGAGGACATCCTCTTTTGGCCACAATATCACTCTGCCTTCTGCCTCACCAAGCGTTTCACAATCTGGGTGGGCATATGGCAATAGAAGATCCATCCAATTGAGGAATATACGTAGCGGGTTCACACGAACCCAACCGGATGGTAATGGAGTCCCATGAAACATTTCTCCTGGTAGGGATGGGTAAACTGATGCCTCTGCAATGACAAATTCTTTACTTTTTAGACGACATGGCTTCAACCCCTACAAATTTATGTGTAAAGAATGTTATATACATATCATCTTGAAAAGACTAGTTACTATGTCATAAAAATAATTACAATGGATTTGCTAGGTGGTGGGTCTACAGGATTACTCCCAACCTCTGTAGTTGGAGTAGAGCGGGACGCCATAGGTACTATCTACTGAGTGGCAGTCAGAGATGCCTGCCACTTGCTCATTGCTTCTTCGAGTTTCCTATCAACTATCTTATCTACCTATACATGGATAAAAGAAACGTTAGGTTCTGATTATTGAATTCTCTTTTACAGTAACATTATAAAGAAAGAATAGGTTACCTCTTCTTGTGAAAGTCCCACTTTTGGGACATGTTTGCACTGGGATGGCCCAAAGAACGCTTTGATGCCCACACCAGCGCCTGCAGCCCTAACACGTCCAGGATGCTCTGGGTTACCCTGAGCAACTGTCAATTCATCCCTTGTGCCCTTAGGGATGAACTTGCCTTGTTTCTTCAGCTCGTGTAGCTCCCTCTAATCGCCAAAAAAAAATTTGTAATTAAGTAAACACCACAAATAATCAATATTCGAACGATTGCTCTAAGAGTTGTATTTTACCATTTTTGCAGCTGCCTCAGCAGTTGCGGGCTTCCTTATTTCTCCCTTCTTATTTTTCCTCCCAGCTATCCAGACATCATGGTGAGGCAGAGGTGTGGTACCTATAGTAGAGGACTCATGAGTAGCAGCAGACTGAGTAGTAGACTCAGCTTGTAGTCTTTGGCGAATGCCTGCATACCCCTTTGGACCCATTGTGTAGTCATGCACATTCAATGCACGCCTTGCTTTTTGCACCTCACTGAGGGCCTAGTTAGTATGCACATTAATGATTTGGTTAGTAACACTAAATGTTAATCTTGAATAGGTGAATACAATGTATATTAATTAAATTGGGAGTGACGCCTAATACCTTGAATTCATCAGTTTGTCTTGAAGCAACAAACACATCCCATTCTTCTTGGTCCAGGAAGTTCCACTGTTCAGTGGTTGTTTTCTTCCTCTTGTCACCTTCTTTTATGTATTCTCGGGTGAGATTTGTCCTATAGTTCCTTAGGACTCTCCCACAACGTTGCATCACAAATTTACGATGCAGCTTTTCATCCAATTCAAATATACTCTACAAAATAGAAATGCTATTAACTAGTATCCAAAAAATTAGTAATCTACAAAATATAATTGCAAATTAATAATAACTCACACATAAATCCTTCCATATTACGTCTTTCTTCCCCTTAGGAACTTTATGCCAAGAATCTATCTTACAATCGCAATGGCTATGAGTAACATACCCAAGATATGAAACAAACGAATTATGATTCACTCCAATTGCATTTCCTGCATTATCAAAATCCACAACAAGTTTGGGTCCATTACCCCTTAGCGCTATTAACTTCTTCATCATAGTGATGCCCCTTCTCTTGTCAACTTTTTGGTGCTACTCATCAAGTGCCTCAAGTGCTTCAGAGGGTACTTGTGCATCATCAACCTAAAATTTGACAAAATAAACACACTTACAGGATATAACTATAAATGGACATGTAGATATAAATATATGATATATTTTTAAAATTTACATTGTGAGGTGGCACATTGATGTCCTCACACTCACGATAATCATCAACATGGTCATCAGGAGAATGCTCAACAATCTGAAAGTTCACATTGTAAAGTAATTCACATTGTAAATCTCACATTGTAAAGTTCACATTCACATTGTAAAGTTCACATTGTAAAGTAATTCACATTGTAAAGTTCACATTCAGAAAAATAAAACATATAAAAAATATAAACATGCCTCTAATATTGTGAATTTTTATCAATTAACAATCCTTCATTGTGATCTCCGCGCACATACAAGTTATCATTAGCTTTAATATTTACTGGTGTTGGCAACCCAACTGAGAATGGACTGGAGTCATCATACTTATCATAGTACTCTTCTTCATCTATAGGATCTTCAATGAAATATCTTTTACCATGAAGAACAACTGACCATTTATCATCTGCAGGATCATCGATATAAAATACTTGTTTCGCCTGTGATGCCAATATGAATGGTTCACCATTCTCGCCAATCTTTTCAAAGTTCACTAAAGTGAAACCCAATTCATCCACTATAACTCTTTTGGTGTTATCAACCCAATTACATTTGAAGAGTGGAATTCTGAAATCTATGTAGTCAAACTCCCATATGTCTTCAATGACACAGTAATATGACATTTTATCTTCACGTGGACTCTTATCCTTTACACTTGCAAAAAACATAGTCGACGCTTGAAGGGTGACCCCACTGTTTTGGACGACACTCTTATCATCTTAGCGCTTTGTGTAATATGTGAATCTATTAATGTCATACCCTTCATAAGACATCACATTCACTTTTGGTTTAAAGGCGAGGCATTTGATAGTTTCAGTAATATCATCTGTTGTTTGAGATAGTTGATGTAAGACTTTATCTTCAAACCACTTAATAAATGTCTTGTTATGCTCTCTAGCAAGCCACATTGTATTGGCTCGAGGATATTGTCTCTTGATGAAATTGATATGTTCCTCGATATAAACACTCACTTTGTCCATGTTGTGTAAAATATACAAGTGACCTTGTTCCAACTACTCACAGATGATTACTTTCACCCGTGATACCAAAATTCCTTTGCCAAATTGCTCCTCAATATTCTTGTCATTACCAGGAGTGTCATCACCACTGAGAAAGTCACTGCAAAAATCCATAACCTCTCTCGCCACATAACCCTCAATAATACTCCCTTCAGGATGATAACGGTTTCGAACATCACTTTTAAAAACACTCATGTATCATTCAAAGGGATACATCCAATGCAAGAAAACTGGTCCCAACATTTTCACTTCCCTAGTCAAGTGGACAACAAGATGTACCATGATATCAAAGAACGATAGAGGAAAATACATCTCAAGCTGACATAGGATAACAACCACTTCTCTTTGCAAATTATCGAGAGTATCAGGGTCAATAACTTTGCTGTATAGACTGTTGAAAAAGAAACAAAGTCTGGTGGTTGCAAACCTTACATGCTTCGGCAATATTGATCAAATTTCCACAGACAATATTTGTTGCATTAGAGTGTGACAATCATGAGATTTAAGACCTATCAACTTCAGATCTTTCATTGATACCAATCTACGGATGTTGGATGAGTAACCCTGCGGCACCTTAACATTTATCAAACATTCACAAAAAGCTTTCTTCTCCTTTCTAGACAATGTGTAACAAGCGGGAGGTAAGTATGTTCTCCGATTTCCCATTTCACGTAATTCTGTTAATTCTGACCTTATTCCCATTTCACGTAGGTCTAGTCTAGATTTTATCCCATCTTTAGACTTACCTGGTATATTCAACAAAGTACCAATGACACTATCACAAACATTTTTCTCAATGTGCATGACATCAATACAATCCCTGACTATCAAAGAACTCCAATAAGGAAGATCCCAAAATATTGACTTCTTCTTGAATAAAGATTTGTCACTCCGTGTGGCCATAGTACATTGTGATCTCTTACCAAATTCATTGAAAAAGTCTTTTACTCTTTCATAAACAACCTCCCCTGGTATATGTTCAGGTGCACTCCGTTCCTCATTCAATCCATTGAATGCTTTGTGCTTCATACGATACAGATGGAATTTTGTAAGAAACCTTCGATGACAGAGATATACAGTCTTACCACCATGTTTTAGTCTTGTTGAATCAGTATTCTCTTCACACATAGGACACGCTTTAGCTCCTTTGACACTATATCCAGACAAATTCCAATATGCTAGAAAGTCATTAATAGTGCAAAACAACATAGCATGCAAACGAAATGTCTCTCTTTGTGAAGCATCATAGGTCATCACACTTTCACCCCAGAGTTTCTTTAAGTCATCAATCATAGGTTCAAGATAAACATCGATATCATTTCCAAGTTTTTTAGGGCCCGATATCAACAATGACAACATTACATACTTATTTTTCAAACACAACCAGGGAGGAAGATTGTATATAACAAGCATGACTGGCCAAGTGCTATGTTGGCTGCTCAATGTCCCGTACAGATTCATCCTATAACATCCTTGACCTATGTTATGCTTAAACCTAGATGTTTTTCTTAATGAAGTTGATAATATTCTCTCTCTTATCTCTCTAAAAGTAATTAAGGCTCAAGAGGAACTTATATTTCAATTTTAGTCCCTTTTGAATAATGTTGAAACAATGTTTTGTTAGTTTGGACCAAAGTGCAAATTACCCAAGTTGAGGGATTAACTTGCAAATTGTACATGATACAATGTTCCTCATGCGTTGAAGCATCGTGGGAATGAGTAAGATGCAGTAGTATGGCTTCTACAAGCCTAAATAGAAAGAAAGAGCCTGTTGAGCAATGTTTGTGCATTAAGACCTAGTTTTGGTGTAATGTGCAATTTACCCAAAATCTAGGGTTCAATATGCAAAATACCACTTCAAGAGGGTCCCTCATGATTCTTGGCATCATGTAGAGAAAATAATTTGAGAGGGATGCCTCATTTGAATCATTTTGAAGGAGAGAAAATCTTGATATTAAAATAATTAAGATTTAAGCATAATTGAAACCCTAATTCAATTCAATGGAAAAATAATTACATTAATTGGATTTACCTTCAACCAAAACTATAATGGTCGAGTTTGGTTATGTTTGGACGTCCTTGTGCCTTGCAAAGGCAAAGGAAATATCTACCTGAGTGGAGAACCCACTCACATTAAGAAAACAAAAAGAAATATCCACTCACTTATGGATATTATTATAATATGATTTAAGGTGCTTAGTTTGTTTTCCTTTAAATCGTGGATAATTGAGAGGAATAAGAGGCAAAGAGGATAGCCTCGTCCCTAAGGAAAAGAAGGGGGCATATGGCAAGAAAGTTGAGGAGATAATTCCTACTTTCTCTCTCTTAAATGAATTTTCAATAAAATTCATATATAAGCTCCTTTATCTTTGAGGTGAAAGGATAATTTCGAATCCACTTTCACTTCTTGCTTGTAAAAACGAACAAGGGAGCTTGGAGAAACAGGAGGACGACCCACCAACCTGTTGGTAAGCTTCTTGACCTTCTTTCACCTTGAATCCATGGTGGAAATTACAAATCAATGCATGATTTCTTCTTATCTCGATTCCCTTTTCAATTCTAACCATTCCTTTTCACTCAAAGCTTGAGGACTAGCCTTAGGATAGTAAAAGGAGTTGCATCCACCATTTTTGATGTGAGCTTGAAGCTTTGGAGCTCAATTGAAGGTAGGTTATATAACTTGAACCCTTGAACTGTTTTATTGATTCCATATCTTCATCAATTGTTGATTCTTTCCTTGTTTCTGAAATTTTATTTGGTTGATTGATGCAATCACCATGAAAATCATAGAAAGCTTCGTGAGTTTATAGCTTGACGATGATGACATCATCATAAGAACACACCTCCATAAATATCTATTGCAAACGGTTTTGTAACCTTGGTCCAAACAGTTTCACCAAACCGTTTGGAGGATTTGATCCCAAACCATTTAGAAGGGTTGACCATTTGGATGGGTTGACCATTTGAGGTCAGGACCCTAGTACATTTTGGATGATGATCCAATGGATCCAATTGATTGATTCAATATATGGACAATCTTCCAAGTAGAAACCCTAATCGAGTTGAGTGCTGAATTCTCCGTTGATTGAGTTAACTTTTGGGTTGACTAACCCAAACGGTCTCAAGACCATTTGGAGGTCACCCAAACGGTCTCAAGACAATTTGGAGGTCAACCAAGATCGTTTGGAAGTTTATGATGAAGTATAACTGGATGGTTAAAGATCCAATGATATTACATTGAAATACAATCAATAGCTCAATTGATGATTGATTCAATGATGCAAACCCTAATTGAATTCCATAGATTGTAATGATAGATTGGGAAAACAGTCTCAAGACCATTTGGAGGTCATCCAAATGACCTCAAGACCGTTTTAGGTCAGGTCATGACATAGCTAAGTGGTTATTCAATGATTGCAATCGAATTAGTTCCACAATGTCAATCATTGATGGTTCCTTGATTTCAAAACCCTAATTGATGGTGTCTTGATTATAAACCCTAGTTCAATTGGGTTCAAAAACCTAATTGAAGGTCTAATTGAAGGGTGATTTAATGGTTCAATTCAAGAATAAATCAGTGGCTCAATTGATAGATGGTTCTATGATTGAAACCCTAAATTGACTAAGTGATGGAAGAACCTTTTGGTCCATTCGGTTTTGAGAGAGTTTGGACCAAACAGTCTCAAGACCATTTGGGATCAAATGGTCTCAAGACCATTTGGGTCCAAACGGTCTCAAACCATTTAGAGACCCAAGTTCATTCGGTTTCAATATGTCTTGTCTAAACAGTTTCAATCACCAACCTTACTAAACGGTTTGAAATCGTTTGAACTTATTGGTCAAGACCGTTTGAGGTCTAAGTGACCAAGACCGTTTGGGGTCTAAGTGACCGAGAATTTTTGAGGTTCGAATTGGTTAAACCATTTAGACAGCTAATATGATTAAAGGTCAGTTAGCTACTTGATTTATAAGGATATAGACTAAAGGTGATCATAATGGTTAACCCTAACTGTGTGTACTTAAATGAAGAGCTGACCTAGACCAATCTTGAACTACTTAACATCCGAGAGAGGATGATAGAGAAAGAAAGATAGAGAGGAATGCTTATATAATTAATCCCTAATTATCTCATTATGAATAAAATATGTGATTAGGGTTTGATCCATAATAATGAGATGATGAAACCCTAATTGAAAAGATTATTGAGCCACTGACCTAATTTAGGGCAAAGCTGAGTGAAACCCTAATCTAGGGTGATGATGTAACCCTAATTTGGGTAATGAGGTATGAGAAACCCTACTTGAATGTGAATGGTAAACCCTAAACCCTAAAATGGGGTAAAGGTATATGAAACCCTAATATAGGGTAATGCTACAAATGCTAAGTGAATCCCTAACACTGGGTGATGTGCTGTGAAATCCTAATTTTAGGTAACACTATGTGAAACCCTAATAAAGGGTAATGCTACAAATGCTAAGTGAAGCCCTAACACTGGATGATGTGCTGTGAAATCCTAATTTCAGGTAACATTATGTGAAACCCTGATATATGAGGATGTTATGTGAAACTCTAAAGTAGAGTAATGTTATGTGAAACCCATATTTATGGGAGATGCTATGTGAACCTTAATTTATAAACAAGGAAAATCCTATTCCTAATAATGGAATAGTGATCAATATATTGACAAGTGTAACATCTAAAGAGGTTGATAGTGGATATCCTTATATCAATAGTTCCTAACTCAAAGATGAGTCCATATCATTAGCAATGGTTGTATTTTCTAAATACAATGACTTGTGACCAATACATTACATGATAAATGTGATGAACTGGTGTCTAAAGTATTAGTATGGGAAATACCCTAATACAAGCTAAATGGGTGATCTCAAGTAAGGTAATGGTGATGAGGGAAGTGATACATCAAAATATGATAGATATCACATCCAACACCTCAAGTGTGATATACCTTAATGTATTTTAAATCCAATATATTCGGATGAGTGACACATGAAGTGTGTCATGTCAGTTGTTACATTCATATGTAATGCACTTTGATAAGTGTAGGCTAACGTGCCTTATGAAAAGGTTAATCCAAATCAATAGACTATGATGCAATCATATTTTGGTAAAGATGAGAGAGAAACTTATACTTTGTGTTGATAATTCATTTAATGATGAATGATGAGAATAAATAAGTATGATTGAATACTTATGTTATCCATATTGATTCCTAGTTGTGTGAAGCAATGAAATAGGACTTGACCATTAATAACATGATCTTGAGAACCTATATGGTTATTTATGGAAAACCCTAATACATGGTAATGCTATGTGAAACCCTAATACAGGGTAATGCCATGTGAAACCCTAATATAGGGTAATGCTATGTGAAGCCCTAATACAGGGTGATGCTATGTAAAATCCTAACACAGAGTAATCCTATGTGAAGCTCAAATATAGACTGATGAGTTATGATTGTAATAAGAAAACCCTTGTATTGCATGGTACTAATATATAATTGTTATCATGAGTACTAATCATGTAGGTATGTTGAGATGATGAGCATAGCCAAGTATGGGCTATGATGCTCTGTATATTGAAAATGTTTTATAGGCCTTATAAGCCTTCATATGATTTGTTGCTTAATGAGAGGTAACCTGAAATTAGTGAGCCCTATGTGCCATATAATGTTTAAATTATTGAAATTGGTTATAGGTTTCATAAGCCATAATATGCCTTGTTGCCTATTAAGGGGTAATAAGAGGCGATATGAGCTTTGTGAACTATGTGGAATACTTTGTGAAACAATAATCATAATGTCCTTGGTCAGATGACCTGATGTTATTAAGTTACCTAATAAGTGGTAACAAGTATTCTATGATGAGTTAAGGGTTTGAATACCCATATTCTATAATCATGATGATGAACTTGTTAAGAAATGGAAATGTGATTGATGAGATGAGGGATTAAGATCCCGGTACTTTGTTAAAAGAATATGGCTACAGGCCATGACTCCACAAAGACAATGCCAGTCATTAGCTATGTGATCTAAGCCTGAAGAGAATATATGCTGCGGTTATAACTCTATAGTAAATAAATGTTATACATGTTTTTCACATTCCTTATTGGATAAGTGACATGATGCTCCATCAGGATACAGTTGCAATGCTTCAGATAAGGATAATGTTCTAATCTGTTAAACAATGAATTAACTGATGTTAAGCAATTATGATTCCTCTATTCAGTTTTATCTTAATAAACTGCAATAACAATGTTTCTAGCAGAGAGTTATATCTCTCGCTGGGGCAATTTTACAATTGTCTCACCCCTGTGGGTACCACATTTTTAGGTGGATGCGGACAAGGAGGCAGGAATCCTTCAATAGGCAGAGGACAACAACAACAACAGCATGAACAACAGTGAATTCTCAGGTGGAGACACTGGCTGATATGTGTTATATAGATGTACATAGAGTCCTATGTATCGTCTCTGTACTCTCAGGTCCTTAGAGTAGTAGTTAATGCTTTTGAGATTTTAGCTTAGTGCTTCGAGATTTCATATTGCCTGTGTCTAGTTTAACAGAGCAGTTGATGCATGTAATCCTCAGAGAAAGATGATACATGACATGTACTGGTGAACCAGTATGTAATTAAGTTACTCCAGTTCTTTATGAAAGAGTTTTCCTATGTGTGTATCTCTTTGTAATATGGTTTTAATTTTTAGTGATTTTTGGTAATCCGCTGCTTAGTGATCACTTCCGCTTAAGTTAATAATGTTTTATTCGAACAATGTGTCACAATTTAGTGGTATCAGAGCTTTAGGTTTGTTGAATCTACAGAGACATAGGACTAAGATGTTTAGTCTGTTCTAGTGTCTTCCAGTTCATCTGATAGTGACTTCTACTCATATAGGAGGAGAAGAAAAACTTGAAGATGTCTGGGACACACGAAGAACACGCTACTGATAGTAGTGTTGCTGCACCAGGAGGAGGTGCAAGAGACCAGAATAGGGAAGAGCTTGTACCTGAACAGCCCCAGATTGACCCATCTATGATAGAAAACCCAACCCTCCATTCTCTATTTGAGAAATTCCTGACAACCATGACACACATGGAAGACAGGATGCCACCACCTGCACCTAGGGCACCAACCCACTATGAGGGATATGGAGCCGGCAAGACTTTTGAGAGGCTTCGTAGGGTTGGAGCCATAGATTATGCTGGTACATCTGATCCAACAGATGTTGATTTGTGGCTGACAGAGCTAGAGAAGGCTTTCAGGATCCTTGATATTCCTGAAGCCGAAAAGGTAAGACATGTTGTGTACCTCCTAAAAGGGAGTTTTGGTCACTGGTGGATGATAGAAGAAGATAAGAGACCAGGTGAAGAGATTGGATGGGAGGTATTCTGACGAGAGTTTGTCAGTAGATACTTCCCTAAGATGTATCTAGACAAGAAGATCTCTCAATTTGAGAAGATCAGACAAGGACAAATGAACGTTAGCGAATATGAAGCTAGGTTCATGGAGCTGTTGCAGTTTTGTCTGCATATGGCAGTTAGTGATGCGGAAAGAATTCAACATTTTGAGAAGGGGTTGAACGCCAAAATAACCACTCATGTGTCTACTTTAGAGAACAGGGAGAGGTTTTCCACTTTTGTGGAGTCGGTAAGGAGGATAGAAAGGTCTGAAATCGAGAAACGATAGACTAGTGGTAAGAAGATATACACTCTATCTCAAGGACAAAGATCAAAAAGTGTTAAGAAGCTGAGATTTTTTGCATCGAAAACACCATCGAGATTCCATACCCAGACGCAATGGACGTCAAGTAGGGGTAGGGATCGTAGTATTTCTCTAAGTAGAGCCCCCAACATAGCATCAACATCGGTGATTGGATCTCACATACCCTATTTTGCACCCAGGATCTGTTACCAATGTAGACAACTGGGACATCTAGCAAAGGATTGTCCAGACAGGAATTCAATGACGACTCAACCCCAGGGGCACAGTCAGCAAGGCTCATAAAGGAGGCAGTTTTCTAGTAATATTAGAGGATGTGGGCAAGCATCCCAAGCTGGTTCATCAACACCTAACAATCGAGCACATGGTCAACAACAAACAACTATGAGGTTCTATGCAATGAATCAATCTGATGTAATAGTTAACCCTCGGGTTGTGACAGGTCAGATGAAATATATTCATTCTGATATTTGATTTTATGATTCTATGTGTTAAAAATAAGAAAGTAGTTGTTTTTGAACTTTCCATGACTAGTCCTATAAGGACACAAGTAAGATGAGAATTTACATTTTACTCAGTGCCCCCCTTAAAATGATTTATAATCTCTTTTATCTGTGTGATAAAAGATGAGATATAGAAGTGATGTCTGAAGAAAATCTAGAAATGAAAAATTCTGTGTGTATAATGATATGAAAAGTGAGGAACAATATAGTAAATAAAGTGCATACTACCTAATCTCAATACTTGTATACCTTGGCCAGACATATGATTATTGGAGATAAGGCAAGTTTGGAACTCTTAGATTGTTATCTTTCTGGTTACTCTGATCAAGTAGTCATTCTGAAACAATCTAGAGAGTATAATGAAATTAAATAGGAACTGCTAAGTGAACTTTTCCAATTAAATAGGAAATTGCTCAGTGAACTTTCCCAATTAAATAGGAACTGCTAAGTGAACTTTTACAATTAAATAGGAATTTTCTCAATGAACTTTCCCAATTAAATAGGAACTGCTAATTGAACTTTTCCAATTAAATAGGAAATTTCTCAGTGAACTTTCCCAATTAAATAGGGACTGCTAAGTGAACTTTTCTAATTAAATAGGAAATTGCTTAGTGAACTTTCCCAATTAAATAGGAACTGCTAAGTGAACTTTTCCAATTAAATAGGAATTTGCTCAATGAACTTTCCCAATTAAATAGGAACTGCTAAGTGAACTTTTCCAATTAAATAGGAAATTGCTCAGTGAACTTTTCCAATTAAATAGGAAATTGCTCAGTGAACTTTCCCAATTAAATAGGGACTGCTAAGTGAACTTTTCCAATTAAATAGGAAATTGCTCAGTGAACTTTCCCAATTAAATAGGAACTGCTAAGTGAACTTTTCCAATTAAATAGGAAATTGCTCAGTGAACTTTCCCAATTAAATAGGAAATGCTAAGTGAACTTTTCCAATTAAATAGGAAATTGCTCAGTGAACTTTCCCAACAACATAGGGATTGCTGAAGTGAACTTTCCCAATCATATAGGGTTTGTTAAGTGAACTTTCCCACCCACATTGGGTTTGCTAAGTGAACTTTCTTAAACAAATAAAGGATTGCTGAGTGGATTACCTCTGTTAAATATATATGTTTCCTCTTTGATGAACAACCTTGGGTAATGATAGGGGTATGTTCCTTTATGTTTCTTCCTTTCATTTACATGACAATCAAGTAAGTATTATGACAGTTGATGCACATGGATTAGAAATAATCCATTGATGGATACTTAGAAAAGTATCAATTTGCTTTGGACTTTGGTTCCAAAATGATGATATATGGAACAAGCAATGTCCTAAAATAAAAGAAATACTGTGTGCATGTGTACCCTTAGAGGTAACAGTAGGGAATCGAATATGATAAGGATGAGATGTGTTATCAATACATATGATGAATACCAAAGTAAGGTATTTATGCTGGTTACCTATATTGGTCAACTATGAAATCAATCTAGTTACAAAAAAAAATATGAACATCATATGTTAGGGGTTTATGCTCTGCATAAATATAAACATTGATAAGGTTGAACTAATGGAAGGGACAAGTGTAATTATGGTGGAAAAGTTTATCAAGTTGAAAATATTTCCTTAGTATAACCCTGTGTGGGAGAACTTTGTGTGAATTAAAGATCTATATTATCTTCATGATATTGAGATGATAATTAGATACTTGATGACATGAGTAACAACTATCTTTTGTTATCTGGGATTTCAGGGATGAAATCCTTGTTAGGGGTTTATAATTTGTAACATCCCTGACATGGGTTATGCTTAAACCTAGATGTTTTTCTTAATGAAGGTTATAATATGCTCTCTCTTATCTCTATAAAAGTAATTAAGGCTCAAGAGGAACTTATATTTCAATTTTAGTCTCTTTTGAATAATGTTGAAACAATGTTTTATTAGTTTGGACTAAAGTGCAAATTACCCAAGTTGAGGGGTTAACTTGCAAATTGTACACGATACAATGTTCCTCATGTGTTGAAGCATCGTGGGAATGAGTAAGATGCAATAGTATGGCTTCTACAAGCCTGAATAATAAGAAAGTGCCTGTTGAGCAATGTTTGTGTATTAAAACCTAGTTTTGGTGTAATGTGCAATTTACCCAAAATCTAGGGTTCAATATGAAAAATACCACTTCAATAGGGTCCCTCATGATTTTTGGCATCAGGTATAGAAAATAATTTGAGAGGGGCGCCTCATTTGAATCATTTTGAAGGAGAGAGAATCTTGATATTAAAATAATCAAGATTTAAGCATAATTGAAACCCTAATTCAATTCAATGCAAAAATAATTACATTAATTGGATTGCCCTTAAACCAAAACTATAATGGTTGAGTTTGGTTATGTTTTTACGTCCTTGTTCCTTGCAAAGGCAAAGGAAATATCTACGTGAGTGGAGAACCCACTCACATTAAGAAAACAAAAAGAAATATCCACTCACTTATGGATATTATTATAATATGATTTAAGGTGCTTAGTTTGTTTTCCTTTAAATCGTGGATAATTGAGAGGAATATGAGGCAAATAGGATAGCCTCGTCCCTAAGGAAAAGAAGGGGGCATGTGGAAAGAAAGTTGAGGAGATAATTCCTACTTTCTCTCTCTTAAATGAATTTTCAATAAAATTCATATATAAGCTCCTTTATCTTTGAGGTGAAGGGATAATTTCGAATACACTTTCACTTCTTGCTTGAAAAAACGACCAAGGGAGCTTGGATAAACAGGAGGATGACTCCCAACCTGTTGGTAAGATTCTTGACCTTCTTTCACCTTGAATCCATGGTGGAAATTACAAATCAATGCATGATTTCTTCTTATCTCGATTCCCTTTTCAATTCTAACCATTCCTTTTCACTCAAAGGTTGAGGATGAGCCTTGGGATAGTAAAAGGAGTTGCATCCACCATTGTTGACGTGATCTTGAAGCTTTGGAGCTCAATTGAAGGCGGTTAATGTAACTTGAACCCTTGAACTTTGTTATTGATTCCATATCTTCATCAATTGTTGATTCTTTCCTTATTTCCGAAATTTTATTTGGTTGATTGATGCAATCACCATGAAAATCACATAAAGCTTCATGAGTTTATAGCTTGATTATGATGACATCATCATAAGCACACACCTCCATAAATATCTATTGCAAACAGTTTTGTAACCTTGGTCCAAACGGTTTCACCAAACCGTTTGGAGACCAAACGGTTTCACCAAACCGTTTGGAGGATTGGATCCCAAACCATTTAGAAGGGTTGACCGTTTGGATGGGTTGACCGTTTGAGGTCAGGACCCTAGTACATGTTGGATGATGATCCAATGGATCCAATTGATTGAATCAATATATGGACAATCTTCAAAGTAGAAACCCTAATCGGATTGAGTGTTGAATTCTTCATTGATTGAGTTAACTTTTGGGTTCACTAACCTAAATGGTCTCAAGACCATTTGGATGTCACCCAAATGGTCTCAAGACCATTTGGAGTTCAACCAAGACCGTTTGGAAGTTTATGATGAAGTATGATTGGATGGTTAAAGATCCAATGATATTACATTGAAATACAATATATAGCTCAATTGATGATTGATTCAATGATGCAAACCCTAATTGAATTCCATAGATTTTAATGATGGATTGGGCAAACGGTCTCAAGACTATTTGGAGGTCATCCAAATGACCTCAAGACCATTTGAGGTCAGGTCATGACATAGCTAAGTGGTTATTCAATGATTGCAATCGAATTAGTTCCACAATGTCAATCATTGATGGTTCCTTGATTTCAAAACCCAAATTGATGGTGTCTTGATTATAAACCCTAGTTCAATTGGGTTCAAAACCCTAATTGAAGGTCTAATTGAAGGGTGATTTAATGGTTCAATTGAAGAATAAATTAGTGGCTCAATTGATAGATTGTTCTATGATTGAAACCCTAAATTGATTAAGTGATGGAACAATCTTTTGGTCCATTCAGTTTTTAGAGAGTTTGGACCAAACGATCTTAAGACCGTTTGGGATCAAACGGTCTCAAACTGTTTAGAGACCCAAGTCCATTCGGTTTCAATATGTCTTGTCTAAACGGTTTCAAGAACCAACCTTGCTAAACGGTTTCAAACCGTTTGAACTTATTGGTCAAGATCGTTTGAGGTCTAAGTGACCAAGACCATTTGGGGTATAAGTGACCAAGACTTTTTGAGGTTCAAATTGGTTAAACCATTTAGACACCTAATATGATTAAAGGTTAGTTAGCTACTTGATTTATAACGATATAGACTAAAGGTGATCATAATGGTTAACCCTAACTGTGTGTACTTAAATAAAGAGTTGACCTAGACCAATCTTGAACTACTTAACATCCTAGAGAGGATGATAGAGAAAGAAAGAGAGAGAAGAATTCGTATATAATTAAGCCCTAATTCTTTCATTATGAATAAAATATGTGATTAGGGTTTGATCCATAATAATGAGATGATGAAACCCTAATTGAAAAGATTATTGAGCCACTAACCTAATTTAGGGAAAAGCTGAGTGAAACCCTAATCTAGGGTGATGATGTAACCCTAATTTGGGTAATGAGGTATGAGAAACCCTACTTGAATGTGAATGGTAAACCCTAACCCCTAAAATGGGGTAAAGGTATATGAAACCCTAATACAGGGTAATGCTACAAATGCTAAGTGAAGCCCTAACACTAGGTGATGTGTTGTGAAATCCAAATTTCAGGTAACACTATGTGAAACCCTAATACATGGTAATGCTACAAATGCTAAGTGAAGCCCTAACACTGGGTGATGTGCTGTGAAATCCTAATTTTAGGTAACACTATGTGAAACCCTGATATATGAGGATGTTATGTGAAACTCTAAAGTAGAGTAATGTTATGTGAAACCCATATTTATGGGAGATGCTATGTGAACCTTAATTTATAAACATGGAAAATCATATTCCTAATAATGGAACAGTGATTAATATATTGACAAGTGTAACATCTAAAGAGGTTGATAGTAGATATCCTTATATCAATAGTTCCTAACTCAAAGATGAGTCCATATCATTAGCAATGGTTGTATTTTCTAAATACAGTGACTTGTGACCAATACATTACATGATAAATGTGATGAACTGGTGTATAAAGTATTAGTATGGGAAATACCCTAATACAAGCTAAGTGGATGATCTCAAGTAAGGTAATGGTGATGATGGAAATGATACATCAAAATATGATAGATATCACATCTAGTACCTCAAGTGTGATATACCTTAATGTATTTTAAATCCAATATATTCGGATGAGTGACACATGAAGTGTGTCATGTTAGTTGTTACATTCATATGTAAATCACTTTGATAAGTGTAGGATAACATGCCTTATGAAAAGGTTAATCCAAATCAATAGACTATGATGCAATCATATTCTGGTAAAGATGAGTGAGAAAC
Organism: Alisma plantago-aquatica; assembly: GCA_963693085.1. NCBI lineage: Eukaryota > Viridiplantae > Streptophyta > Magnoliopsida > Alismatales > Alismataceae > Alisma > Alisma plantago-aquatica. The sequence goes on from OY856411.1 coordinate 1,280,886,666, forward strand.
TTATACTTTGTGTTGATAATTCATTTAATGATGAATGATGAGAATAAATAAGTATGATTGAATACTTATGTTATCCATATTGATTCCTAGCTGTGTGAAGCAATGAAATAGGACTTGACCATTAATAACATGATCTTGAGAACCTATATGGTTATTTATGGAAAACCCTAATACAGGGTAATGCTATGTGAAACCCTAATACAGGGTAATGCCATGTGAAACCCTAATATAGGGTAATTCTATGTGAAGCCCTAATACAGCGTGATGCTATGTGAGATCCTAACACAGAGTAATCCTATGTGAAGCTCAAATACAGATTGATGAGTTATGAATGTAATAAGAAAACCCTTGTATTGCATGGTACTGATATATAATTGTTATCATGAGTACTAATCATGCAGGTATGTTGAGATGATGAGCATAGCCAGGTATGGGCTATGATGATGTGTATATTGAAAATGTTTATAGGCCTTATACGCCTTCATATGCTTTGTTGCTTAGTGAGAGGTAACCTGAAATTAGTGAGCCTTGTGTGCCATATAATGTTTTAATTATTGAAATTGGTTATAGGTTTCATAAGCCATAATATGCCTTGTTGCCTATTAAGGGGTAATAAGAGGTGATATGAGATTTATGAACTATGTGGAATACTTTGTGAAACAAGCATCATAATGTCCTTGGTCAGATGACCTGAAGTTATTAAGTTACCTAATAAGTGGTAACAAGTATTCTATGATGAGTTAAGGGTTCGAATACCCATATTCTATAATCATGATGATGAACTTGTTAAGAAATGGAAATGTACTTGATGAGATGAGGGATTAAGATCCCAGTACTTTGTTAAAAGAATATGGCTACAAGCCATGACTCCACAAAGACAATGCCAGGCATTAGCTATGTGATCTAAGCCTGAAGAGAATATATGTTGCGGTTATAACTCTATAGTGAATAAATGTTATACATATTCTTCACATTCCTTATTGGGTAAGTGACACGATGCTCCATCAGGATACAGTTGCAATGCTTCAGATATGGATAATGTTCTAATCTGTTAAACAATGAATTAACTACTGTTAAGCAATTATGATTCCTCTGTTCAGTTTTATCTTAATAAACTGCAATAACAATGTTTCTGCCAGAGAGTTATATCTCTCGCTGGGGCAATTTTAAAATTGTCTCACCCCCGTGGGTACCACATTTTTAAGTGGATGCGGACGAGGAGGCAGGAATCCTTCAATAGGTGGAGGACAACAACAATAGTAGTAGGAACAATAGTGAATTCTTAGGTGGAAACACTGGCTGATATGTATTGTATAGATGTACATAGAGTCCTATGTGTCGTCTCTGTACTCTCAGGTCCTCAGAGTAGTAGTTAATGCTTTCGAGATTTTGGCTTAGTGCTTCAAGATTTCATACTTCCTGTGTCTAGTTTAATAGAGCAGTTGATGCATGTAATCCTCAGAGAAAGATGATACAAGACATGTACTGGTGAACTGGTATGTAATTAAGTTATTCTGGTTCTTTATGAAAGAGTTTTCCTATGTGTGGACCTCTTTGTAATATGGTTTTAGTTTTTAGTGATTTTTGGTAATCTGTTGCTTAGTGATCGCTTCCGCTTAAGTTAATAATGTTTTATTCAAACATTGTTTCACACATCCCATCTGTACAAAGCCCAAGTCTTAAATTCCTGACTTCTTCACCAAATTCAGGGTACAATAGATCAATCTTCTTCTACTGTGGGGAATCAGACACATGTCGTAGGATCCCATCATTATTTTTCTTAACATCTGCATGCCACCTCAAATTCTTCGCATCTATTAGATTGGCAAACAAGCATTGAAACCGTGATATTATAGGTAGATACCACATCACCTTGGCAGGAGAGCCAGTTTTGGACTCCCCCGAAGTCATCAATTTATACCGTGAAGCACCACATTTTGGACAATATTTCAAATCCACATAGTCCTTTTGAAATAATACACAATCATTCGGGCATGCATGTATCTTCTTGGCATCCATTCCCATTGGGCACAACAATTTCTTTACCTGGTATGTTGAGATTGGCAGCTCGTTTCCTTCAGGAAGCATTTCTTTCAACAAAGACAACAATAACGTGAAGCTTTTGTCGCTCCATCTATTGTTAGCTTTCAGCTGATACAATCTCAACACAGTGCTAAGCTTCGTAAACTTAGTACAACCTGTGTATAACGATATCTCAGCATCATGCACAATGTTTCTAAAATGGGAGGTGGATCAATGTGCTCTACCCCACAACTATCCAGCATCGCATCAACGATGTCTACTGGAACTGGTTTATTCACATCTACATCATTGGAGGCAGTTTCTTCTTCCACACAAGCACTACTATCGACATCCACTGGTTTTGAGTTTGAAATCTCTCCATGCCAGTGCCATTCTATATAGCCTTGTATAATCCTGTTGCACATGACATGACTTTTGATTTTGTCACCAGTGCTGACTTTCAAGTTTTTACCGCAATGCCTACATGGACAGTAGAACCTATCTCCAGGTTGTTTCCTATGTTGCTCGGAAAATCTAATAAATTGGTCAAGACCAGATATAAACTCTGGGGTGCAGCGATTGCGAATGGACATCCATGATCTATGCATTCTATGATCAAAGAGAAAGCAAGTATATATTATAACAAGATTAGGGTCTAGGGTTAACATATTAGAGATTTTGCATGGTTAAAACTTTAGGCCAACAAATACATGTGTTTTAATTCTTATATATAATAAATATGTACCACCTATCCCATTCTTGAACACCTAATCTCACTAGTAAGTGTATAATGTGTATTGGGTTTTCAAGAAAATTTTGGCAGCATTTCCCCACTGTTCTCCAAGTACAGATGTACTTAGAGAACAAACAAGGAAATGCTACTGGAATTTTCTTGAAAACCAAATACACATTATACACTTACATCCTAAGTGAGCTTAGGTGTTCAAGAATAGTCCCAAACTGGGGACTATCTAAGATTTACTCCTAATGAGTAAATCTTGGATGGGTTTCTAGGCCAACAAATACATGTGTTGTCATTCTATAACATTGATTTCAACATTTTGAGTGTCCATGCATGTTCATCATCAAGATAAAGATTACACATAAATTAGTATGACCTAGGGATGGAGAGATTCATAATTGATTTCAAAATTTCAAACTAGCTCATGCATTATCATCAATATACATCATACAATAGGGATTCATGTAGATGTTAGGGTGACACATCACTACAAAACCAGAGATTTAACATTAGGGTTTTAATATCTTACATAGATTGATCACAAGATTTCAGAAATATAGTTAATTCAAAATTATGGTGAAATGTGTATTAGGGTTTTAATATCTTAATTCAACATGCATCAAAATTTACAGAATTAGGTCAAGCATTAGTATTCAATTGCAAATGTATCCTGCTCCCTCCTTACCAAATGGATAAAAGAAAGGCCACGACCGTGTGGGTTGGCCGCGGCCGTGGCTGTGACCATCCCACACAGTCGTGGCCTTGCTATAATCCATTTGCCAGCACGGCCGTGGTAGGCCAACACAGCCACGGATGTGGCCATCCCACACAGTCGTGACCTTGCTATAATCCATTTGGTAAGGAGAGGGAGCAGGAAGCAAAAGAAGAGGTGGAGGAAAAAGAAGGGCAGCGGCCTACCTACCTGGGCAGGAAAGCAGCGGCTTGGAGAGAAGGGGCAGGCGCTGGAGCAACGTACGAACCATGGTGAGCAGGAGAAGGAGCAGGAGCAGGAGCAGGCTCAGGCGGCCGGTGAGGAGCTATAGATCAGAGCGGCGACGCCGACCAGTAGCTAGGTGCAGAGCAGGCGCGGTGAGCAGAGAGGGTGGGCGAGCAGCTGATCGAGCTAGGGCGGCAGCCGGCCTGGTGCGCAGCGGCCGAAGGACCAGCAAATAGCGTCAGTGGAGGCGAGCAACGGCACAGGAGCAGTGAGTAGAGGAATCATCACCGGACCTTAAACCGTCAATCGAGATGAATGAAATAGAGAAAGGGGAAGAGTCTGGCTCGCGCATGTGTTGTTAAGTTAACAATAGGCATTGGTTATTAAAAAAAAACCGACACATAAAACTAAAGGTGTCAGTTCTCCACACACACCGACACCTATTCTCAATGATAGTCGTCGATTTTTACTAGAAAAAAACTGACAAATATCTACATATGCCGATTAAAAAAATTGTTCTCGATTAATGACCACAGTCGTCAGTTTCTTTAGAAAACCGACGCTCAAAGTGTGTGAAAATTTTCCCGAGAACAATGCGGGAAAACCCATAAGCATTAGTCATTGTAGTAAAACCGACAACCAAAATGTGCCCAATTTTTGTCTCGCGAATAACCTTTCGTCGTCGGTTTAATAGTTAATAACCGACACCATATGTTAAATTTTAGAGGTAATTTTTTTCGCTGGAAATTTTGGATTTGGCGGTTAATTTTAGGCGTCAGTTTATTATTAGGGAACCGACACTGAATAAAAGTGATACCCGTGTCTGGTCGCCCTTCACATATAGATGTCAGTTTTTTATTAAACTGACGCTTTATGTTTTAGGTGTCGGTGTATTTGTACAACTGACGCCTTTAAAAGTGACATTATAAGCCATTTATGTAGTAGTGCCTAGATATAGTTGAGTGCATCTAGTCCACTTGATCCCCTTTTGCTCTCTTGTTTGCAAATCAAAATGTCTATATGAGTGAGATAGGATATGTGTGAGAGAGATACTGTTACGACCTCACCTTTCAGTAATCCCCAATTAAGGGAGACCAAGAGGTTGAAGCCGCATCCATTAATCCCGAATCAAAGGTTCGACATATAACCATAAACAATTATTAAATTCTAACAGACTATACTGAAAATGGTAATAAAATATTTCTTTGCATACCTTTGAAAAGTTTGGAACAAACTAAACTTCTAACCTCAGCTGAACTATTCTAACTAGTTCCTCCTTGTTCTTTAAGTCTTGAATTCACAAGGTGTCACTTTACTGTTTGTTTTTTTTCATTGTACCTAAAACGCCAACAAATAAAACGTCGGTCAGCCGTAGCTGGTATGTGGGGAAATAAATAAACATGCAACTATGGTAACAATGTAGTCACTCAATTAATCATTTAACAATCAAGATTACATTTTAAGCCAAACTACTCAATCCATACCTATCCACAACTCTGTGTTGTCCCTGTAAGGACTTATATGGTACCTCTATAAGGTGACTTGATGGACCTACCCTCTAGGCAGCCAAAGTCTTTCATGACCTGATGGACCTACCCTCTAGGTAGCCATGTACTAGGTCAGCCATTACGACATAGAGGGGACCAGGATCTGAGCTGGTAGGCACATATCTTATGTGATAATCGTATTCACTTTATAGTTGTAAGAAATAAATAAACATCTAAAAGTTTAGTTGCATTCAATGCGATTAAACATCCGAGAGTCCATCGGGAAACTAAAGCGGTTATTCATAAACGTAACCACATACCTGTCTTGGAGATCTCAAGCAACAATTTATCCAAATCCAACTAGATATCCAATCAAGCAAGCCAATCAATCAATCAAGCAAACATTGATCCTGAAAACATGTATAATGTCTAATTGTCACAATCATATCCCAAACAACTCCTTATTGACTTGGGACACCTTTCTAAGGTTTCTAAGTCTCATTAGGGTGCATTAGGGTTTCTTAGATCAATTTCTCAAACTTTATCCTTTTTAGGTCAACAAACCCTAAAACAACTTTTCCACTCATAAAAACCCTAATTACTCAAATTATCCACATTAAGGATCTTTTATGCTCAAATTGGCTTAGGATCATCACATCCTTATTTTATTCGTGGATTTACACAATTAAACCAATTAAAAGACATATTCATCAAAATTAGGGTTTTAAAGCTCATTAATGCATAATCATGCACGAAACCCTAAATTAAACCAATTATATAAAAAGATCATCCTTTTTAGATATTATTTTCACTTTTAATAACAACAGGTTAATATCAGCATGAATTATCCAAATAACATCATCTATCATCAAAACTAAGGGTTTTTCCTTAATTAAATCATTAAAGATAATAACTTTATGCCCTTTTCAAATTTCATGCATATTTAAGCACATAAACTCTAAATTAAACTAATCATGTGCAAAGTTATTCCTTTTTGAACATTATGTACCTTTTTACATTTAACAGGTTAACATCAACCCTAAAGATCCATTAAACCATTTTAAACACATTAATCATATCAAAATAGGGTTTCTTAATCTTTAATTAATCAAGGATGATAATTTGCACAACCTTTCGAACTATGATCAGATTCAGGTTATAAAACTATTTTTAATGGATTCCTCTCGTTCTCCTGATCAAAATTCATATATTACTTGCCCTAATCGGAGTTACCAATATTTAATTATGAATTTTGCAATAAAACTCTACCTGGACCAATCAGGAGACGCCACGTCATCTCATGCATGCAACACGGCCAGATTTGATTTTATAACGGAAATACGATCTTACCCCCGTGTAAGTTGCTATTTCTTCATGCCCAGGAGGGGCAAAACGGTCCAGAGTCTCCGTCTTCTACCTCTCGCGCGCCCTAGCGCGGCTAGCGGCAGGTAGCGCATCGATGAGGTTGCGCCGCCCTCCCTGGCTTTGTCGAGCCACTGGAGTTGGCTCCCCTAGCCCCGCCGCATCTCCACGTACTTCGAGATGCCCTCGGCCCACGGTTAGGACCTCCGGTTGGAGCTGCGTGCATCTGCGACCAACAGCAGACCTTGCAGCCATGCTGGTGCTACCCGACATGATCTCGAGCACGGCGATGATGGAAGAGCCTCCCTTTGGCATCGTGGGACCTCTCTCATCGATCGAGATGGACCCAAAAGTCCCTACTGCCCCCCGGTTTGCTACACTTCTACCTTAGGGTTTGTATGCCATGAACAAGAAGAAGAAATCTTGGGACGTGTGGGATCCTTCCTGGACCCGGACCAGAGGGTCTATTCTTTATATAGGGGGGGTATCCACACCCCAGATCGCTTGCCCACAAAGAAAAAAAGGCTTCTTCAACTTGAAATCCTATTCCTTTATGAAGAAGAAATCTTCTCTCTCCTCTTCATTCTTTTTAATATTATTTATTGCATGGATAATTAGAAATACGAAAATTCTCTCTCTTATTCTCTTTGTTCATGCCTTTTAATTCATTGGCCTCGAAATTATATTTTCCTTAAGTAGGAAATACTTTCTTTTAAAACCACATAATTCATTAATTATGTATTCCTTTTATCCTTTATTTTGCAATTTGGTATTCTCTCTTTCTTTCCTCTTTATTGGGACTCCTTGGATCCCAAGAAACTCAAATATTTCGAAATTCTTTTTATTGGATACTTATTATCCTTTTGGATGCATCTATATGCATTCTTTTTGAGGATTTCTCTTTATTTCTCTTTTATTTTCCTCATTAGTCTTTCTTTTAATGTTAGCAACCTCATGGATATGAAATTTCCCCAAGAAATCTCATTTATGCCTCTTCCCACTCATTTTCCACATTTTATCATTATTTTCATTTTATTTCTTAATAAAGAAATACTTAATTAATCTTTTCTTTTCTTATTGCTTTATTTATGCAACTTTGTACTCCTTGGAGCCCAAGGAACCCAAGAGGCACGAAATCCCTCTTTGGATTTGCCTTTTGGAGGTTTCCACGTATTTCTTTTTTTCAAATATTCAATTATTCATTTACTAATTGAATTTTCTTTGTTATTTTCCTTGTTATTGGGCCCAATAGCCAATAAAGCCCACAAATCAAACAACAAGGCTATCTTAAACGAAATCCAATTATTCTCAACCAAATATATGATTATTTGTTCAAACCTTTAATATGAGAAATTATATTTCTCACCACTTGAACCCAAAGATTGGGGTTGTAACATCCTTCCCTTCTTATAGGAATTTTGTCCTCAAAATTCAAACAAGCAAACAAACAATTCATGATAAGACTTTTCCATGTCCATCATTGGCCCCTATGTGGCTTTACCATACTCATGGCGCTTTCACAGAACCTTTATTATCACATATTCTTTTCTCTGAGTTCTTTCATCCTGGCGTCTATAAACTACACAGGTGACTCAGGCCATGTCAGCCTCCCTTAGGGCTCACTAGGTTCATTGCTCAGCACATGGTCGGGTACCTCACATAGTGCTCTAGATTGGACACATGGAACTCATCACACATTACTTTATCCTGAGGGGAAAGGTCATACTTAACCTTCTCCACCAAACCATATAAAAAGAACCCATGCATTGGGGACTCAGCTCTCTTAGCTATAACTTAGAGGGGTCGTATTTTCATATCACATAATCTCCCACAGTGAACTGCATGTCAGTCTACTTTGCATCTGCTCACGACTCTCATCGTCTCTAGGCTCCTTTCAGGCCTTACACAATCAAAGTGACTTCATCTACACGCACTGGGGTCCCTTTTCTAACCATCATGTGGTCCTTTTCTAACCATCATGTGGCCCTTTTCACCAACATCACCTTACTGAAGTGGTGACCGACACAACCTCCCTTACAGAGCTTCTTATAAATCCCGATACTGGCTATGGTAGTTATCTTCACATCTTTCATAGAACAAAAATTGTCTCTAACTATCACCTTGAACGAGCACACATGCCCTCATCAGACCCTTTAGTCTGGATCATACCAACCATAGTTAGGGGTGATAAACTAAACTAACATTGAGTTCTTCATGTACTTACTTCCACTTTATGAAAGGGAACCTTTAGGTCAAATTCAAGAACCTTTGAACTCGCTTCATGGTGTAGTTGAACCATCTCTCTCATGGGTAGTTCAACTAGATCTGTCCCTTAACAGAACTCTTTCTTTCTCATGTTATCTAGGTAAGGCGACCTACCATAACCCATATTGCATCTCGACCTTCCTTGGCCCAAAGAAGACCTATCACAACATCCATAGTGTTGAGCTCCCATTCCCTCTCAGGGACTCTTTTGTCCTCCATATCGTAACACTGGGTTAGTGGGGTTCGTCCTTTACCTCCTGGCTTTCATGGCTATAAACCACATGCAACTTCATCTTAAGCATCCAAAGTGCTATTGCCATTTTCCATGGTGTATGGTGATCTTCAATCATGATTTCCTATATGTCATGATTCTTCCAAGATCGATTCCTCTGAAACCCTAAACCACTCTAGTCGGGGTTTCATCACCTTCTCTTCCAAAGAAGTACATCTGAGGTTTTACCACCATCCTTTCATTGCATCCAGGACTAGACTGGCTAACCAAAAAATCATAACTTTTCAATGTTACATCTGAGTGTTATCCAAACACCTCTCCTTTTCGAACTTAAGGTTAGCCAAACAATCCTTTCTAGCTTCTAGTCAAACAATTCAGATGTATCTCAACTAGAGAATCCATTACCACTTCACATCCTTAGGTTTTAGGTAACATTGAAGACATACACTTCCACGTATTTCACTTATCATCTCACCTCAAACTCTATGTCTATCTTCAAAAAAGAATACTCTCTCATCATCATGGTGATCAAACTCAACCTGGTATAACTTGTAAGTTCCACATAGTTCATGATAAAAACATCCTCATAAGGTGACTACCTCATTCCTCTTAGTGTTTGCAAACCATCCATCATTCATTTTACCTGGGTAGGGTATCTTATCTATCCCCATTTCTCGTGGCAACGTTCCAACCTACATCCTCTCTTATCTTTGGTGTATGGCATGCGTAATGTCCTATCTCACACTCCCATAACAAGAGGAAATAAGCATTTGGCTGCAGTCCAAATACATAGTTCTTCCTGTTCCAAGAGTAGAGATGGTACATCCCACCTTGCCAGTACATCTTTAAATCTAAGTTGCAACATGCCTCGTAAGATAGACATCATGATATCAAACTAGTCTTAAACCTACCGAGGTTTATATCCTTGGTCATCTCATCTAGGTCTATAGGGTACCGACTCTTTTGGGGTCATCCCTCTTCCCTTATGCATCAAGAGAGTGCCCTACTCATCTGCCCTTTGGGTCCCATGAGTTCATGAAGGTGATCAATCTCCTAACCCATGGCCCTCAGACAATGATAGTTGTTACCTCCCGACCCTACGGTCATGTGCAACTGGGGAATTAGGAAACTCCTACTTTCATCGGTCTTATCCCTACCTGACCCTAGGATAGACTTAGGATTCTCCATTATAGTACATGTTCATTTAGAACCTTACCCAGGTCTTCATCATCTCTCCCTCTGCATTCATGGGCTGACTCTCATCCGTTCATAGGCATCATGGCAACCTGCCTACCTTGGTCAAGCCCCATACCGGTTACCTCCATGGTAACACATTCATATGCAATAGAGATGGATATCTATGGGTCTGCAGGTTCGTTCTCATACCATGTACTTTTCACTTAGCTTCTTAAGATCCTATGAGACCTCTTTAGGTTACCTTGAACCAGCAAAACTGATATACACCCTTCCAAAGGGGTCCCTCTCCCAGGATGGGAGGAAAACTATCTCTAAGATCACAAAAGCTCTTAGGTCTAGGGTTTACATCCACACGAGCCTACTTAACCCTAGCAAGCCATTAAGGTACAAGCAGATCACTTACCGTACCATGCTAGGTCATACTTATCCTCTTTTCTCAAAGTTGGATCAAGATCATACCTTTCTTTATCATCAACCGAGCTGTGAGGGGTGCATCAAATACACCTTAAACTTAAGGGGCTTCTCTTTTCCTCTATACATGAGGAGTACCATGCTCGCTTCTATAGGAACTCGAATTCTCATCATGAGCCTTAGGTACACCACTTCCCCTCTTAGGCCTAGGAACCCTAGGTTCACTTGTAGGTGCATACTCTATCTCTTAACTACAAACCAAGCATGCAAAAGGCATGACATGCACTTCTTGTCATCCTTCAACTCGAGCAACACTTAGGGTTGGGTCCTCCTTAAGGACAACCAACAAGGTACAAGGCCTCATAACCTGCTACTAAACCTTCCTAGGTCTAAGGAACTCTTCTTCATACCTCAGAAGGTAAACACCTATACCGTAGGCACATATGTACCAGAAGCTTCATATTTTCTCAAGGGTTTGGTCCCTCTAAAGGCAACCAAGTTATCATCAACTTTCAGGGATCGATCATGAGGCAACCACTATCATCCATTGTTCCTGATATCTCAGGGTTTTAGGCTTCCTACCTCCTTGCTGGGTTTCCTACTCTCTCTAGAGATAACCCCACATCCAACCTCACCATTAGAGGTCCTTTCTTCACGACGGATCAACCTCAAAGGCATGCTCTACATGGGTGAAGCCTAGGTTCGAACTTATGGTTGCTCAAGATAACTTTTTATGCTTCATCATGATTCCTTACCCAGGGTTTCATCCTACTGTCAGCACTATGACGTGCCCTAGGTGGCATCTATGCCCTACTTGCACAAGCCCATAGGGTTTCTATGGTCCTTCACTAACATCATCATCCAAGGAGCTATCCTTTACCCTAACATGCACGACCCTTCCCAGGGTTGGGTTGCTAAAGGTGCTAGGTCACCCATGGATCATATGGCATCCCAAAGGCATGTCCTTTTAAACACCTGGTCCAACTCATCTCTCTCTAACCTTCACTTAGGGTTAGGGTTAGCATCATCCTCCGAGGATGTGCCAGGTCTCTACTTGAAATGGAGATCTTTATCTCCAAGACTAACTTATCCCCCTATCAAGAAGGTATAGGCTCAGGACTCTTCTGAGGACATGACAACTTATGTCATACGACCTAAGCATGTATCTATTATTTATTTTGCGCTTAATCTATTAATCTTATGTCCATGACATCTTATTTACATGCCTTTCATTAATTTAGTGGAGGATTCCTTAAACCTTATTAACCTTACCCATACCTCAAGAGGGTGAGGAGAAGAAAGAAAACCCTAATCCTTTATGTCCTTATCAGAGTTTTTGTGATGAGAAGGGATGAATAAGATTAGAAGTCCTAAAGGTATCTTATTTCGATTCATACCCTAAGATTTTGGCCAGGAAGTCACACGGATCTGGGAGTCCTTGTATTCCGACTAGCGGTGCGGAGGAAAATCTTGCCAGCCCCCGGTCGTGATCCTTTTCTAGACACCTCCGTCTTTCGGATAATCCTCTAATAACTCCCTTGGGTTCTATGGAGTTTGTAAAATTTAATAATTATTAATGGTTAAATGAGGAACCTAAGCTCTGATACCAAATGTTACGACCTCACCTTTCAGTAATCCCCAATTAAGGGAGACCAAGAGGTTGAAGCCGCATCCATTAATCCCAGATCAAAGGTTCGACATATAACCATAAACAATTATTAAATTCTAACAGACTATACTGAAAATGGTAATAAAAATTTTCTTTGCATACCTTTGAAAAGTTTGGAACAAACTAAACTTCTAACCTCAGCTGAACTATTCTAACTAGTTCCTCCTTGTTCTTTAAGTCTTGAATTCACAAGGTGTCTATTTACTGTTTGTTTTTTTTCATTGTACCTAAAACGCCGACAAACAAAACGTCGGTCAGCCGTAGCTGGTATGTGGGGAAACAAATAAACATGCAACTATGGTAACAATGTAATCACTCAATTAATCATTTAACGATCAAGATTACGTTTTAAGCCAAACTACTCAATCCATACATATCCACAACTCTGTGTTGTCCCTGTAAGGACTTATATGGTACCTCTATAAGGTGACTTGATGGACCTACCCTCTAGGCAGCCAAAGTCTTTCATGACCTGATGGACCTACCCTCTAGGTAGCCATGTACTAGGTCAGCCATTACGACACAGAGGGGACCATGATCTGAGCTAGTAGGCACATATCTTATGTGATAATCGTATTCACTTTATAGTTGCAAGAAATAAATAAACATCCAACAGTTTAGTTGCATTCAATGCGATTAAACATCTGAGAGTCCATCGAGAAACTAAAGCGGTTATTCATAATCGTAACCACATACCTGTCTTGGAGATCTCAAGCAACAATTTATCCAAATCCAACTAGATGTCCAATCAAGCAAGCCAATCAATCAATCAAGCAAACATTGATCCTGAAAACATGTATAATGTCTAATTGTCACAATCATATCCCAAACAACTCCTTATTGACTTGGGACACCTTTCTAAGGTTTCTAAGTCTCATTAGGGTGCATTAGGGTTTCTTAGATCAATTTCTCAAACTTTATCCTTTTTAGGTCAACAAACCCTAAAACAACTTTTCCACTCATAAAAACCCTAATTACTCAAATTATCCACATTAAGGATCTTTTATGCTCAAATTGGCTTAGGATCATCTCATCCTTATTTTATTCGTGGATTTACACAATTAAACCAATTAAAAGACATATTCATCAAAATTAGGGTTTTCAAGCTCATTAATGCATAATCATGCACGAAACCCTAAATTAAACCAATTATATAAAAAGATCATCCTTTTTAGATCTTATTTTCACTTTTAATAACAACATATTAATATCAGCATGAATTATCCAAATAACATCATCTATCATCAAAACTAAGGGTTTTTCCTTAATTAAATCATTAAAGATAATAACTTTATGTCCTTTTCAAATTTCATGCATATTTAAGCACATAAACTCTAAATTAAACTAATCATGTGCAAAGTTATTCCTTTTTGAACATTATGTACCTTTTTACATTTAACAGGTTAACATCAACCCTAAAGATCCATTAAACCCTATTAAACACATTAATCATATCAAAATAGGGTTTCTTAATCTTTAATTAATCAAGGATGATAATTTACACAACCTTTCGAACTATGATCAGATTCAGGTTATAAAAATATTTTTAATGGATTCCTCTCATTCTCCTGATCAAAATTCATATATTACTTGCCCTAATCAGAGTTACCAATATTTAATTACAAATTTTGCAATAAAACTCTACCTGGACCAATCAGGAGACGCCACGTCATCTCATGCATGCAACACGGCCGGATTTGATTTTATAATGGAAATACGATCTTACCCCCGCATAAGTTGCTATTTCTTCATGCCAATGAGAAGCAAAACGGTCCAGAGTCTCCGTCTTCTACCTCTCGCGCGCCCTAGCGCGGCTAGCGGCAGGTAGCGCGTCGATGAGGCTGCGCCGCCCTCCCTGGCTTCACTGGGCCACCAGAGTTGGCTCCCCTTGCCCCGTCGCATCTCCACGTACCTCCAGACGCCCTCGGCCCGCGTCTAGGACCTCCCGTTGGAGCTGCGTGCGTCTGCGACCAACAGCAGACCTTGCAGCCATGCTGCTGCTACCCGGCATGATCTCGAGCACGGCGATGATGGCAGATCTTCCCTTTGGCATCATGGGACCTCTCTCATCGATCGAGATGGACCCAGAAGTCCCTGCTGCCCCCCGGTTTGCTACACTTCTACCTTAGGGTTTGTATGCCATGAACAAGAAGAAGAAATCTTGGGACGTGTGGGATCCTTCCTGGACCCGGACCAGAGGGTCTATTCTTTATATAGGGGGGGTATCCACACCCCAGATCACTTGCCCACAAAGAAAAGAAGGCTTCTTCAACTTGAAATCCTATTCCTTTATGAATAAGAAATCTTCTCTCTCCTCTTCATTCTTTTTAATATTCTTTATTGCATGGATAATTAGAAATACAAAAATTCTCTCTCTTATTCTCTTTGTTCATGCCTTTTAATTCATTGGCCTCGAAATTATATTTTCCTTAAGTAGGAAATACTTTCTTTTAAAACCACATAATTCATTAATTATGTATTCCTTTTATCCTTTATTTTGCAATTTGGTATTCTCTCTTTCTTTCCTCTTTATTGGGACTCCTTGGATCCCAAGAAACTCAAATATTTCGAAATTCTTTTTATTGGATACTTATTATCCTTTTGGATGCATCTATATGCATTCTTTTTGAGGATTTCTCTTTATTTCTCTTTTATTTTCCTCATTAGTCTTTCTTTTAATGTTAGCAACCTCATGGATATGAAATTTCCCCAAGAAATCTCATTTATGCCTCTTCCCACTCATTTTCCACATTTTATCATTATTTTCATTTTATTTCTTAATAAAGAAATACTTAATTAATCTTTTCTTTTCTTATTGCTTTATTTATGCAACTTTGTACTCCTTGGAGCCCAAGGAACCCAAGAGGCACGAAATCCCTCTTTGGATTTGCCTTTTGGAGGTTTCCACGTATTTCTTTTTTTCAAATATTCAATTATTCATTTACTAATTGAATTTTCTTTGTTATTTTCCTTGTTATTGGGCCCAATAGCCAATAAAGCCCACAAATCAAACAACAAGGCTATCTTAAACGAAATCCAATTATTCTCAACCAAATATATGATTATTTGTTCAAACCTTTAATATGACAAATTATATTTCTCACCACTTGAACCCAAAAATTGGGGTTGTAACAGATACTTCATTATAGACTTGTAAAGCTCTCAAAGCTTCCCTTTTCCCAACCCCTTTCTCTAAGATCAAGTTGGTGAAAGCTTCTCCATGTGAAGAAGAAGGTGCAAAGCTTATTCAAGGTTGAATAAGAAGGCGCTAAAGCTTCTTGGACTGGAATGATAAGGAAAAGGTAGAATATCTAAGAGGAGAGTGGGTAAATCCTCAAGGCTAAAGACTTGGTGTAGCATTAGATCACCTTGGTAAAGGTTTCTAGCTAGATATAAAAGTGGATAAGTCCTTGAAGGTATTAGACTCTTGCTCAAGGATAGGTAAGCCCTTTGTTCAAGATTTATTGGATCCGTTTGGTCCATAAAGAGGAGGATGAGTATCCATGGCTTGAAAAAGGAAGGTCATATTGAATGTCTTATAATGGAATACTAGTAGACATTGGTTGAAAAATCCTAGAGCTTGACCTCTCTAGGTAGTGGACTGACTTTCTTCTAGTTTGGATATTGGAACCACTCTACATAACTTGTACTTGTGTGTGCTCAATCTCTCTCATCCATACTGCATTTGTATGTTTAGATTGAAATTCAAATTCCCCATTTGCAATAGTGCTTATCAAAGTAACTTGAAGGTCTAAGAAGTTTTGTGTGAGTGTTTTTAGATCAATTCACCCCCTCTAGAGCCCTTTGATGCAACAAGTGGTATCAGAGCCACACTCTTCTCCAAAAAGATCTCCTACGAGACGAGAAGATGGGAGACAACCTACTTTGGTCTCTCAACTTGGAAGGTGGTTTCTCCATAAAACCCCCAATATTCGACTGCACAAACTTCCTTTATAAGAAGAGGTGGATGTGGTTTTACCTTCAAGGGATGATTTATGACATGTGGAAAGTAGTCATCCTTCCATACAAAGAGCCGGAGGGTGATGTAACTACTTGGGATGAAGCTACACTCAAGAAGGCATAGTTGAATACAAAGTCAATAAGCATCGTCTATGCTACCTTCACCCCCTCCAAGTTCAATTGGATCTCCTCTTGGGACACTTACCATGAGATTTGGAACAAGTTGTGCATCACCAATGAAGTTACAAATCAAGTCAAGGAGTCCAAGATCTACATGCTCAAGGGTATCCTTGAAAACTTCAAGATAGGCAAGTAGGAGAGAGTGACTGAGATGTAAACAAGTCTCAACACCATCATCAATGGACTTTCTTCATTGGGACACACCATGGATAGAGGGACCATAAACTCCAAGATTCTAAGGTCTCTCCATAAGACATGGGAATCCAAGGTGACTTCCATTGAATAAGTTAGAAGCCTTGGTGACATAGCCACTGAAGAGATCATTGGCAACCTTTAAGCTTATGATCCAAGACCTGACATGCAAGATGAAGATGAGAAGAAAGAAGAGAAGGAATCAAAGAAGATTAAAGACAATACCTTCAAAGCTCAAGTGTAGATAATGATTCTCCAACAACAACTTGCTTTTTAATTCTCTCCTCCTTCCTCAAGTGAAGATGAAGCCCCTAGTGACCATGAAGAAAACTACTCAAAGGTTAAGGACTTCAATGGAAAGCCATCCTCCTCCTCTACTCCAAGGTGCTATGAATGTGAGAAAAAGAGGCACTACAAGAATTAATGCCCCAAGGCCAAGAAGTCCTACCACAAGATCATCTCCAAGAAAAGGGAAGAGTACAAGAAGGATGCAAGTATCATAAGAAGGATAAAAAGGAAAGAAGAAGCAAGGTTGCATCCCATGCCTCATGGGGAGAGTCTTGTTCAAGTGATTCCAATTGCAATGAGAGAGAATGACATCTTTCTCTATGGCCTCTACTAGTGAAGACATTGGTGAGGTAAGCTTACATGAGTTATCTAAGGAAACTCTCATTGATATTCTTAATGCTACCCACTCTTATTATTCCAAATGCAAATCTAAGAAGAGGAGGTTAAGGAAGATCATAGATGATTTGTATGCTATGATTGATATTCTTGATCAAAATGAGAATTGCATCTTGATAGTATTGATTCCTTGCAAGGCCAGTTTCTTGATCTTGAGCCCTAATACAATGCAGTTGAAGTAGAGAATGGTATATACCTTGAGAACATAAATAGTCTCAAGGAAGAAAATGAAACCCGCCTTGATGCGATTGTCTTTCTTTAAACTGAAAATGATGATCTTAGACATGCTTGTGATGCTATTAACAATGAAAATAGGATTTATCTTGATGAAATTGTCTTTCTTAGAACTAAAAATGATAGTTTGATTGCTCAAATTAGTGATCTTTCTTCTAGACCTCCATTGCCTAGTAATGAGGTAGCTAGCATTACTCTTGAGAGAGACTCCTATCATACTAAAGCCCTTTGTTTGGAGGCTGACTTACTTCATGCACAAGATGATCTTTCTAGTTTATCTTCAATTGTCATTGCTCTTAGTGATGATAATCACAACCTTAGAGCTTCCTTGTAGGAATTCTTCAAAGGAAAAAAGTCCCTCAATGAAGTTCTAGATCACTCTACCAAACATAGCGGTAAAAGTTATTTGGGATACGAGGTAATTCCAAAGAGCAAGAGTAAGGGAAAGGGTAAGAAAAAGAGCAAGGGACCTCCAATCTTCCATGGAGAGTCATCTAGCTCTAGGAACCCTATGGTTTGTGTACATTACAAGAGTGATGACCATGACTCTACTTGTTGTCCTTATAGAGAGAAGGAGACCAACCCAAAGATGAAATGGGTCCCCAAGCTAATATCACATTCCAAGGTTTGAATTGGGCATCGACATCTTCCTTTCTTGTAGGTAAAAGGAAAATGAATTTATGATAGTGGTTGCTCAAAGCATATGATAGGTGAAATCAGACACTTCAAAAAGTTCACTAAAAAGAAAGGAGGATCAATGACATTTGGTGACAACAACAAAGGTAAAGTGGTAGGTGAGGGTGATGTAGGTGATTTACTATGCATCACGAATGTTCTTCTTCTAGATGTCCTACATCACAATTCAATTAGTGTTAGTCAATTATGTGATTATGGCTATCTTGTTCTTTTTACCTCACTAGAATGCTTGCTTCTGGATTCCCTCTCCTAAAATGTTATATATAAGGGAACTAGAAATGGTAATCTCTATGTTACTGGTCTTGATTCTATTAAGCCTATTGTTGGTATATGCCTTGTTGTTAACTCCAATGATATCTCTTTCTAGAACCGTATGCTTGGTCATGTAAATATGCATCCGTTGAAGAAGTTGAGAAAAAAGGAATTGGTCAAGGGACTTCCTAAATTGGATTTAGTAAGGATGAGGAATGCCAACCTTGTTCCCAAGCAAAAAAAACTGAATCCTCCTTACAAAGCAGTCCTTAGTACCAAAAGAACTCTTGAACTTCTTCATATTGATCTATTTGGACCAACGGAAACTCAATCACTTCATGGTAGCAAGTATTGCTTCGTGATTGTCGAGGACTTTTCTCGCTATACTTAGACCTTCATTCTTG
Organism: Alisma plantago-aquatica; assembly: GCA_963693085.1. Classification (NCBI taxonomy): domain Eukaryota; kingdom Viridiplantae; phylum Streptophyta; class Magnoliopsida; order Alismatales; family Alismataceae; genus Alisma; species Alisma plantago-aquatica. The sequence continues at coordinate 1,280,905,592 of OY856411.1, forward strand.
TTTCAAAAAGTGATACTCTCGATGTTTTCTTGGCTTTTTGTGAATGGGTTAAAAATGAAGATTCTTGTTGAATCATCTCTATCCACAGTGACCATGGGGAAGAATTTGAAAATGACTTATTTGAATGGTTTTGTGAGGAATCTAGGTATGCCCATAACTTTTCTTCACCTCGAACCCCTCAATAAAATGGGGTTGTAGAGTTAAAGAATAGGTCTCTAAAGGAAATGGCTAGGACCATGCTTCTAGAGTATGATACCCCAAAGAAGTTTTGGGTCAAAACCGTTAGTACCTCATGCTTTATGCAAAACTTGGTTTTCACTCATCCATCTTTAAAGAAAATCCCCTATGAGTTATGGCATGGTAGAAAGCCCTCTATTGATTTCTTTAATATTTTTAGTTGTCCTTGTTTTATTTTGAACACCAAGGATTCCCTCGATAAGTTTGATGTGAAATTGTACAAGACTTTCTTTCTTGGTTATAGAACTACTAGAAAGGCCTATAGAGTGTTTAACATTGAATTATCTAAAGTAGAAGAATCTATCATTGTTAAATTTGTTGAGACTAACCCCTCTATTTCTAAGAATATGGTTAATGATGATGTTGTAGATGTGGTGATCCCTCACTTGAAAGAGCTCAACATTGTTGAAAAAGGAAAAGAAGTGATAGTTGGTGAAGAAGAGAAAGAATAAGAAAAGAAGTATCCAAATTCCTGCTTTGCAAAACATCACCCAAAATAGCTCATCATAGGCAATCCTTTTGAAAGGGTGAACACACGGGCTACATTCAACTAAGAACAAGTCGAAAATGCCTTTATCTCACAACTTGAGCCAAAGAACGTCAAAATCTCTCAATGATGATGAATGGATCCTAGCCACGCAAGAAGAGTTAGAGCAGTTTGATGAGAATAAGGTGTGGACCTTATGCCAAGACAAAATGATAGGAAGATCATTGGAACTGAGTGGGTCTACCGCAACAAGCTTGATGAAAGAGGGAAAGTGGTAAGAAACAAAGAAATGTTAGTATCTCAAGGTTACAACTAATAGGAAGGTATTGATTTTGATGAAACTTATGCACCTATTTCTAGACTTGAATCTATTAGAATGCTACTTTCTTTTGCTAGTTACAAGAATTTCCTACTTTATCAAATGGATGTTAAAAGTGCATTTTTGAATAGTACAATAGAAGAGAAAGTCTATGTGGCTTGACCTCTCAACTTTGAATATGATTTTGTCTAACCATGTTTACTTGTTACAAAAATCTCTCTATGGACTCAAACAAGCCTCTAGAGCTTGAGATGAGAAACTAAAGAACTCTTTGCTAGACAATGGCTATATCAATGGCAAAGTCGATTATACTCTATTTTTAAAACACAATTCTAGTAATTTTTTATCATTCAAATTTATGTTGATGGTATTATATTTGGAAGAATTCATCTTGATATTTGCAAGGAGTTTACTTATCTTATGCAAAGTGAGTTTGAGATAAGCATGATGGGGGAGCTTACTTTCTTCCTTGACTTCCAAATCAAGCAAACCAAAGAAGGTAACTTCATCAACCAAGGAAAATATACAAGTGAACTCTTGAAGAGGTTTGGATGGAGAACACCAAGCTGATGGACACCCCCATGCCAAACACTGCCAAGCTTGACAAATATTGTGAAAGAATGGATTTTAGCTTAATATTCAAGGACGAAATTTCCTTTAAGGTGTGTAGGATGTCATTGTTGGCTAAATGGACATCTGTAAATCCCTTTGTTTTGATAATGACAAACATTTCATTCTTGTTGATCTAACGTGCTACTTGAGTGTTGCAGGAATAAGGTGGATGACAAAGCCCTAGGGAATCTATATGCTTGAATGATTGTAAATGTCATGAAATGTAATCAAATTGTAAACTTGTACAAATATATAATGTACAAGTACTTAGACTTCATGTAAATCAAGCGTTAGATCTTCCCTAGCTAAGCACAACATTTAGATAGGTCATCCCCTTCAATAGTGTCACATATGCACACTCATACATACACTTAATGTCTTCATTTGAAACATTGAAACAGGGTCCATCTCGGTCGACAAAATCCTCGACCGAGACACTCTCGGTCGACAAACTTCTCGACCGAGAAAGACCCAAGTAGCCGTTAGACACAACTGACAAGGTAGTTGGCAGTTGGAGATAAACGTTGCAAACACTTGATCCAGAGAGTCTGTCGGTCGACAATCTCTCGACCGAGTAGGTGTCTCGGTCGACCATTTCTCGACCGAGATGGTCTCTGACAGCAACTGCAGAATTAATTAATTAGCCGTTGTTAAAGCAACTAACTTATATCTAACGGCTAGTTAAGCACTTAGAAACCTCTAGAAAGTGTCTAGAACGTCCTTAAGCACTTGTAGGACATTCCTATAAATAGGACATGCCTTAGGACACCTAAATTGACTTGATTACACACTTGAGCAATCTTTGAGCATACATTTACTTTGAGCAATCTGTTTGTGAGCAATTAAGCATATTGACAATTGGCTAATTCATCTCCTAGCTCAAATTTCATGTCCTATAGGCTATCATCTTCTAATCCACAACAATCACTTTCCATACACATTGGTTAGGAGATCTACACGCTTGATCTAGGCAAATCAAGCCTTGTGCTTCAAAGGATAAGTTGTAATTTCCATTTTCCTTTCTTGTTCACTATTATTGTTTGTACTCTCCTTGCTACTCCTAGGTTGGAGGCTGCGGATTGGAGAGGTTGGAAGTTCTTCTTGGTGAAGAAGGGGACCTTGAACTACTTCAAGAAGGCTGGTGCAACGGGAGGTTACTTCTAAAGAGGAAGGCTACTTCAAGGGGGAGCTTGGAGTTACTTCAAGAAGGCTACCTCGGGTTGGTGCATCTACTTCAAGTGAAGGCTATTCAAGGGGTGTAAGAAAGTATTGTATTTTGTGTAAATCCTTGTGAAGGTAATAAAATTAATACTTTCAAAATCCCGGTTGGGTAAGCAACCGGGTAGTGGACTGACAACCTTAGTATTTGCTAAGGTTGGAACCACTCTAAACACTTGTCTCCTTCTTCCATTTTCAATTGTGGTTGTTTGAGTTAAATAATTGTTAAAATATTTAAAAACTCTATTCACCCCCCCTCTAGTGTTTTTCAGTCATTGACACAGCTTTTGAGATCCTAAATGTTCTATGAATTTTTTTGGAGTTCATATGTTGAGTTATCTTGAGAGTTCCAAGTGTCTTGGTTAAGTTTGAGTGTTGATTGATGTTGATATCAGAATTAAGATCCCTAAGTTCCTGCCTTTTTGGAATATTTAATTGAATGATCAAATAGCTGAGTTTTGCCACCAAATTTTTGTAGAATGTAGCTTGAGAGATGATAAAGCTATGGTTAAAATATAGTGTCAATTACAATATCCTAGAGGGAGTTATTTAGATTTCATTTTTGGGAAATAATGTGCATAATTGATAATTTATAGACATAAGTTGTGGCTTGAAACCAGTGTCACATGCCCCTTTCTTTGGGAAAGCTATGTGGTTAGGCCAAGCCCATGCATTTCCAATTCAATGGCCTTAGCACTTGACTTAAGTGAACCACAGATCCAGGCAGGTGGACGCTCCATCTCAACCGCACATGAGGAACATACGACCAAGATTGTGTCATCTTCCTTGCAGTTAAAGCACCATGAACGAACACCCCTCTTTCACGATGTGCTTCTCAGTGATCATGGGTGGAGAGTGATGTTTGAGTGGGCAGTTAGAATCATCTTGATAAGTTCTCCACTTTGACCCCTCATTTAAGATACAAAACCGCCTAACGAAAGAGTACCACATTCTTCTCCTCCCTATCTCTCCACTATGTTTCACATATGGCGACTATATGAAAAGGATAGAGTTACATGAGAGTTCAGAGGAGGAGAGTAAAGTCGAAATGAAGAAATGAGTCAAGGTAGTTCAACCCATGTATCAACGTGCCCTATTGTGGAGCTTTCCGTGGTTGACGAGCACCATGTGGTTGGAGTTGGAGACAGAGCTCGTGGATGTGTATGAAGCACTTCTTGCCAAGAATTGAGGTTACTGATGTCTTCCTAGATACCCTACGATGCCCCTAAACCTTTCACCTATTAGAAATGATGTATGAAATGTCTTTCCCCCTTCTTAGCCCCAAGGAGATGGGTATGTACGATGATATCATGGAGTTCAAGCTACACAGTGACGATAGAGAAATCAAGGAGCCAGAATAGTGTGGGGAGGTGTCTTTGATCTGTTGGTTTTATATTTACTAGGCGATGAGAAGCAGAAGAGGCAAGATTTCTCTCCGGAGGAGACCATTCGGTGACAAAGGCCACACATCAGAGAAATAGAGTCCCAACTTACAGATCATGTGGATAGCGAAGCAAAGAGGAGTAGAGCCAGGTCCAGAGACCAGACCACCCAATCCAATTGCCTGAACTGACCGATCGGGCCTCAGAGCTATCTTGAGTGGGCCGCACCCCTGTGCCAGCTCGACAAACCGAAGCCCGACACATCAAGCCAGCAAGGAAGAGATGAGTGCCTAAACCAGCCAAACCAAGTCCCAGACTGGGTCTAATCGCTAGAATTGGCCATCTCGAGCTAAGGACGCGTCCCTTAGTGGACATGTGTCACCTCCTGAGTGTCCCGAAAAGGTACAAACCTAGAAAATGTTCAGTTCTTAGATAAATCATAAAAAATAGCCCGTTTATCAGAAAATTACAAATAATATACCAAAATTCTCAGAAAAATGAGTAGAACAACATGACACTTTTATATCAATATTTTGATGCTTAAATACTAGTGATATCATTAATATGTATAATGCTTATCTCATGTGTAATAAATATCAAGCCATGGCCTAAAATTATGATAATATTTTAATTTTTCCATATTCATGTGTATAATCCATTAAAGGTCAGTGATTATGATGTTGATGCACAAAATCATGTAATTTTCTCCATATGGCTGATTAGGGCTAATAACCCTAAATAAAATGCAATAAATACATACATGCTCAATAAATGATGGAATTTATGGAACACCCTTATATATGTAATTGGGAGTTAATGTGAAACTTTGATATCAGTTAGATGCATAGAATTCATGTTATATGAAGATGACCCTTAATACATGGGTTGTAACCTTAATTTGAATAATAAATGTAACCTAGGGTGAATAAGTGCATATAACTATATGCAACATAACATGCATTTGATCTATACTGATCCAACACATAATCTGGAATATGACATTAGTAATATAAATCCAAGTTGACAAGATGAGTAATGATAAACATACTCTAATGAACTAAGTGAAGCCCTAATGATTCATAATTAGGGTTTAGACGAGGTATAAAGTAATGGAGAATCTGATGATAGAACATGGTCTTGTCTTTATCAGGGTTTCACCAAGAGGATATAGATGACTTTGAGAATATAGTTTAGTATATATATATATATATATGATCAAGGTACACCATTACCTCTTACTTGGTTTATTATACAATATGTCTGTATTATGTGTGTACAAATACTTGGCATATGGTATTGGATGAAATTATTGTTCTTGTATGATATCTTTCTTAATTTTTCATACTTATATGGCTATGAAAACATGAAACATAAGATATCTGATCCATTATATGATAGCACTAAATCTCTTTGGTAGAATAGTGCACTAATGAAAGTACTAAATCTCTTTGGCAGAATAGTACATGTGAGCACTAAATCTCTTTGGAAGAATAGTGCTTTTATGAAAGCACTAATTCTCTTTGGCAGAATAGTACATGTGAGAACTAAATCTCTTTAATAGAATAGTGCATGTGGTTGATCAACTTTACATATAATGGAAAATGAGCTCAAAATATGTGTTCTCTTTTGTTAATAAACATCTTTGTTCAAGTATATGCATTTTGTAATATTTCTTTATAACTACCAAGTCTTAGTTTTATCTTATTTCCAAGATTAGTAATGAGAGGCATATAAAACTACACATAGGTGTACTCAATAGAATATTCTTGAATATTGTTCTTACGTGTACCACATGTAATATTTTGTTTAGATTGTGGACTTACGATCTTGAAGATACATGATAGTTGAGAGTTGTGTGGCGAGCTGATGTACAGGTGGACCTGTTGTCTTAAGATCCTATTTTTAGCAGTAGTACATGTATATGTAAAAGTTTATTGTTCAATATGTAATGTCAAATGTTGTAACAATTCATTTTATAATTATATATTGAATTGTGAACATGTGTTGTATGGTTTTTATTATTGTTTATGTGTATGTGCTACTCTGATAAAAAAAAGTGCATGTGCTACTATTGTTTCCTTCTGACTTCCTCTGATTTCTTCTTCTTACCCTAGTGTGGGATGTTTAAATTGGGATTCTTGTTGAGGTGAGGTTTTAAATTTGTATGTCACACATTAGATTAAGTTTTAGAAAATCCGGAGATGTCACAGGTGTTATCATAGCATGAACAATAGCAAATCCTGGCATTTGTTCATTATGCAACTCAAACTAACAAAAACCTTAACTTGAACATCATTAGGGTTAGATTAGTCGTCTTTTAGAGACTAGATGTAACCTAGACTCTAGGTTAGCACTTAGATGTCTGAGAACTAGGTCTAGACTGGTTCTTGTTGTATATAATGTCCTTAGGTATCATTCTTTCCTTATCATGTAGCGGTATGGGACGTTGCATTATTTGGAAATGGCGTACATCGAGGGAAAAGAAATCCTAGACATATAGCGTTCAATGTCTAGGGTAGCTACAGTAGACTACATCCTGTACTCACCCTTTTCATTAGTTTTCATGGAATTGTACTCTCTACTATGTGTGGGACACTCATTTTCTTGATGTCGTTTTTTATTCCAATTGGATCAAAGCTTGATAGTTTTCTCTCTGATGCATGTTTTATCGAAGAAAAACTATATCATATTTTATTATATATGTAAGTATTATAAGAAAATGTGTCCCCACACATGTACGAGTAGGAGGTGGTCATGTAACCTAAGTGAAAGTGAATGACATCAGAGAGTAGTTCTAGATTAGATGTCTAGAGCCTTGTTAGAATATGTGATAGCTGGAATATATGAAATATATAAGCTCTAAGTCTTATATATATGATATAAGATGGTTATGAAGATATCTATTCTCTTTAAGCATTAAGGTTCAGTTTTGAGGATTTGAGATAAGTTTTGATGATGCAAGTATTTATGTTTCCATAAGTTAATATAAGCTAAGTTAAGACAAGGTTGTGAGTCAACATGAGCCTTAAGCTCTTTTATAAAGGAGGACCTCTAGTGTTGGGACTAGTTATAGGGTTAACTCCAAAGAGAGAGAGACCTAGAGGGAGAAGGTTAGAGACCTAACCTCCAAGATATGATAAATATGAGTTATATGTGTTATGATATGTCCTAAACTAGACTACTCTTGAGTGACTGAGTTGAGTTGCTTAATGCATGATTCCTATGGATATCTTGAACCCTAGATGTCCTTGGAAGGACCAAACCCTAGAGTCAGAGAGAGGCTATTTATATGTGCATATGTGAATATGAGTATGAGTACCTACCATCTAGGTGAGGGAGAGAGATTCCCAAGACCCTGGAGGAGGTAAATGTGTTAGTTTCTACAAAGCCTCAAGCTTGGGTTGAAGGTACCTTGTAGGAATGTAGTAGTTGCACATATAAGAGAGTTTTGGGGAAGCATATCTCATGGGTAGAGAACCTATGAAAAGAGTGTCATGTTTTGGTTTGTGCTTATGTGGCTTGAGCTTGTAAGGCTATCAACTAGTACCAATGAGTTAGACATGTTACCCCTAGCCCAAAGAGGGAAGATAACGTTTTTTCTTATGTATGAGATACTCATAGAGTTGAGTGAGCTCAGAGAGACTGAGAATAGCATTACCCTCAAGATATGGGTCAGGATAACCTCCATTGGACTAGACAAAGTTTTGATATATGTTTGAAAATCCACTCATATAAGTTTACATAGCACAACCATGATGCAATATATGTAAGGACTTGATCTAATCTAAAGATGTGTTATATGAAATAACATGATGGAAACCTAGTTATAGGTTAATATGTCTCTATGTATGATGGTTAAGTATACACATGAATAGCAATGACATTATAAGATGGTGGATAAAATGGTTAAGACACTAATAATGTTTGGAACCAGATATGTAAGTTAAATGAGATCATATTAATGACATATGTCAATGATGATGTAATGTTAGTGCTTAATAAAGATGTTAAATGTAGTTTGAAATTTTAGTACAACATAATGATGATGGCACACTAATATGTTCCATATGAATAAAATGAGTTAATTACATCTAACTCTCTCATAAGAAGTATATGTTAACGTTTAATGCTTGCGTAAAATGAGGATTAAAATCCTATAATAGGAAAGGTTCCATGAAATAACCTAACCTTTGTTTTAATCTTATGAGGTGATATTGCACCCTAGATGCTCTAGAAATCCTCCTAGGAGTGGTACACATATGTTCTAGAGATCTTGTTTGTGGAAATGTTGCACTTACAGTGGTGCCCTACATGTAGATGAAGAAGTTTTGGTTTTCCATGGAGTAAGGAATGGCTTAATTTCGAGGATGAAATTTCTTTTAAGATGTATATGATGTGAAAGAATGGATTTTAGCTTAATATTTGAGGACGAAAATTCTTTTAAGGTGTGTAGGATGTGATGGACTGAACTTTTGATATCCTAAATGTTCTATGACTTTTCTTGGAACTTATATGTTGTGTTATCTTGAGAGTTCCAAGTGTCTTGGTAAAGTTTGAGTGTTGACTGATGTTGATATCAGGATTATGATCCCTAAGTTCATGCCTTTTTGGAATATTTAATTGAATGATCAAATAGCTTAGTTTTGTCTCCAAATTTGTTTAGAATGTATCTTGAGAGGTGGTAAAGTTGTGATTAAAATTTGGTGACAAATGGAGTATCCTAGAGGGATTTATTTAGGTTTGATCTTTGCAAATAATGTGCATAATTGATTATTTATAGACCTAAGTTGTGGCTTGAAACCAGTGTCACACACCCCTTTTGTTTAGGCTAGTTGCATGGTCAGATTAGGGTCATGCTTTTCCAATCCAATGGCCATGACACTTGACTTAAGTGAACCACATATCCAGGCAGGTGGACGCTCCATCTCAGCTGCACATGAGGAACCTATAGCCAGGAATGTGTCATCTTCCTTGTAGTTACTAACACCCCATTTTCATGATGTGCTTCTTAGTGATTGTTGGTGGAGGGTGATCTTTGAGCTGGTAGTTAGCATCATCTTGATAAGATCTCCACTTTGACCCCTCACTTGAGATACGAAACCATCTAACGAAAGAGTACCACATTTTGCTCCTCCCCATCTCCCCACTATGTTTCACAGATGGTGACTTTAGGAAAAGGGAAGAGTTAGAGGAGAGTTCGGAAGAGAAGAGTTAAGTAGAAATGAAGAAAGGAGTCGAGGTAGTTCAACCCATGTATTAGTGTGCCCTATTGTGTAGCTTTTCATGGCCATGAGCACCATGTGGTTGAAGTTGGAGATGGAGCTTGTGGGTGTATGTGAAATGCTTATTTCTTAGAATGGAGGTTACTAATGTCTTCCTAGATACCCTATGATGCCCCTAGACCATTCACCTAGGAGAAATGATGTAGGAAATGTCTTTCCCCCTTCCTAGCCCCATGACGACAGGTCTGGCTGGCGAGCTTGTGGAGTTCGAGCTACACAATGACAATCAAGAAAATGAGGAGCTAGAATAGTGTGAGGAGGTGTCTTTGATCTTTTGGTTTTAGATTCAGTAGGCGATGAGAAATAGAAGAGGCAATATTACTCACCAAAAGAGACCAGTCTACGGTGACATCCACACAACTGAGAAATAGAGTCCCAAATTACAAATCACGTGGATCGCAAAGTGAAGTGGAAAGAGGAGTGGAGCCAGGTCCAGAGACCAGACCACCTGGTCCAATCGCCTGAACCGAATGATTAGGCCTTAGAGACAGATTGAGTGGGATGCACCTCTGTGCCAACTGGACAAACAGAAGTCTGACACATCAAGCCAGCAAGGAAGAGCCGAGCACCTGAACCAACCAAACCAAGTCCTAGATTGGGTCCAATCTCCAAAATCAGCCAGCTCAAGCTAAGGAGTGCATCCCTTAGTGGACACGTGTCGCCTCCTGAGTGGCCCAAAAAGGTACAAACTTAGAAAAATGTTCAATTCTTAGATAAATCGTAGAAAAAAGTCCATTTATCAGAAAGTTACAAATAATATACCAAAATTCTCAAAAAAATGAGTAGAACAACATGAAAACTTTATATTAGTCTTTTGATGCTTAAATATTAGTGATATCATGTAATATGTATAATGTTGATTCCATGTGTAATAAATATCAAACCATGGCCTAAAATTATGATAACATTTCAGTATATCCCTAAGCATGTGTATAATCCATTTAAGGTTATTGATTATGATGTTCATGCAAGAAATCATGTAATCTGCTCCATATGGCTAATTAGGGCTAATAACCCTAAATAAAATGTAATAAAGACATATATGCTCAATAAAAGATGGAATTTATGGAACACCCTCATATATGTAATTGGAAGTTAATATGAAACTTTGATATCAGTTAGATGCATAGAATTCATGTTATATGAATATGAACCTTAATACATGGGTTGTAACCCTAATTTGAATAATAAATGTAACCTAGGTTCAATTAGTGCATATAGCTATATGCACCATAACATGTAGATGATCTATACTGATCCAACACATAATCTAGAATAGGACATCAGTAACGTAAATCTGACTTGACAAGATGAGTAATGATAAACATACTCTAACGAACTAAGTGAATCCCTAATGAATCATAACTATGGTTTGGACGAGGTATAAAGTAATGGAGAATCCGATGATATAACATGGTCTTGTCTTTATCAGGGTTTGACCAATAGGATATATATGACATCAAGAATATGGTTTAGTATATCTGTGATTTAGGTACGCCATTACATCTTACTTGGCTTATTATACAATATGCTTGTATTATGTGTGTATAAATACCTGGCATATGGTATTGGATAAATGATTGTTCTTGTATGATATCTTGCTTAATTTTCCATACTTACATGGCTATGAACACATGAAACATAAGATATCTGATCCATTATATGATAGCATTAAATCTCTTTGGTAGAATAGTGCATTAATGAAAGTATTAAATCTCTCTGGCAGAATAGTACATGTGAGCACCAAATCTCTTTGGAAGAATAGTGCATTTATGAAAGGACTAAATCTCTTTGGCAGAATAGTACATGTGAGCACTAAATCTCTTTGGTAGAATAGTGCATGTGGTTAATAAACTTTACATATAATGGAAAATGAGCTTAAAATATGTGTTCTCTTTTGTTAATGAACATCTTTGTTCAAGTATTTACCTTTTGTTATATTTCTTTATAACTGCCAAGTATTAGTTTTATCTTATTGCCAATCTTAGTAATGAGAGGTATATAAAAATACATGTAGGCGTGCTCAATAGAATATTCTTGAATATTGTGCTGACATGTACCACATGTAATCTTTCATTTAGGTTGTGGACTTATGATCTTGAAGATCCAATATAGTTGAGAGTTGTGTGGTGAGCTGATATACAAGTGGACTTGTTGTCTTAAGATCATGTTGCTTAGTGGTAGTACATGTATATGTAAAAGTTTGATGTTCAATATGTAATATCAAATGTTGTAACGATTCATTTTATAATTATATGTTGAATTGTGGACATGTGTTGTATAGTTTTATTATTGTTCATGTGATCAAATGTTGTTCTAACTTCCTATGATTTTCTTATTCTTACCCTAGTGTAGGGTGTTTAAATTTGGATTCTTGCTATGGTGAGGGTTTCAATTTGGACGTCTTACATTAGATTAAGTTTTAGAAAATTCAGGTACGTCACAAAGATGAAGAAGGTGAGAAAGTGGATGAGAATCTCTATAGATGTATGATTGGAAGTCTATTGTATTTAGATAACTACAGACCAGACATAATTCTTAGTGTTGGATTGTGTGCTCATTTTCAATCATGTCCAAGAAGATCACATCTCATAGAAGTTAAGAGGATTTTTAGGTATCTAGCCAAAACTCAAAAGTTTGGACAATGGTATCCCAAGTCAAGGGACTTTACTCTTACTACCTATAGTGATGCTGATTATGTAGGGTGTTTGATTGATAGAAAGTGCACAAGTGACACTTGCTTCTTCTTAGGACCATGCTTGGTTTCTTGGTTCTCTAAGAAACAAAACATGATGAATCTTTCAATTACCAAGGCTGAATACATTGTAGTTGGGAGTTGTTGTGCCCAAGTCCTATGGATGAAGAAAATGCTCCAAGATTTAACATTCATTTTGATGTTTATCCTATATATTGTTACAATACTAATACAATTAATCTCTCTTATAATCCTATATTGCATAGTAGAGCTAAACATATAGAGGTCCGTCATCACTTTCTTTGTGACCACATTGACAAGAAGGATATCTATATCACACATGTAGACATGGAGAATCATCTTATGGAAATTTTTACTAAACCACTAGATAATGAGAAATTTATGTTTATTAGATCAAAACTACTTATAACTTCTCGTGATGATATTGACATGTAATCTATCTAGATGTTATCATACCTATATGTTTCTTTCTTATACTTGAAAGTGCTATAATTGCCTTAATTTCATGTCTTACTTCGCTTCTTTTTGGCTATTTTTTGCAAACACATGTTTTATCATAGAATACTTGCCAATGAAGAGTGATATGTGCCTCAATATGTTTAAAATACAAGATAGGCTATAAAAATAAATTTATATGGCACTCTAGAAGCTTAGAATTAATTTTTCAATATTTTGGACAGACTGGCCTATCGATCAAGTTTGAACTGGAGAAACTTGACCGATCGCTGACCAATGTCCAAACTAAAATTTGGTATCGTTCAAGGTTCCTACACTTAGAACTTGACCGATTACGTGACTGGATGCAAATTAAAAAGGGAAATCGACCAACTTTTCTCCCTCTCAACTAGAGAAATTTGATCGATAGCCAACCTCTAGTGTCTGTCCTCCAACCCTAGGCTAACCCAACCTCTCCTACACCCTTTCTAGCCTCCAAGCAGCCCTCCTTGCCTATCCCAATAGTGACCTAGGTGGTTTGGCAACTTGTTGCATGCATTTTCCTTCTCATTCGGTAGTCATTACCTCTCAATCCAACCTAGATGGCCTCTAACCATAGGAAACAATCTACACCATCTAGAGCTCCATCCTCCTTTTCTGCTCCTCCCCATGTCTCATTTGATGGCACCTCCTTCATCTCAACTCAAGTTATGAATAGGTACAATGAACCCCTTCCTAGGACTCCCTTTCCTTTTTGTGCTTTGTTTGAACCTCATTTTGAAATGAGTGAGGTGATTAAAGAGGTTTATAAGGTGTTCAAGGAACACCATCTTCGTGCTTTGTGTAGAGTGTTCGTGCTTCACAAATGCCATGTCTAGCAAAAAGGTTGTCCATGAATTTTATGCCAATCTTACATGGAACTACAACACCAATGTGCCACCACCTAATACCTGTGTCATCTTGACTTTGATGATAGACAATACCAAGATAACACTATCTGAGGATTCATTGAGTACCTATTTCTCTGGTATTTGCATTATTGCTTTTTTGTTGACTTCCTATCCTTCTTGCCATGACCTATTGGATGCTGAGAATTTCTACAAAAGATTTGACCCTGAGCTTACCCTTCCCGGTATTCATAATTTTTTGAAGAAACCTGATGTCCCATACCAAAAGAAGTCCATCCTACCCTCCTTTTTCCTCGATATCAAGACACTTCTGATCACTTTAGTAGTCAAAGACAATATCCATCCTAATAGGAATCAAGTAGAGATTGTAGAGAATATTGCAGCAATCATGTATTGTTTGTTGAATAATATCAGAGTCAATTGGGCTCGTTATATCCTTCAACATAAGGCCTTCTTCAACTTATGAAGAACACCATCAGTAACTATTTCCCTTATCCTAACCTGATTTTTGGTGTGTTTTCTCATCATGCTAAAAATCTATCTTCCATGACCTTGGCTACAAACCAAGTCAGAAAGGAGTTTGCATTAGTGAGACAGCCATCAAGAAAACCTTTCTTCCTGCCTCCTCCACCATCTCCCAGACATGACCGTGCCTAATTTTTTGTATCCATTGAAGCCCTCTTGGGATATATGATACATCAACAGATGTATTACCTTCAAGTTCAGGACCACATCCACCAGGCCCTTGTTCAAATCATGTCACACATGAACATATCCTATAGCCATCCCTGCCCACCCTATCAAGCTTACCCATGTGTTTACTATGATTGTTATGCCTATAGTCATTTCTACCCTAGCCCACCACTTGTTGCTTCCATTTTACCCCTGCTACTTCTGATGGTGGACCTACCCCTGGTGCTCTTCCACTTCTGGCTCTTCCTATTGGCCCTGCTTCCACTCTGCTTGTTGTCTATGATGGAGTTTCTGCTCCTAGTTCTGAGCAAGAAAATGCAATACATGCATGTGGCATGTCTTGGGCTACGTAGAATACCAAGTGTCCTGGTACTCGTGCTTTTGGACCTCCTACTAATGAGGAGATTCCTAACCAGGATGTTGAGGAAGGTATTACTGATGGTGATGATGTTGACGATGCTGAGGATAATGTTTTTGATGATGGTTCCTCTGATGGTGATGATGGTGAGGATACACTTGTTGCCACTGATGCACCATCTGATGGCGATGAGGATTACCAGCCAGAGGATGAAGATAATGATGTTGTTGATGTAGATAGCCTAAATATTCAGTTTTGTAGTCTATTAGGGTGATCATACATATATCTTTTTGTAGATTGTCATGTACAAAACATTTGGGTACTATATCTGAGGCTTGCTATTTTATTATATCGTTGTTTTTCACTAGCTTGTAGTTTTCATATTGAGAGGATGTATGTAGTGTTGTAAGCCAAATCTTATCTACCTTAACTCTTTGCTTGCTTACATCATATGATTTGATGGTGTGTGCTCTCATATTTTGATTATGACTCTAGATTAATTGTTTCTCTCTATTTTATCTATGTTTGATGCTTTCTTTAGTGGTTGCTTGTATAGTTTGTTGCTGTAGCGATAACCTATGTTTTATAGCTCTTCTAACCCCCTACCTTTTTGAAATGAAAAAGGGGGAGATAAAATGATATCTCATGTACTATACGTACCACAAGGGAGAAATTATCTCAGCCATATTGAATTTATTTCTTATGTGATCCTTTTGTAGTCAATTATTTAAAATATCATGTGACTTGTTAGAGGACCATGTTGTATATGTATGTGCTATAGTTGTTTTTGGAAAGACTAACTATGCAGGTAAAAGTAAGCATGGATTGAGGGGGGCAATTAACATTGTTCATTCATGTATCCCCTTGCCATTAACAAGGTAAAGAGTGAATTTTCATATCCTTTTCAATATGTTGAGGAATGGTTTGTCATTGTCAAAAAGGGGGAGAATGTTTCCTAAGAGTTATACATTGTCCATATTTTGATAATAACTTAACCATTCCATTCATATTTATCTAATCGGTCTACTTGAGATTGATTTGAGGTATTAATTAAGTACATGATAAGGATCAATTTAATCAAGCCCTAGCTTGATCAAGTTCAAGCCAAAAACAATGCAAATGCACTTTTTCTGGAAATCACCCTAAAACCCTTAGGATGATTTTTGTAATCATTTCTATTAATGCTATGACTTGTAACTAAGATGAGAAAAAATTAGGAGCTCTTAATTTGAAGTTTAATCACTCAAATGACATTTTCCAAAATACATCATAGTGTTTATTTGGGTGAGTTTCTCTTGTGACAAACTCAAACGACGCCCTTGATGCATTTTGAGAATATCCAAGTTCAGTCGAGTTTCCATACATAGAAGTCGACTGACACCCTACACTAGGAAAACTAAATTTAAGCAATCGATCAAGTTTCATCTAAGATCGACTCAATCGATGCTTCAAGTTTTCTTTGTCATATAGTACAATCGGTCGAGTTACCTTTATTGAAACCCAACCAAATGCATTGTACAGAGAATGCAGATAAAGTGACTCTAATTGTTGGAGTGTTGAAAACTTGAAATTATATTTGTTGCAACACCCCAAACGGCTAGAAAATGTTCCTTAGTGCTCCTAGCCTCTAGTGGACACCCCCAACTATAAATAGAACCTCTTGGAGTTCATTCCAAGGTTGCTCCTTCATGTTATTCAAGATCCTAGATATAGTTGAGTGCATCTATTCCAGTTGAGCCACTTTCTCTCTCTTATCTACAAATCAAAACGTACATATGACTGAGATAGGATATGTGTGAGACAGCTACTCTGTTGTACACTTGTAAATCTCTCAAAGCTTCCCTTTTCCCAACCCCTTTCTTCAAGATAAAGTTGGTCAAAGGTTCTCCAAGTGAAGGAGAAGGTACAAAGATTCTTCAAGTTTGATAAAGAAGGTGCTAAAGCTTTTGTAAGTGGAAGGAGAAGGTAAAAGCAGAAGATCTAAGAGGAGAGTGGGTAAATCCTCAAGGAGAAATACTTATTGCAGTAGTAGATCACCTTGGTGAAGGTCTCTATCTAGCTATAAAAGTGGGTAAGTCCTAGGAGGTAGAAGACTCTTTCTCAAGGATAGGTAAGCCCTTTTTGTAAGGTTTATTGTATCCTTTTGGTCCTCAAAAAGGAGGTTTTGTATCCTTTGCCTGAAAAAGGAAGGTCATCTTGTATGTATTATTATGAAATATATGTATACATTGGTTGCAAAATCCTAGAGCTTTACCTTTCTAGGTAGTGGACTAACTTTCTCCTAGTTTGACGATTGGAACCACTCTACATATATATCTTGTTCTTGTATCTATTCATGTAACACCCCTCCAAGAACATATAAAACATGATATTCAATAGAACATTACTAGATAATCTATGGAGTGGTAGATGGCACCCCACCAAGCTATGTTGTCCATAACATGGGTCACTCAGCTTGGAGGAACATTACAAAACATGATATTCAATAGAAATAAGATAAATGAAACACCATGCATAACTCAAAATATAGATTCATACATTGTTCTTGAAAAGGGAAACATAGAGTCTCATATTGACATCAAACCTAATACATGTAGGCTAAGAAAATCTAAAACATGGACTAAACTATAATAGATAATCTATGGAGTGGTAGATGGAACCCCACCAAGCTAAAGTCTCATTGATGTCATCTACACTTGAAGGGCTCGCTTCAACTCTCTCTTTCTCCTTGATCTAGGGACATCTCATCCCATGGCCATGTGAAACAAAACAACAATGTAAGTAAGAAACACTATAAATTTTATAAGAACTAAAAAGTAAACATATATACTTATACTGAAATAAACTTGTCATAGATTGACATTAAGAATTATCATTACACTTTATATTTCATTACATCAATTAACTAAGAAACATTACTATATGCCTTCTCTCCATCACTGCCCATGTGGGGCACATCATGCTTGAAAAGCCCATCATGCTAGGAAGCCCATAACAACTAAAAAGGTCCATCATTGCGAGAAACATATAATAATTTACTTATTCTTAAATTAATCATTAACATCATTGTTCTTATCTTGCCATCAATGTAAATTGTCATCATCCAATAATTGCACCAAAGTGCTCATCAGGCCGGTTGAGGCTCATCTTAGTTACACCAAAGCGCTCATCAATGCCATTAAGACAAAATAACATAAAGAGGAACAATTCACAACTTAAGTACATTATCTTGATCATCATGGAAATTCTCCCTCTTAATCTTAACATGAACATTACATGATTTACATGATTCTTTCTTAAATTTCTTAATCATTACATGATCATAGCTTAAAACTAATGAGAATCAGTGATAATCATATGACTTTATGATTATAGCAAACAATAAGAAATAATATAATCTGAGACATCAACATTATCTTAATTTCATTCATGAACTTGGAAATTCAAAGCATAATCTTAAAATCATACTTAACATGCAATTCATATAAAGTACATATGCATAATGGCATGACTCACTTACTTGGAACAAGGTAGATCCTAACTTAGTATCCCTGATCCTGATCGAATCCTAAGTTCCAAAAATTACATGATTTCTATTAATTATCATAATATATACATTTTACACCCTAATTTGAGTCTTTTAAGGTAACATGGCCAGAGAAAATGTAATTAGGGTTTGCAAACATTGAAATTGGGTTCTACTAAAAAAATCCTTTCCAAAGACTATTTTTGTGAAATTTTCTGATCATTGGATAAATTATTATGATTTTTCAAGCTAGTGACAAATCAGAATTCCCCATTAATAAACATGTTCAAAACTATCCAATTGGTGAGGGTATTGCTTAGATGGCCCAATCACTGAAAGACACATGGTTTGGGCCCACTTAAACCAAGCAGTTGAAAGCTCGCACAATCAATAACAAGGCCAGTGGTCTAAAACTAGTTATGCCCTTATGGGCTAAATAATAATCAATAAAGATCAGGGGAGATATGGGAAATCATCATATGTGTTTCTTCTTCCTTAAAACAGTGACAAATACACATGTCTCATGTTAAAAAATGCAGAGCATGAATCCTACCTCCTCCCTATAAACCAATGTCAGTGGATCATTCCTCACCTCGCCATGAAGACGACAATCGGAAAAACATCACAAATAGTAGAAAAATCTTCAACATTGGTTTGGTTAAGATGAATTAGGCAAAAAGAGAAGATAAAGGATCGATACCGTATAGGAGAAATTGAAGAATCCATGGGCCTTTTGGAAGATTAAGGATGCTTTCCATGGTCTTGTCTTGAAGTGCGTGGTCCAGGATGCCTCTTACGCTTAGCCGATTGGTAAGGAAGGTAGGTGATCACCATGGGATATGGTGAGGGGGATCCGTGAGAAATTGGTATTTCCAAAGCATTTTTCGATCCTTTTGGGATGTTTTGGAGTGGCAGTATATATAGACAGAAGCCTGGATTTGTGAGGGGATCTCATGAAGGTTAGAACAGGGGAAGAGAGGGAATCATGGAGTCGCCCAAGGTGTTTAGGGAATGATACCCTAACATACTGGGGATGGACAAACTTAGAAAGAGGAGAGGATTGTGCGGGAGAGATTAGTTCATTCTGGGGACCGATAGAGATGGAGGTCGGATGGGGAGTAGAGAGCGGGGCTAAGGAGTCCCTCTGGTATAGGGACTTGGGTGAGAGAGGCAACTCTCGTAGAGTGGATAGGGATATGAGAGTCCAACAAAGGAAGGAAGCACGTTACACATGAATAAACAACCAAAACTTAGTTTGGATGATGTTAATTGAATATATTATTTATTCAAAACTATAGAGAAACTTCTTTAAATTAATTAGGTGGTCAAATAAAGTCCAATTGACTTCAAAATTGAGACACATGCTATTTGGAGGGTCTAGTACCTTCCTATATAGTTAGATTAAGGTTTCTACAATACCTTATTCATAATATGTGTACATTCCCTTATCTTGTTAATCATTAGAGTAAATTCTAAGATTAGGGGTTATTATCCATCCATAGGTCAAACATGTTATCTTTTATGCCTCTTGGAGAAATTATCTTTATAGGAAAGAGAAAGAAAGAGAAAATAATGCTATTTATTCTTTATGTATAATGAATTCATTTAATCATAAAAAGGAACATATTCCATTTTCTCTAAAATTTTATCATATGCTATAACATATTTAGTATCTGGGTAAACTGCATCAATTTTAAGTTTTAAAATTCTGATAGTTGAAATTTGAAACCAAGACCTTGAACTTCTTTGATAAAAACTATAAAATTGGGATGTTACAATTCTACCCACCTTAATTGAATTTCGTTCTCAAAATTCTACTAGTTTATCCACCTTAGGGTTTTATATATTCTATGTACACTAATTTCTAATATCTTCTTAAAGTCTCACTCTCACACTAAAACACTATCTAGACCTCATTATCAAAACCAACATGTGGGGATACTAATAAATCTATTTCACATTATCATTGACATGACAAAGGACCTTTCTACCTCTTCTCTAGGGGTTTTGATTCTACCCTAGATCTAACTTATCTATGTCAAATTATCCACCCTTTTTATGCATGCTTGGTCTTACTACGTGCATGATTAGGTTTAGGTGACTACATGTCTCAAAATTTTAATGTTGACTCTTGTTTCTTTGTCATCTTTGGATACATGCTGGCCACTAATATATTCAAAAATGACACAATTTATCACACTTATCTTAGTAACTCCCTCATGCACATGTCCCATACCACATGCACTTGAAAGGACAAGACAAGCATGCTTATGTATATAACATTCTCTCTAAAAAATTCCATGAGCCTGCGTCCCATACCAAAAAAATGTGGGAAAAGAGAGAGCATGATATATACAACTTTGGGGTTAACATAAAACTCCAAAACATCTAGGCACATATCCCTAATGTTTATTTAAACCTTTGTCTCATAACTAGACCAATATTGTGGTTACCAATATCTTTAACTTAGCCTTCTATACCTAGGGCTTAGAACATGTGAATCTTTAGCTTAGTGGTCATCTACTTGTTTCTCTGATACCATATTGTAATGCCCCTCTAAGAACATACATAACAGTGAAAGAAAATTGTATGTTGTCCATAACATGGGTCACTTAGCTTGGAGGAACATTACAAAATATGATATTCAATAGCAATAAGATAAATGAAACACCATGCATTAACTCAAAATATAGATTCATACATTATTCTTGAGAAGGGAAACATAGAGTCTCATCTTGACATCAAGCCTAATACATGTAGGCTAAGAAAATCTAAAACATGGAATAAAATTATATTAGATAATCTATGGATTGGTAGATGGTACCCCACCAAGCTATAGTCTCCTTAATGTCAGCTACACTTGAAGGGTGCGCTTCAATTCTCCCTTGCTCCTTGATCTAGGTACATCTCATCCCATAGACATGTGAAATAAAGCAACAACGTAAGAAGCGACACTATGCATTTTATAAGAACTAAAAAGTAAACATATATACTTGTACTAGTGTAAACTTGACATAGTTTGACATTAAAAATTATCATTATACTGTATATTTCATTACATCAATGAATTAAGAAACATTACTATATATCTTCTCTCCATCACTTCCCACATAGGGCACATCATGCTCGGAAAGCCAATCGTTTCTAGGAATCCCATAATGACAAAAAGGTACATCATTGTGAGAAACATATAATAAGTTACTTAATTATCTTAACTTAATCATTTACATAATTGTTCTTATATTTCCATCAATGTAAATTGTCCTCATCCAATAATTGCACCAAAGTTCTCATCAGGCTGGTTAAGGCTCATCTTAGTTGCACTAAAGTCCTCATCAATGCCATAAATACAAATAACATAAACATGAACAATTCACAACTTAAGTACATTATCTTATTCATCATGGAATTTCTCCCTCTTAATCTTGACATTAACATTACATGATTTACATGATTCTTTCTTCAATTTATTAATCATTACATGATCATAGCATTAAACTAATGAGCATCGATGATAAGCATAGAACTTTATTATTATAGCAAACAACAAGCAATAATATAATTTGAGAAATCATCATTATCTTAATTTCATTCATGAACTTGGAAATTCAAGACATAATCTTAAAATCATACTTAACATGCAATTCATCCAAACTACATATGCATATTGGCATGATCCGCTTACCTGGAGCAAGGTAGATCCTAACTTAGTATCCCTGATCTTGATCGAATCCTATGTTCCTGAAATTACTGATTTTTATTAGTTATCATCATTCATACATCTTACACCCTAATTTGAGTCTTTTAAGGTAACCTGGCCAGAGACAATGTAATTAGGGTTTAGAAACACTAAAATTGTGTTCTACTAAAAAAATCCTTTCCAAAGACTATTTTTGTGAAATTTTCTGATCAGTGGATAAATTACTATGATTATTCAAGCTAGTGACCTATTGGAAATCCCCATTAATACACGTGTTCAAAACTATCCAATTGTTGAGGGCCTTGCTTAGATTGCCCAATCAATGCAAGATGCATGGTCTGGGCCTGCTCATACCAAGTGTTCGAAAGCCCGTGCGATTAGAAACAATGCCAGTGATCCAAAACTGGTTATGCCCTTGTGGGCTAAATAACAATTAACAAAGATCAGGGGCGATATGGGAAATCAACATCTGTGTTTCTTCTTCCTCAAAACAATGACAAATACACTGAAGAGGGTCTCGTGTTCACAAATGCATAGCATGAATCCTACCTCCTCAATGTAAACCAACGACAGTGGCGATTTCCCCATCTCGCCACAAAGACGATGACTGTAAAAAATCACAAACAACAACAAAAGCCTCGACATTGGTTTAGTTAAGACAAATTAGAAAGAAAGAGGGGATAAAGGATCGATAACATATAGGATAAATTGAAGAACCTAGGGGCCTTTTAGAGGATTAAAGATGCTTTCCATGGTCTTGGATTGAAGTGTGAGGTCCAGTTTTCCTCTTGCACCTAGTCGATTGGTAAGGAAGGTAGGTGCTTACCGTGGGATATGGGTGAGGGGGATCCATGAGAAATTAGTATTTACAAAGCATATTTCGATCCTTCTAGGATGTTTTGGAGTGGCTGTATATATAGATGACAGCCTGGAGTTGTGAGGGGATCTCAGAAAGGTCAGAACTTTGGAAGAGAGGGAATCCTGGGCACGAGACCCTAACAAACCATGGATGGGAAAACTTAGAAAGAGGAGAGGTCTGTGTAGGATAGGTTAGTTCATTATGGGGACCGATAGAGATGGAGGTCAGATGGGGATTAGAGAGTAGGACTATATATATATATATATATATATATATATATATATATATATATAGTCCCTCTGGTATAGGGACTCAGGTGAGAGAGGCGACTCTCGTAGAATGGACAGGGATTTGAGAGTCCAAGAAAGGAAGGAAGCATGTGAAACATGAATAAACAACCAAAACTTACTTTGGATGATGTTAATTGAAGATATTATTTACTAAAAACTATAGAGAAAATTCTTTAAATTAATTAGGTGGTCAAATAAAGTCCAATTGACTTCAAAATTGAGACAGATGTTATTTAGAGGGTCTAGTACCTTCCTATCCAGTTAGATTAAGGTTCCAAAATATCTTATTCATAATATGCGTACATTCCCTTATCTTATTTAAATATAATAAAAGATAGGATAATGTGAAACAACTTTTCTTTGTTAATCATTAGTGTAAATTCTGGTATTAGGGGTTATTATCCACCCAAAGGTCAAACATGTTATATTTTGTGCCTTTAAGATAAATTATCTTTAGAGGAAAGAGAAATAAAGAGAACATAATGATATTTATTCTTTATGTATAATGAATTCATTTAATCATAAAAAGGGAACATATTCCATTTTCTCTAAATTTTTATCATATGCTATAAAGTGTTCAGTATCTGGGTAAACCTCATCAATTTTAAGTTTTAAAATTCTGATAGTTGAAATTGAAACCAAGACCTTGAAGTTCTTTGATAAAAAACAAAAAATTGGGATGTTACAATTCAATCTCTCTCATCCTTGTTATGTATGTTTAAATTGCAATTCAAATTCCCCATTTGCAATAGTTCTTGTTGAAGTAACTTTAAGGTCTAACAAGTTTTGCATGAGTATTTTTAGCTCTATTCACCCCCCTCTAGAGCCCTTTGATCCAAAAATATCCTCTATGATACCAACTAGCTTGGTCGTTGAGGAATCAACATGTTGGATGATCATTGTAGTGGGTAATCAATCAATGAGGTTGAGTCTCTTACACATGCTAAGAGGTAATATGGAGATGCCAGCTCTAAGATAAGGTAGACCCTTTTAGTAGGTAGAGTCACTTATTGAGCAAAAAATCCCAAAGGGATTGGATCTTTGCGCTTGCGAGGAATCTTATTCAGAATTACATCTGATTATGTTGTTGACAACTTTAGTTTCTTATATTCTTTAGTTAATCATTTGTGATTGATCAAGAGTCTAAAGAGTTTAGACAAATGGGGCACTCATCCATAGCATCCACTAATGTGATGCTGACAGACAACTTCTCCATGGTTTACTTAAATTTATTGAACCTAGCATCCAATCAAGTCTAATTTAGTTGCAAATGGCACATGTAACTTATATATGGGAGCTTCTGGATGAGGTGGGTTAAGCATGGAACATTCTGGCTAAGTTGTTCCCATGCCCTCATTAGAAACTACATCATCCTTATGTCATAGGTACAAGGGTCATTTTCTCTATCAATATCAAGCCACAATGAGTTGTTAGAGCTTTAATATATTCTATGTGGTTTGTATTTGATTCTGGATGTCCTGTGGAGACTCCTATATGGTGACGTAGAGATGTAGCAAACTGAACTAACTGGGAATCAATGGATTTTTGATAGGCCTCCTGGTTTGAGATCATCATTTACCGACCAACAATCATGGACTATTGCAACTAAAAACTCTTTATTATAATGGAAAACTTTTATTTATCAGAATATGGGAACACTTACTTGTAGAACTTGTGGTACTTCATTTAGATTTTGTAATTTCCACCCTTGATTGTAACCAAAATTTTGAAAATTTCTTTGTAATTCCCTGATTCTTAAAATTCTACTTTTGTTGGATTTTTGTACTAAAATCTCAGATGGTTCTTTTGTTTGTGAATGTAATAGAATTAGCCTTGAATTATTTGAATAGAATTCAATTCTTTCACCAGACCGTCATCACTTTGAGCTTGAGCATTACCCATTATGAAGTTATGGAGTAGCTGACAACTTAGAGTCAAGTGGTCATTGATTTTACACACTTCACAAAAAGGCTTCTAGATTTGACTTGTTGTTGCATCTTTTGTGGCTATCCTCTTCTCTCATATGAGTTATAAGAAGATTCTAAACTATCCTTCTTCAAAGAAAATGTCTTCAAAGACTCGACTATGGATGTGAGTTCAAAATATTCTTCTTCCTTGGCCACCTTGAGGACACCACTGTGGCCTTTTCTTGAATGTGTTTAATTTCTAGACACTCACCTAACTACCTCCAAGCTTTTTAAAAATTTGAAACATGAAATTTCCCCAAGATGATGAATCCAACAATTTCTTGGTGTCGCCATAAACACCCATATAGAAAGTTTTCAGTAGTTGAACTTGTGAGATGCCATGATACGTGCATCGCCAAAGGATCTCCTTGAACAATTCCCAGGATTCAACAAGAGACTAACCTGGGACCATAGAGAACTATGTCATTTGGCCCTATATCTAAAGGTGAGAGATAGATGATAGTATTTCTCTAAAAACTTGGTTTGAAGACCTTCCTAAGGCTTTATATCTTCCTCCTCCATGGCATTCTACCAACTCCTGGCCTTTTCCATCAAAGAGTACTTGCTTAACTAGGTTTGATAACATTGTTAACACTTCCTATTACTTGTTCAAAGCACATAGTTCCACAAACTGTTGCAAGTGCTCTTGGCAATCATCACCTTTATTGCTGGTGAAGGAATTTCCTTACATCACTATGGTCCACTAAGAGTGGATTTCAAATTGTGGGGTTGTAACTATTGGAGGGGCTACATCGTTATTCCCATCTATGGCTTTAAGGATAGACAAATCCATTAGATGTGTCTTTCATTTGGCTTCAAGAAGAGTGGACTCTCTAGCCCTACTCTCCTACTGCACTAATGGCTCTTTTTTTTGCATGAGAGCCTCTCTCTAGGAATCAAGAGCCATGTTAACCTAATGGGTGATTTCCTTCTTGTCCATCTTGTTCCTACTTGCTTGTTTCTTAGATGATGGAGTGTCATATCAATCTCAATATCTAGATCTAGGGGTGTATAATCAACACTTATGGAGCATCACATGCACTACATTAGCACCTAAAATGAAAATTAACAAGATTAAATGGGAGAAAGAAATATTTAATTAGATATGAAATAAAATCCATTGAAAATAAAATCCTAATCATTGTCAGGTATGGACTATTATGTTGTCCCCAACAATAGCGTCAAATTACGATGTGTGCTTTTATCACATGAGAAATTATCCCAAGGTTATAAGCCCTGGGTTTATCTTATTTCTATGTGCAGTATCACCCATCCAGAAGTGACACATCTTATTTTAGTATATCTTATAAGGTTGAACCCAAGAAGCAACCTTTGTAAGAATTTGTTTTTATATCCAAGAGAATGAGACCAATATTTCAAAAACAATTGGTTTGATTTATGGATCAAACTAGTTACAATTAAAGAAACATTAATAATATGATGATTGAATCAATATTAAAAGATACAAGGAAAAATAGATTTCACCATTGCTACCTACATAATCAGCTAATTGTTAGAACTTGCTCAATTATGACTTTTAGACTAGGACCATGTGAATTCTTGCCCTTTCAAGATATGACTTGCACAATGATCGTTCTACCCATGGGCTTGAGGTCTTTCTACCCATGGATCGTTAACTAATCATCATAGAGAACATGTCTCGTGATCTCATCTGGGGTTCAACACATCCAATTGATAAATATAACCCTAAATTTCATGATCTCTATGAATTGTATTAAAGATCCAAACTTTTTGATCAAATAAAAGAAAAAGCAACAAAAGATTGAAAAGCAATCCAAAATCCATAAAGAAACATGTTTTATGACAAGAAGAATGAAATATGGGCGATAGGGATAATCATCATGCCCTAGTGAAGACACTACTCACTCATGTTAATGGAATGATACAAATACAAGGATAAGAAGAGATAATAATGTCATAGAAGATAGAGAGAAATAAGTCTAGTGATCTCTATCAATAGATCCTTTCTTTTACAATAGTAGATATGATGATCTCCATGAAAAAGACAATATTCCTCTCTCCCTTCGCTTCTTTCTCTAGATATCTAGACTATAAAAAAGTAGTCAATCCTCTTGTCATTAGGTACAATTCTCTTATGTAGGAGTGCTCTAATCCCATCAAATCTAACTTTGGTCCAGTGGTGCCTTTACAAACCAGTCCACATCACATCAGTGAATTGATCTACAATGTTGGGTCAATCAACTGGCCGTTACTTGGTTTTACTATTGGAATCTTATTCAATGATTTGTACATTAGTCGATAAATTGGATTCATGATGCTTGGTTTTTTTGAATGGTCGAT
Organism: Alisma plantago-aquatica; assembly: GCA_963693085.1. Lineage (NCBI taxonomy): Eukaryota > Viridiplantae > Streptophyta > Magnoliopsida > Alismatales > Alismataceae > Alisma > Alisma plantago-aquatica. The sequence continues at coordinate 1,280,932,903 of OY856411.1, forward strand.
TGACTGGAAAGAAAGTCCAATTGATCGATTGGTTGTTGGTGAGTGCATTTGAATATTTCTCGATCAGTAAACCTACTAGCCAGTTGATCGATTGACCTTGCTTGGAGTGGATATGTTAATTTTTTGGTTGAGAGATCGGGGTGTCTAGTCGATTGACTCGTGGGTTACATGGAGATTAATATACTCTATAAAAAATTGTCCCAAATTGGGAAATTGTTTCACTTTCTAAGCCGATCGGCCCACTTCCTGAATAGAGGACTCCTTCTATGGCTTGGTTGACCAATCGATTGGTGATACCAGTCAATCGACTGGCCGTCTGGATCATATATGATGTTGCATTTCGGCCTTCAATTGCCTCCAAATATGAAGGGTTAGACATTGGATGGGTGTAGTTGACTCCCTTGGACTAGATGAACATGTTTCCCTAAAAAAGAGTAAGAATTCACATTAAAAACATAAATTTGCAAATCAAAGCAATATAGACTATTTTAGGCTAAAAATGGGAAATAATCAATGTAAAAATAGATAAATGTAAACTAACATCTGTAATAAAAATAATAACAAATGGAAAGATTGGAGACCAAAAAAATTCTTTCTTCAAGAGACAAAAAAAACATATGCAATAAAAATGGGATGAATATGCATATATCAAGAATCCATATAAAGTTAATATGTGAAGTTGGCCTTGCTTATATATTAAAGTGAGAAATGAATTTATAAGAAAAGGATGAATATTATGCAATTCAATCATGATTGTATGTTGTGAAGCCTTAACAATCCTTCATAAATATGAAATTATATTGTTAAATCCACAATTAAGAGAAATGGTTGAACCATAAGGGTTCCGACCTTAGTTGTGCATTGGTGATGCAAATACTAAGAAATAGGGCTTAGGATGCATTAATCTAGTCATGTTTGTTATTTCATAGTAAAATTTGTTATATGTTCACTTTTATTAATGTTCTTTGTGCCTTCATAATTTATTATAAAGGATATAGTAAGATTTATCTCATCATATTTAGACTTTAAAAATAATAATTTTGTATATCTAGTTGTATTGGTAGCATAACTTCACTTTCTTTTGGATAATACTTGATCTTGTATAATTTTTGATGCCTAACCTTAAGGATAAAGACTAAAATTATATCTTTCGATCATGGTTGTGAAACATGTTTTGAGATATTTTTGAACTTGAAGGATTCAAGTCATTGTTAGAGAATGTTGTTTCTTGATATGGTGAAACAAGTGAATTGTGAGCCATATGTTGTGAGACCTAATCCATGAGGCTTGATATAATAGGGTTGATAGGATAATGATCAAGAATATTTATAATGGTTGTCACATGATGAGATGAGAGAAAGTTTTGTGTCTCCATATGTGTCATATGATTGTAGTAAAACTAAAACGTATGAATATTGCATTGTTAGCCTTTGTATTGTGTCTATCAATATTTCTTGGTAGAATCTTATCTTTTTTTAGTGTATCACATGAACGCATGGTTGTTCATGGTTGAGATCATTATTTTTAATAAGTTGTGAGGTAATCAAAGGAATCATAATCCATTTATTTAGGAATGTGAACAATGTGATCCTTTACCTACGTCCATACGAGATTGTTAAATGGGCATGTCTCACATTGGATGAGTTTCATGTGTAAAAGACCTATAATAGATTAGAATTTGAGGGATAATATGTGGAGGGTATGTAGAAGCTCCACAAAGGTGGAAGTGAAACCCATTCTTCTTTTTATTTTGTGATATGAGAATGATGTGACCTCAATCCAGGGTATGTGACATGATGTTGAGAATTATTGTATGTGAATTGAGATATAATGCTTAGGTGATATATGTGTTCAAATGAGCCTTGTTCCAATGTGGAAATGGAAGGTTGGCACATAGCTAGCCCAAAGGAGAACTTGGGTTGTGTTAGTTGTCATAGGGTGTCCATATAAATTCTAAACCATAAATGAAGATTCATGCACATGAGCATATCATGACGACATAAAGTTTGGAAGGTACATGTCAAGTAGATTCAGGGAAAAGTAACAAAAGAGGATGCGTTTTTTTTAATGTTTCTAAGACTATTGTTAAGGTTGTATCTTTGTTGTAGGATTCTTGATATATAATGGTTTTGCAAAAATATGAATCTACATTCCTTGCTAACTTACTATCTTGTTGATTCATGTAAAGGATATTTTCTTATTAAGTTTGTTTTTTAGCATATTGTGACATGCCTCTCTTGTTTGTTGGAATGATAAGTAGTTCATGTTGCATTGCTAACTGTTTGACTTGTGAATATATTTTAAAATTAAATAAGAGGATGAAATAGAACCTACTTAATCCCAATGCTTATCTACTTTCTTACACATTGGAGAATTAACCAAAGAACATTTTTTTTGATTTAGATCTAAAATGAGGATCATCGTATTATTTCATGCTTTGAGCATCATACTAGGTTGTCTTATGATATGAGTTGTGTCTAGTAATTTTTGGGTGAGTTGGTTGAGTTTTGATGCAAGAATTGCACATGTAATTGAGCAAACTATTATATATGTGTTTCTAGTTTTTCTATAACCACTCCATGTTGGAGCTTCTAAATTGTTCACATGACATTACAGTGTTCATTTTTCTTGAAAAACTAAAAATATTGAGTTTAGTGTTGGTTCTTAAAAATGAGTTTTAAGAATAGTTTTGTTATATAAATACTTTCTGCTTTTAATCCCAGATCTTGGGATTAGTGTTGATCCAAATCTCGAGACTTTTTCTAATAGTATATGTTGTATGGTTATTAGGAATGCCATATGATTTGTGGTGTCAGAGCTTACATTGTCTTAGTACAAGAAATTTGGATGCATTTAGGTCAAGTCACCTTCCTAACAACATGTAATGTCTTGATAACAGAGCATAGATTGTCTTGGTATAAGAACTTAGGATGAATTTAGGTCATATTCCTAACCATGTGTGTACATGATCTTGTATGGGAAGTGGTTAACCATAAGGAAGATTTAAGAGAAGATGCTCCTTGTGGTTAATAAGCTCGTAAAAATAAAAAGGAAGAAGAAAATACGACATGGAAATGTTAAAGGAAGGAAAAATTACATAGTCATACAAAGACATATTCTCAAAATTGAGAAGAATATATTTATGAAATGGAAGTGATAAGTTGAGTAAGAAATGATTTATACACCTGAATCTAATAGATTACTTATCTAATAAAGTAAAATGGAATATATGTTTATTGAACAATCTAACAAGAGGGATATTAACCCATCCATACTCATGTACCTTGTCTAGGTATATGAGTAGTTAGGAACTTAATAATAGTAATAGTTGGTTGGACTAGATCTGCTTGACCTAGCTAGGTTCCCATATACAAAACCCCAAAAATACAATCATACATGAGTTAATAAGATAAAAAATTAAGTATGAGGCAAGAATTTAACAATTAAATTTGGTAATAGTGAAATATATTTGGGATGCAACGCTAATGAACATGACAATAAGAAAAACATTATGGCATGAAGAAATATTTTGAAATGAAAGAGAAAGAGAACATAATGAGAATAGAACTATATTAAATATCAAGATTTAAAAGAGAAGTGTACATGCATATGAAAATATGATATATGTATGATTGGAAGCCTCTCTCTCACTAGCCATGTGTGGAAAGAGGATGGAGGAGAGAACACACATAAAATATATAAAAGAGAGAGAGATAGAGAGAGAAAGAGAGTCAGGATAGAACACACTGGAGTGTACAGATTACACGATAAATTCAAATTAAGTTTACATATCTAGGCCACTTTTTTGGTAAATCTAAATGTTTATATTCATTTTTATAACATATATAGGCTACATTCAAAATTTGAGCTTATTTGGATTCTTCTATGTGCTCATCCATATAAACAAAATCAATGCACAAAACTAATTTGAATTTATAGTTTTTGTCACCTTTATATGCATGACCTATAAGTGTCCACATCAGCTCAAATTTTATGTGTATTATGTTCATAAGATATTTAAGAAGATCAATGATTTAGTTTTTCAAAATACTTGTTGCATGATGAAAAATAACTTGAGTGTATTTTGTCTCTAGTACACTCGAGTGTATTCCAACTTGACTCTCTCTCTCTCTCTCTCTCTCTATATATATATATATATATATAATGCTTTTAAGTATATTTGGATTTTTGCAAGATGATGTAGGAATTTTCAATGGAGACTTCCATTCTTGGCCTAAGATATAAAATTCAAAAGATACATTTGCTAAGTGAAAAGATGAAATATTTTCCCTCTCTTGGTTCGTAAATGTTAAGAAAAGATGACTAAGATATTGTGATGTTGGAAGAATAGTTCTTACATGAATATTAATGTGAATATTTAGATAAGGTGAAATGGTAACCTTATTCCCCCTACATATGTTGGTATAGTTGTTAGTGAAATCCTAATGGTTTAATTTTACCTGCATAGTGTAGGAAGGATCCCTAAAGAATAAACTAAAATATAGGGTTACTGGCATAATTATTTCTTAAACAAGACTATGAGATAAATAGAGAAAGATACATTCTATTTAGGTAGTACCCAGCAATGATTAGGGGATCTCGATCGGTAAATCCCTAATGATGAAATTGTCTAATCGATAGCATACTCGTGTGTATTAAATGTTGAATGCCCTTGTGCTAGTTCACAAGTATATGATTTTCCTGTTGGAACTATTATGTATGCTTCTTGAATGATGCGTGAATAATTAATAATCCTAATCCCATGTAAATCATGTTGGTTGATGGTGGTTATAAATGTTAAATGTTAAATACATGAAATTTGGATATATAACTGATTTAAGAAAATATATGGCTCTTACACTAGATAGAAAGATTCTATGTGAATAACTGAGAACTCAACTGTTGTCAATCCTAGTTGGTTAAAATCTATATTCCTTCTATTTATGTGTGATTTGTATGAAATTGTTTGTTCTCTATATGGAGAAGAAATCATTAAGTATCTTGATATGAGGCACTCATGGGTGCATAGAATCTACAAGTAATGTTTATAACTCCTGAACTTGAGAATGAATAGGGTTGGAAAGGAACTAATGTTTGGAAAAAGATGAGTTTGAGATATGAAGTTCATTCTTTAAATATGGGCTACATAAACCAGAATAAATGAAGGGATATAAAATGGCTTTCTTTTGTTGTATATGATGTCTTGCCTTGAGTATGAGTCATGAAAACTCCTAAAGATGAAGAAAATGGTATCATTGTGTGTGCTATTCACACCAAATGTTGAATTTGAAGGATGAATTGAGAAATTGATGATGTCATGCCTTGATTAAGGATAAAAATGAGTATTTATTGCACAAAAGGGGGGCATGTGGCCCAGATGATCTCAAAATGATAATGATAGTGATAAAGTCAAGTTTCCTTTGAGTGATTAACTAAATGAGCAGTGAAAATTTTCCTAGATCTTGCAATGTAAAGATTTCTTTTGCTACATGTCCATATCATTTATTATTTAATTACTCCTAAATTAGTATTTTCCTTGCATATTTGTGACAAGTACTGCATATTTTGATGCTTCTCTTTTATGGAATAGTATAGGAAGTAGAAAGATGATATAATTAATTACTGTTGTTGTCTTGACTTTGAAAATTTAAACAATGATCTTGTGTTATAGAAAGGATATATGTAGATGTCGATATGAGGATTCTATTAAGAATATATGATGCAAGATGATAATATCATACCCTCCTTGCTTTTAATTGGGTCTTTACATGCTAAAGAGTTTCTATCTTATAGTTTTTTTATATAGAGGAACCCCTCTGAGATACGGCCATGTTCGAACAACCCCAATAGGGAAAATTTTGAGACCATACACGTGGTGTCATTGCAAGGATAGTCCCTGGACAAGGTGTCTGCAAGAAGGTTTTTTCCTAAAATTTTCCCCTAAGGGGATTCAATCCTAGGACATCCTTTTTGATGGGGCACCCAATTTACCAACTGAAACCTAGGATTGCTTCTATCTTATATATTAAGTTTTATACAATTGTTCAATGGGGAAGAATGATACCCTCATTAATCCTACATATGCACTTATATTTTAGGGAACTTCTTCCTATTTCTACATTTTCTTGGAATGAGAATGTCGTGATTACTTTATCATTGTGAATATAAATATTAGTTAATTACTTTATCATTGTGAATATAAATATTAGTTACTCAAGATGTTAAGATGAAATTTTAGAATCACCAAAATAGCCTCCCCTCTCTATATATAATTGTTATGATTGGTAGTTCATGTTTAATAGGAAACATATTGATGTTGTTCCTTATCCATAGAATATAAATACATTGTGAAACTTATGATTAACTTTTATATCTCTCCCTTCATGGTATGTATTCCTCTTATTGTATATGATTAAAATCTTGGTTGAATATTCACTCACCTTAAGATGATAGTTGAGAGTAAAAATAATTACAAAGATATTATAACATCCCCATTTTCTAAACATATAATTCATTTAGAAGAAGCATAATCTTATTGGGGATGTCACAAACATGAAGATCATTGCATGTAAATAAAGTTTGATAAACCAAAAAATAATACATTGCACAATTTCTCACATATCAAACTCATAACATAAAACTCACACTCTAAACTAAAACAAATGTCTCATATGTAGGGAAATACGACATTAGATAGGTAGTAGAAAAAAAAATTGACATATTTCCCATTAATTCGTGCATCACATTAATAACTATGCAATGGGAAGGATGGTTTCATGAAGATATACCTGGTCCTGGAGCAAGTTCATCGACAATCCTCATCGATGTAGATGTGTACTCTATCTTGGATGGTGTATGTGTAGATCGTGGTTGCATTGGGACTCATATGACTTCTCCTCTATGGACATCAGACTCAGATAACTGCTATAGTGGCTCCTCTAATCTCACTAGAGATTGCGAGTTGATGTTACCCTCCTAGCAGCAGCCAAAGGACTCCTGCCTCTAGAGTAGTCAACACAAACCAACTAGAACTCCTATCGTCCTACCAAGACCGACATGAAGGAGTTGTCATTCCCATTAGCATACTAGTTTCCAGCATGCTATCCCACAACAATGATCCTCAGTTGTTTCTCTCCTGTGGCTATCCCTCCCTAGTCAAGTATGACTTTCCTGGGCTAACATGGTTATCACAACTAGAGAGGACAACAATTGTCAGAGCAAATGATTCTCAATTGTCTGTGTTGTAGTTGTGTTCTGGAAAGCCCCCAGTACTCCTCTATATATAGGAGGGGTTAGGGTCAGGGTTCCCAGTCCCCAGCCAATACGAAACTAAAGTAGGAGTGGAAAGGACCAGAAGATCTTGAATTTTTGCAATAATTCTAGAAGTTTCGCAACCTACATGGATCGACTCACATGTGTATGACCATACTTTTCTTAGTCTCTCTAACCTAGAGGCCTTGTATATCATACTCCTATAGGAGGGATAAATCCCATATCTATCATGCACATTCAATCCCCATGTGTCAAAGTCAACCAATTATCACCTTTATAACAACCCATGTTTCAAGACTGCATTTGATGATGTCAAAGTGTACCCAATGACATGTGATGAGAGAAGTGATTTTAGGTCTAAGAACCACCACCATCACTGTGAGATCTAACTATGACTTCCATGATGATGTCTTCCATGTGTCACTCTCACAGTGGGTATGTCTGATACATTATTCTCTAACATGTATCTATGTGCTTGGTTTGATATTTCCATATCATGACTAATGATATTTAGTCATCAACCAACTCACACTCTAATTATATGTGTCACAGTTGTCCATCAACCTTCCACAATAACAATTGATTAGGGACATAATGAGAATATGTATATGTACTCTTAGCATTCGTATGATCTCATCACAAGGATAGTAACTTGAATACATACATCATTGAGTAATATAATTCTATATACATTTATAATGTTATTCATTATCTCATAACTAAATATACAAAATACATCAGAAGCTTGCCTTTATTATTAATCAAATCATTTACATGTTATGCCATCACAATCATCATATGATTGGATCTCTGGGCATACAGACCAACATCATAAACATAAAGGAAAAATCTAATCTACTAATAGTTGGCACCCCACCCGGTTTAGCTTCAGAAGTCCTTGATCTCCTTCTTCAATTGGTCCTTAGATAGCTCTATCCTTGACGTTGCTCATTTCCTGTGGGCATGGCACCCCTAGCCATGCTTAAAACAATTTGTAAGTGGAATTGAACATATTATACAACTGAAATAACATATACTTTGAAATGAAAGTATTTAACATCGTGAAAATAAACTTTGGATTATATCATTATCTTTTATCTTACTAGTATAACAATTCTCAAGTTTTGCACCAAAGTGCCTCTTCTCTTTGCACCAAAGTGACTCTTAAATTGCACCAAAGTGCTATGTATGCTAGGAAATCCCTTGATTTGTACTGAAGTACACTTTATACTAGGAAAGACCATGGCGAGGATCTTATATAAGGTTCATTCATTATCTTTAGTCTTACTATTGAATACTCTTTGCTCTTGATCTCAAACATGAATGTGATGTGATATGATGATTCTTGAAAATAAACTGTGACGTCCCCGGATTTTGGTTTCTCCAAACCCTATTGGAAATGAGAGGTCAAATCTGAAAACATCATCCAATCATATCAGAAAGCGATGCAGAAGCATAATACGCATACATGAACGTACAACCATAACATTTCTCAACAATCGACATGAATATTAATTATAGCATGAACTATTACAGATTGCATTTACACATTGAATATAAAATTTTACATAAGTCTATGAACATGTATGCTAACAAGATCTTAGATAATAGGTACAACCTGTACAACTTGCTCACATCCTATTCTTTTATCCCATTCTAGCTCTGAACCTAGAAAATACGAGAAACAAAATCATCAACAAAAGTTGGTACGTGGAATTAAAGAGCTATACTATGTTGGCATATTGATAATACTTGAAAAAGAAGAAAGAGAGAAAGAAACATTATTTAATGGCGGAAAATCAGGTAAACCCAAGTTATTAACCATATTTCAATGGACATGTATTACTATGGTGGACTTAGCACAAACATAAATTATTGGGCCCTATCCCCGCGTACCTTGTACCATTAGGGAGGTGCTAGTCAACATTAATACGTTCCCTCTCTAATAGAGAGATTAATGAACCATCAATAACTACATTCCATTTTCTTTCTTTAGTGTTCTTATTGTTCAAGGCGGAAATGACAATACATATAGATCTACATCCAACAATGTCTTTCAAATACAAGCAAGCAAGTACATAAATTTAACATCCAGTAAAACTAGTCATATAATTATATCCACGTACCTGAGTTTAGAGGTTCTTATCACATCCATGATCATCTAGATAATTTGGTCAACACCTGATTTAAAGAAATTAATCACCATTAATATATGTACATCATATTCTTAGTAATTTTAGGTCCAAATTAGGGTTTAGGCAAAACCTTGGTTCAACCTGATCTAAATTTGTGTTTGATATTTTTCTACTAGCTAGGATGTCATTTTAGAGGTCTGGTCCAATTTTCATAATTTTCTGATGCTTTATCTATTTTCTAGAATTAATATGAGGTTAAAACATGTAATTGGGCTTTAATGAGAAATGGCCTATCATTTTGACATAATAGTCAAATCAGAGTTTATATTTAGTTTCCACATTATACTAGGGTTCAGTAATATTTTTCTCAGATTTAATTTCCATGATATGCTAATTATACCAACAATATGATTTCAAAAAGAAGCATTATCATCCACATTAAATATCATCATTATTTATTTGTCAAAGGTCTGATCTAAGGGACCATTAATGTAGAGGATACTTTTCTGAGTCTAGGGACATTTTTGGGGCATTTATTGGCCAAGAGAGAAATTTATTATGCATTTTCTAATGTAGCGCTATCTTCTGGAAATTCGAAGATAATTTACCTGATTAAGAATTTCCAGGGTTGTTGGATCTTGATCCCAAGGCTAGGATGCGTCTAGGGTGTGCCGAGCTGGTTAGGATCAAAGTGAGCGACCCTCCCAAAAACTTGACTGAACCGGTCTGGTTCAGGGAGTAAATGGACTGGATCTGCAGGTTGGCTAGGTTCAACAGCAGGCCGCCTGGTTTATCTATGAGCCAGACCGATTCACCTCATACGACGCTAGATCAGTCGGCCCTCTCTCTCGGTCTCGCATCCACAGAGCTCCGCGGAACCCTCTACCTCCTGGCACCAGCGTCAGATCTAGCCCTGACGAGGATCCACTGAGCTTCAAGCTTCCTTGGTCAATGATGCAGGTTGATTTGGACTCGTTGTAGGATGCAGCTCCATCTCGAGGATGACCAGTCGTACAGTGGCTCCGCCTCCCCCATACCGCTTTCTACCATCTGTTGTAGCAGGATTGGGCGGCGAGGAAGGGGCTTTCCATCTCGCCAGCCAAAATTCAAGCCGAGGAGATTCTGGTGAGTATTGGTGGATCAAGGAGGCGTGGTCGGTCAATCTGCAGCTTCCACTAGGTGTCTCCCTTCACCGTAGATCTGCAGTCAATAGCTGTTCCAGGCTTCGCAAGGACCTCCACCACTCCCAGCTCCGATCTCCACCTTCCTTGATAACTCGACGCTGCTGCAGGTGTGTTCTCCAGGAACCCGATCCCTGCCGATGTCTCAGATGATGGTGGCGGCGGTGAAGCAGGTTGCTGGGACCCATGAGCCCAACCTCTTCCTGCATCAAGCGGGTCTGGATGTTGCCGCCGTGAGGCCTAGATCTGACCAGAGATCGATGGAGTAGAGGTGTCTTCCTCTACTCTTGATGTCGTGATTGGGTTTGCGCTACACCTGAGATGGATGGTGACGGGCAGATTGCGTATGATCTTGGAGCATTGCTGAGGGACATGACTGAATACTCCTCTGGCTACTGCATGCAATATCAAAAGCCTCCACCATTGCCTACCACTACCTATGAGATGTACTGGAGAGGTAGAGAGATATCTGACTCCGGTTGTTTCCCTTGTACTACTAGGCACCCCATCCGCCGAGTGAGATCCTAGAATTGTGGTGGATTCAACAAATCTAGTTAACAAACCCAAACTCCTTGCACTGACTAATTCCACTAAATCCAGAAAAGAGTCACCTGCTCCTATGTTCTCGGAGGAAAGCCAGGTCTTTGGTTTCTCAAACCTTGGCCAAACATGCGTCCCATCCAGGCTGGTTTATAATGGCCAAACATGAAAATTGAAGCCTGAAGTATATGATAAACCTTACTTTGGGATTTGAGTAACGCCCTAGCCATGATTTCAAATAAATTGAAATTTGAAACATTGATACCCTTTGTCTAACATTAACTAATAATCATAATAAGACCAAAATAAATGTTTCTTCACCCTTCATTGAAGATAATCCCAATTGGTACCCATACTAAGATTTGAAGTCAAGTATGCATTAAATGACATCTAAAAGTGTCGACACAAGTTCAACTTAATTTAGTCGATCACATCACACCTCAAGAGACACTAAAATCATTTTACACCAATATGGCTTCAAATATTATATTGGATATTGAATCCTAAAATCGAGGTTATCACATTCACCCCATCTTATATGGAATTTCTCCCTCGAAATTCAACTAGTCTCATTCTTAAGCTGATATCAAGGAGTTGTGGATGCCCCTAGGCCACCACTTCTAAGTGATAAGAGTATCATTATTCGGTCATGTTAGGGTATTTAATCATGTAAGATGTACCCACCCCACCTTATATAGGTTGAAGCGTCATTTTTTATTATTATAAGGAATTGTAGCATCCCTTAGGGTCTTAGTCATCGCATGACATTCTTACATTTTAGGAATTACATCCTCATAGTCACAAGGATAAGGATTTTATTCATACATATGTACATAAGGTTGTATTATTCAAGGTTCAATCTTCCACTCCACTAAAGCATGTAAGATAGTATCAAGCATCATTTACTAGAATGTTGGCGCTTGACATCACTAGTCTAGCTTTATGATCAACATCATATCATAATTTCATCATGTGAGAGGGTCTTAGTTGTCATGCTTGAATATTAGGGTTTCACCTCATGGTGTAGTTAATTCTCAAACTATAAGCTTGGATTTATAAGGATTAAGGTTAAGCACTATATTGTCATGCAATATATGATCCAAAGGGACCTTTGTGTTAAGATCATGCTTTCGTAACATTTATCTTTCATATATGATAGAAGGGGAATGAAAATATACTAGGCCGGTCTTATCATGTTTTCAAGCATGGGTCTTGCATCCATGATATTAGGATTTTCTACTTTAAGAAGGGCATACGTAACATGCTTGACCATTATGGTTTCACCCTATGGTGTGATATTCATACTCAACTTAGAAGCATGCATTGAGGAGGATCAAAGTTATGAACTATATTTCTGATCATATATCCTATGATCCAAGGATATCTTTATATCAAGTTCATGAGTTCAACTTTTTATGTCTTGCATGTATTATGTGAAGGAAAAAAAAGAGAGTATACTAAGTTTATCCCATGATCTCAGCATCATATCTTTCATGTTTCATATGAAGGGGAAGAGAATATTTTAAAGTCAAACTTATCATAATTTCAATCTTGGGTGCTACATGTATGATATGGGGGGGAAAAACTATAGAATAGGTCAAGTTTATACGAGTGACTCCTCATATATAAATCATCTATATAGCTCAAGTGAGGTTTCTATCATCATATATTAAGAAAGAGAAGAAGAAGGGAGAACATGTATTTGAGTATCTTTTGCACAAAGCTTCATACTCTCGTAACTAGAGTTCATATATTACCTCACTTGCAACTAATGATGAGATTCACAAAATATGTCACTCTAGCTAGGACCTAACTCAGCTAAAGGATTGAATTTATCATATGGGTCATCTACCCAATTCTCACATATAGATTTGAATTATGCATAAGGACTCAACTCAACACTCAAGAGTAATCTAGTGTAGGACGTTTTTTTTTTAACACATATCTCATGTATTAGAGTCTAGGTCCTATGACCTTCTCCTTGTGGGTCTTACTCTCTCTAGAGTTCACCACATATCTCATCCTACCACTAGAAATCCTCCTTGTATAAGAGCTTGAGGCTCATGCACACTCATCTCTATCTTAACTTAGCTTATCTTAAATAGGAAAAGGGAATGTACTTTCATCATCACGACTTAGCATAGATCCTGTAAGAGTGGATTCGGCTCATATACAACTCAAATCTTAATAAGGAAAGTTATACCATCATTGATTAAAGTTAGATAAGATTCCATATGCTTATTTCCTTCATCTTTATTTTGTCTATCTATCTATCACATAACCTTATGAGGCTCTAGACATATAATCTAGATCTATTCTCTCTTCTAGACTGATGTCACTCCCCTTCAGTTAGATTGCATGAACACTAACTACTCTCCAGTGTGAGGGACACATTTTTATATTTACATATAGGTAATAAAATATTATATAGTTTTTCTCCGAGAAGGCGGACGTCAGAGAAAACTGTCAAGGCTCGAGCCGATTGGAAAACAAAACCAAATCAGCAAAATCGAGTGTCCCACACACAGTAGATAGTCTAGTGCTATGTCACCTAGTGAAATGGTGAGAACAAGATGTAGACTAGTGTAGCTACCCAATACATATGAGTTCTATATGGAAAGGGTCTCAGACACTTGTCTAAACCTAGTTCTCGAACATCTAGGTTCTAACCTAGAGTCTAAGTCAAACCTTATTCCTATAGAACAACTTACTAAGTTTCTAAGGTTTAAAGTGAAAGGTGAAATTTAGGTTATATGTTTCACAATGAGCAATTTTTAGGTGTAGCTATTGTTCATGCTCTGATACCAACTGTGACGTCCCCGGATTTTGGCTTCTCCAAACCCTATTGGGAATGAGAGGTCAAATCCGAAAACATCATCCAATCATATCAGAAAGCGATGCAGAAGCATAATACGCATACATGAACGTACAACCATAACATTTCTCAACAATCGACATGAATATTAATTATAGCATGAACTGTTACATATTACATTTACACATTGAATATAAAATTTTACATAAGTCTATGAACATGTATGCTAACAGGATCTTAGACAATAGGTACAACCTGTACAACTTGCTCACATCCTATTCTTTTATCCCATTCTAGCTCTGAACCTAGAAAATACGAGAAACAAAATCATCAACAAAAGTTGGTATGTGGAATTAAAGAGCTATACTATGCTGGCATATTGATAATACTTGAAAAAGAAGAAAGAGAGAAAGAAACATTATTTAATGGCGGAAAATCAGGTAAACCCAAGTTATTAACCATATTTCAATGGACATGTATTACTATGGTGGACTTAGCACAAACATAAATTATTAGGCCCTATCCCCGCGTACCTTGTACCATTAGGGATCTCCCCGCGTACCTTGTACCATTAGGGAGGTGCTAGTCAACATTAATACTTTCCCTCTCTAATAGGGAGATTAATGAACCATCAGTAACTACATTCCATTTTCTTTCTTTAGTGTTCTTATTGTTCAAGGCGGAAATGACAATACATATAGATCTACATCCAACAATGTATTTCAAATACAAGCAAGCAAGTACATATATTTAACATCCAGCAAAACTAGTCATATAATTATATCCACGTACCTGAGTTTAGAGGTTCTTATCACATCCATGATCATCTAGATAATCTGGTCAACACCTGATTTAAAGAAATTAATCACCATTAATATATGTACATCATATTCTTAGTAATTTTAGGTCCAAATTATGGTTTAGGCCAAACCTTGGTTCAAACTGATCTAAATTTGTGTTTGATATTTTTCTACTAGCTAGGATGTCATTTTAGAGGTCTGGTCCATTTTTCATAATTTTCTGATGCTTTATCGATTTTCTAGAATTAATATGAGGTTAAAACATGTAATTGGGCTTTAATGAGAAATGGCCTATCATTTTGACATAATAGTCAAATTTGAGTTTATATTTAGTTTCCACATTATACTAGGGTTCAGTAATATTTTTCTCAGATTTAATTTCCATGATATGCTAATTATACCAACAATATGATTTCAAAAAGAAGCATTATCATCCACATTAAATATCATCATTATTTATTTGTCAAAGGTCTGATCTAAGGGTCTAGTAATGTAGAGGATACTTTTATGAGTCTAGGGATATTTTTGGGGCATTTATTGGCCAAGAGAGAAATTTATTATGCATTTTCTAATGTAGCGCTATCTTCTGGAAATTCGAAGATAATTTACCTGATTGGGAATTTCCAGGGTTGTTGGATCTTGATCCCAAGGCTAGGATGCGTCTAGGGTGTGCCGAGTTGGTCAGGATCAAAGTGAGCGACCCTCCCAAAAACTTGACTGAACCGGTCTGGTTCAGGGAGTAAACGGACTGGATCTGCAGGTTGGCTAGATTCAACAGTAGGCCGCCTGGTTTATCTATGAGCCAGACCGATTCACCTCATACGATGCTAGATCAGTCGGCCCTCTCTCTCGGTCTCGCATCCACAGAGCTCCGTGGAACCCTCTGCCTCCTGGCACCAGCGTCAGATCTAGCCCTGACGAGGATACACCGAGCTTCAAGCTTCCTTGGTCAATGATGCAGGTTGCTTTGGACTCGTTGTAGGATGCAGCTCCATCTCGAGGATGACCAGTCGTACAGCGGCTCCGCCTCCCCCATACCCCTTTCTACCATCTGTTGTAGCAGGAATGGGCGGCGAGGAAGGGGCTTTCCATCTCGCCAGCCAAAATTCAAGCCGAGGAGATTCCGGTGAGTATTGGTGGATCAAGGAGGCGTGGTCGGTCAATCCGCAGCTTCCACTAGGTGTCGCCCTTCACCGTAGATCTACAGTCAACAATTGTGCCAAGCTTCGCAAGGACCTCCACCACTCCCAGCTTCGATCTCCACCTTCCTTGATAACTCGATGTTGCTGCAGGTGTGTTCTCCTGGAACCCGATCCCTGCCGATGTCTCAGATGATGGTGGCGGCAGTGAAGCAGGTTGCTGGGACCCATGAGCCCAACCTCTTCCTGCATCAATCGGGTCTAGATGTTGCTGCCGTGAGGCCTAGATATGACCAGAGATCGATGGAGTAGAGGTGTCTTCCTCTACTCTTAATGTCTTGATTGGGTTTGCGCTATACCTGAGATGGATGGTGACAGGCAGATTGCGTATGATCTTAGAGCATTGCCGAGGGACATGACTGAATACTCCCCTGGCTACTGCCTGCAATATCAAAAGCCTCCACCATCGCCTACCACTACCTATGAGATGTACTGGAGAGGTAGAGAGAGATCTGACTCCGGTTGTTTCCCTAGTACTACTAGGCACCTCATCCGCCGAGTGAGATCCTAGAATTGTGGTGGATTCAACCAATCTAGTTAACAAACCCAAACTCCTTGCACTGACTAATTCCACTAAATCCAGAAAAGAGTCACCTGTTCCTATGTTCTCGGAGGAAAGCCAGGTCTTTGGTTTCTCAAACCTTGGCCAAACATGCGTCCCAGCCAGGCTGGTTTATAATGGCCAAACATGAAAATTGAAGCCTGAAGTATATGATAAACCTTACTTTGGGATTTGAGTAACGCCCTAGCCATGATTTCAAATAAATTGAAATTTGAAACATTGATACCCTTTGTCTAACATTAACTAATAATCATAATAAGACCAAAATAAATGTTTCTTCACCCTTCATTGAAGATAATCCCAATTGGTACCCATACTAAGATTTGAAGTCAAGTATGAATTAAATGACATCTAAAAGTGTCGACACAAGTTCAACTTAATTTAGTCGATCACAGCACACCAATATGGCTTCAAATATTATATTGGATATTGAATCCTAAAATCGAGGTTATCACATTCACCCCATCTTATATGGAATTTCGCCCTCGAAATTCAACTAGTCTCATTCTTAAGCTGATATCAAGGAGTTGTGGATGCCCCTAGGCCACCACTTCTAAGTGATAAGAGTATCATTATTCGGTCATGTTAGGGTATTTAATCATGTAAGATGTACCCACCCCACCTTATATAGGTTGAAGCGTCATTTTTTATTATTATAAGGAATTGTAGCATCCCTTAGGGTCTTAGTCATCACATGACATTCTTACATTTTATGAATTACATCCTCATAGTCACAAGGATAAGGATTTTATTCGTACATATGTACATAAGGTTGTATTATTCAAGGTTCAATCTTCCACTTCACTAAAGCATGTAAGATAGTATCAAGCATCATTTACTAGAATGTTGGTGCTTGACATCACTAGTCTAGCTTTATGATCAACATCATATCATAATTTCATCATGTGAGAGGGTCTTAGTTGTCATGCTTGAATATTAGGGTTTCACCTCATGGTGTAGTTAATTCTCAAACTATAAGCTTGGATTTATAAGGATTAAGGTTAAGCACTATATTGTCATGCAATATATGATCCAAAGGGACCTTTGTGTTAAGATCATGCTTTCGTAACATTTATCTTTCATATATGATAGAAGGGAAATGAAAATATACTAGGCCGGTCTTATCATGTTTTCAAGCATGGGTCTTGCATCCATGATATTAGGATTTTCTACTTTAATAAGGGCCTACGTAACATGCTTGACCATTATGGTTTCACCCTATGGTGTGATATTCATACTCAACTTAGAAGCATGCATTGAGGAGGATCAAAGTTATGAACTATATTTCTGATCATATATCCTATGATCCAAAGATATCTTTATATAAAGTTCATGAGTTCAACTTTTTATGTCTTGCATGTATTATGTGAAGGAAAAAAAAGAGAATATACTAAGTTTATCCCATGATCTCAGCATCATATCTTTCATGTTTCATATGAAGGGGAAGAGAATATTTTCAAGTCAAACTTATCATAATTTCAATCTTGGGTGCTACATGTATGATATAGGGGGGGAAAAACTATAGAATAGGTCAAGCTTATACGAGTGACTCCTCATATATAAATCATCTATATAGCTCAAGTGAGGATTCTATCATCATATATTAAGAAAGAGAAGAAGAAGGGAGAACATGTATTTGAGTATCTTTTGCACAAAGCTTCATACTCTCGTAACTAGAGTTCATGTAACATCCCTGACCTGGGTTATAACCTAACCCTAGAAGTTTTGCCTAATTATGTAATTAAGATACTTGTAATTATCTTTTAGCAGGTAATAAAAGCCCCTAAGGAACATATGTTTCCATTCCTATCCCCTAGGAACAATGTTGTAGTATTGTTTTGCAATACAGGGAACTATGTGCAAAATTACCCAGTTAAGGGATTAACTTGCAAATTACACATGTTGAGATGTTCCTTTGATGATTGAGACATCATGAGGATGTTTATGATAAAATTTGAGGGATTTCCCAAGCTTGAGCACCAAGGTGCAGCTGTGGAAGCAACCCCTGTGCTTGAAAACCCTAAATTGGTGTAAAGTGCAATTTACCCAATTTGAGGGGAGCAACTTGTAAAATACATCATCTAAAATATCTTGTAAGACTCTTGTCATCATTTAGAGAAGAAATGATGAAGAAGTCACTTCAATTGAATAATCATATAATGAAAAAAAAACACCTTTATGATTGAATAATCAAGGTGTAAGTATTGTAGCCTTTTATGTGTGTGCTTTAGTAATAGGTTAATCTTCTTTGCCTTCATTTCTTGACCTTAGAAGAAGTTTGTCCTTAGAAATAAGAATAAGGGACGATCAAAGAAGAAAGGAGGGACTTAGTTGAAAGTGAGGAAAACCTATGTGCCTATGTTGAAATTCCACCCCAAGTATATAAGCCCTTTTCCTCACTTAGCAAAGGAATGTTTCTTTCGTTTCCTTCACTGTTCCCCTTGCTCAAACCGACTAAGGAGAGCTCTGGAGCTCAAGAGGACGACCAGGGGAGTGCAAGGTAGGTTTGGATCCTTCCTTTTTCTTAAATTCTTGGATGGAACTCGAATTCAAGGTCAAATTCATGGCTAGCTCACTTAGCTCTATCTTTCTAGCCATCTCTTCTCAACTTTTCTTGGAGGATTCACCTTGGCCGACCTGTGGAGCTTCTAGGACGCCAATAAAGGCTTGGAGCTCGAAATCTTGGAGCTCAAGGAGCAAGCTTTAGGCGGGTTTTATAACTCTAAACCTATGCTTTGTTATATACATCTTTTCTATGCTTTTAGTTGCTAGTTCTTCTTCTTCCCTTGCTTCCTTGCAAGCAAATCCGTGGGGAACTGTTGCTGTTCTTGAGATAGAAGATGAGGGCGTTATTTCCTATGCTTATCCACAGTTTTCCACTTTACCATACGACCTCAACCAATTGCCCATACGGTTTACAAAACCGTTTGGTGGGCAAATGGTTTCAAGGTCGTATGAAGGCATACGGTCTCAAGACCGTATGGCCGTGTTGACCGAGCGTGGAACATATGGGAATCCTGTTTAAAATTATGTAGGTTAATCACCCACAAAATGTGAGAGGTTAACTCCAAAGGAATCGTGATATATAGGCAAAACAATTAGCAAATTCAATTGAAATTAGTTCTGATTTTCAATATGCTTAATTTGCCCTTTTTGGGCAAACGGTCTCAAGACCATATAAGATGGTTGACTAAGCGTTGACCGTATGATATTACTGTTCATAATGATGTTAATTAATGACTCACCAAATTTTATGGACTAATTCCAAACGAGTTAAGAGTTGAAGGTTGATTACTAGGGAAAACCCTAATTGAAATCAGTGCTGAAATCACAATGAGCTAATTTGAGTTTTTGGGTTGATTAGCCCAAACAGTCTCAAGACCGTTTGGGGAATCATCCAAACGGTCTCAAGACCGTTTGGGGATCACCCAAGACCGTTTAGAGGTCTGGGGTCAAGTATAGTTGACCAATGGAAGGTACAAAGATACTAAATTACATTGCAATTAAGTATTGATGTAATGATCAACTCAATAAATCAAACCTTGATGAATTTTCACTAGAGTCCAAAGGATGGATGGGCAAACGGTCTCAAGACCGTTTGGAACTCATCCAAACGATCTCAAGACCGTTTGGTGACAACCCAAGACCGTTTGGAGGTCTAGGGTTAAGGTAATTTGATCAATTGAGGGCTCAATTACAATGGGTTATTGAAATAATCAAATTGCTGATTTGTGACTTAATTAAGGTTCAACCCCTATCAAATCATTCTAGATTTTGATGAATTCTTGGGCAAACGGTCTCAATACCGTTTGGAGTATATCCAAACGATCCCAAGACCGTTTGGGCCAAGTTTGAGCCCAATTGGAGGTCAATTGATGGGTTCAACTTCGATTTGATTCACATTGTTGAGTGTTGATGGTTGAACATTTATAGACCTTAATTGAACCAACTCCAACCCTAATTGGATATCAATTGAGGGTCAATTGAGTGACCAATTGGTTAAGGCTAACCCTAATTGTCTCAATTGATAAGTGGTTAGCAAGCTTGAGACCAATTGAAGGCTTCAACATAGGAAACCCTAATCGAGTTTACCCTTTGAACCACCTTGGAGGTCCATACGATCTTGAGCTTTTGAGGGCATTCGACCTCAAGACCGTATAAGGTCATTCGACCTCAAGACCGTATAAGGTCATTCGACCTCAAGACCATATAGGGTCATTCGACCTCAAGACCATATAAGGTCATTCGACCTCAAGACCGTATAAGGTCATTCGACCTCAAGACCGTATAAGGTGATTCGACCTCAAGACCGAATGAGACCATTCGACCTCAAGACCGAATGAGGGTAAACGGTCTTGAGTATTATACGGTCTTGAAGTCAACCAAACCTTAAACGGTCTACAAAGCTTAAACGGTCTACAACCTTATACGATCTCAGGAACGTTTGAAGGTTGAAGGTGTGAAACCTATTGGAGACTTTCAAAGTTAAGTCTGCCTAATGCCTTGAAGGCTTAAATGGTTTAATAGTTGTTCAACCTAAACCCTAATGATACCAAAAGACGTTAAGGGTCAAGTGGTTAGTGAATTAAACCATGATGAGGATCAATGTGTAATTTACCATAATACCCTTGAAAGGTTCAATTGAGTGAAACCTTGTTCTAATCAAACCCTAATCACTCAATAGTGGTGATTTGGTCTATGTTAATCAAAGTGGACTTAACCCAACCTGATCTAGATTGGTGTTATCACCATCTACAAGTATGAGGAGAGAGAAAGTATCTTAAGAAAGAGAAAATATCCTTTTATGGTGGAAAGTCAAGTAATTACCTTCAATACACATGAATGTGCATGATTAGGGTATGATCCACCTATGTGAAATCATGGAAACCCTAATTATGATATATGATGAATCTTAAAGCTAATCTGAGAGCATCAATGATGATGTTCCTCATACATGACAATGTTATGAGTTCAACTCACCATAATGTGAATAGTAAACCCTAATTCAAGGGTGATGCCATGTAATGTGAATAGTAAACCCTAATTCAAGGGTGATGTCATGTAATGTGAATAGTAAACCCTAATTCAAGGGTTATGCCATGTAATGTAAATAGTAAACCCTAATTCAAGGGTGATGCCATGTAATGTGAATAGTAAACCCTAATTCAAGGGTGATGACATGCAAAATGGGTAGTAAACCCTGATTGATGAGAATCAGAGAACTTAGCTCTTATGATAAGAATGGAAAGTGTATTTCTTGTTTTGAATTACCTTTATCAGTTGAATTAACCATGCAGGTTCTGATATGAAGATGATTATGTCCAGGTATGGATGATGATACTATATTCATTAAAAGCATGTTGTCCGCTTTATGAATAGTGATATATCCTGGTGCCTTGATAGTGGCATATTATGAGATTGATGGGCTGTGAGAGCCATGAGTATCATCAAGGTCATGCTTAATAGATGACTTGTGATGAGAGAATTGAGAAAATGGTAATTGATGTAAGTTAGACTTGTTACATTTAGTATCTTTCCTTCTTAACTGCTATGCTAATGTTTAAATGTTCAAGAACATGTATGTTATCTGATAAGTGATAACTTATGAGTTTGATAGGTTGAATGAGTCATGAGTAATATGTGCTGATGATTATCAAAGGTCATATTATTTAGATGACCAGATAAAATAAGATGTTCTTGGTAATAAATGTTATAATTAGTCCAGGGGTTTGGACTCTCACTTTCCGGATTCTTAGTGATAAGATGTTTAGGGATTGATATCCCTATGTTAAATTATGAAATGTGATCCTAATATAGAGTGTCACTATGAGAAACTCTATTACAAGACAATCCTATGAAAGGCTTAACTGCAGACTTAGGGGTGATGAATGTAAATAACCCTTGTGTCACTTGAGTATGGTTAAGTATGATTTCATGTGTACTAATCATACAGTTATGTTGTGGTTTTGAAATCCTAACACCTTGTAGAAAAGGGTATGGCTATAGGCCATGATATCCCTTATTATAATGCCAGGTGATGGATATATGATCTAAGCCTAAAGAGAGCCAGTGTGGTGATGATGAATTTTATAATAAATAAATGTTATACATGTCTTTTGTTTTTCTAAAAGAAAAGAGATATGTGGGTTGATTTAGAGATGCTTTGCTCCTAGTAGGAGGTATAGATTACAATATGTGAAACATTGTTCTAACTACTCTTAAAATATATATGACTTCTTTGTGTACTGTTATTTCTCTTATTCTGTATTAATCATGTTTCTGGCGAAGAGTTATAACTCCCGCTGGGACAATTTTTAAAATTATCTCACCCCGTAGATTTCAATTGTTTTTAGGTGGTCGTCAAGGACGAAGGGACCAATCTCCAGGTGACCAGTATCAGCAGCAGTAGTACCCGGAGCAGCAATAAATCCCAGGTGGAGATTCAGACTGCTGAGTTATATAGATAGATAGTCAGTCATATGCGTCCTCTGTACTCTCAGGTCTTGGAGTCTTTTGGTCTGAGGTTTTGGTTATGAGTTCTTGAGATTTTGTATCATGTTGTATATAATTACTCAAGAAGTAATTATCTGAAATGTAAATAGTTTATCTCCTTTTTATGAAGGAAGTTTTATGGTTTCAATGTTTTATCTCAAAAAGTTTTAATTTCTGCTGATTTTTGGTATTCCGCTGCTAATCGAATCACTTCCGCTAAGTTTATATCGTGGTTTGGAGATCAGAGCCCACAATTAAGTGGTATCAGAGCTCTAGGTTCGCTGAGTCTACAGAGACATAGGACTTAGGATGTCGAGTCTATCCTTAGTGTTCCTTCCTTATCTAATAGAACCTTCTGCTCCTCAGGAGGAGAAGATATATAAGGATGTTTGACCCACATGAAGAGTAAGTGGTGGAAAGTAGCATTGCTGCACCACAGGGAGGTGCAAGGCACCCAGAAATGGAGCAACCCTTACCTGAGCAACCTAGGGAGCCACCCCAGTTTGACCCAACTGAGATAGAAAACCCAGCTGTCCATGCCTTATTTGATAAGTTTCTGACAGCCATAACACACATAGCAGATAGGGTGCCACCATCTGCACCTAGGGTACCAGCCCATCAGGAAGGTTATGGAGCTGGCAAGACTTTCGAGAGACTTCGTCGGGTGGGAGCCATAGACTATGTTGGTACATCTGACCCAGCAGATGCTGATCTATGGTTCACAGAGCTGGAAAAGGCTTTCAGGATCCTTGATATTCTTGAAGCTGAAAAGGTAAAACATGCGGTATACCTCCTAAAAGGGAGTGCTGGTAATTGGTGGATGATAGAGGAGGATAAGAGACCAGGTGAAGAAATAGGATGGGAGGTTTTCCGACGAGAATTCATCAATAGATACTTCCCTAAGACGTATCTAGATGAGAAGATCTTTCAATTTGAGAAAATCACACAAGGACACATGAACGTTAGCGAGTATGAAGCTAAGTTCATGGAGTTACTACGGTTTTGTCCACAAATGGCAGTTACCGATGAAGAAAGAATTCGACGTTTTGAAAAGGGCTTGAACTCTGAACTAGCCACTCCTGTGTCTGCTCTAGAGAATAGAGAAAGGTTTGCCACCTTCATGGAGTCAATAAGAAGGATAGAGAGGTCAGAAACCATGAAACAACAGACAAGTAGTAAGAAGATGTACACCCAGCCTCAAGAACAAGGGCCTGAAAGTTTTAAGAAACCAAGATTTTCTACACCATCAGCTTTGTTAGGATTTCCTACCCAGACACAATGGGTGTCAAATGGAAGTAGGGATCATAGTAGTATTCCAAGAGGACCCTCCGACATAGCATCAGCGTCGGTAACTGGATCGTATAGACACTTTGCACCCAGGATTTGTTACCTATGTAGACAGCCGAGACACCTGGAAAGGAATTGTCCAGACAGGAATACAATAATGACTCAGCCCAAAGGACAAAGTCTGCAAGGATCACAAGGGAGGCTCTATAATATTAGAGGACGTGGACAAACGTCCCATACAGGTCAGATGATATAAGTTTTGTTTTAATATTACATATAGGGATTCTATGTGTAGAAGATATGTAAACTTTTCTACTTTTGAATTCCTAGTCTAAGTCCCTAGAGAACACAAGGGAGATAAGAACTTGTATCTTACTCAGTATTCTTTAAAAACAATTTATAATCTCCCTTAACTGTGTATGAAAAGGATGAAATATAGATGTGATACCTGAAGAATAATCTTGTATGGTAAATTATGTGTGTATAATGATATGAAGAATGAGAAATATGATGATAAGCAAAATACATACTACCTAATCTCAATGCTCATATACCCTGGCCAGGTATATGGTTATTGTAGATAAGGCAAGTATGAAACTCCTAGATTGTTATCTTTTGATTACTCTGATCAGGTAATTATTCTAAAACAATCTAGAGAGTATATAAAAAAAAAATTTAAATTAAAGGAGAAAAGCTAAGTGAATACTTAGTGAATATACTCAGTGAATACTTAGTGAATATGCTTAGTAAATATACTCAGTGAATACTTAGTGAATATGCTTAGTGAATATACTCAGTGAATACTTAGTGAATATGCTCAGTGAATATACTCAGTGAATACTTAGTGAATATGCTCAGTGAATATACTCAGTGAATACTTAGTGAATATGCTCAGTGAATATACTCAGTGAATACTTAGTGAATATGCTCAGTGAATATACTCAGTGAATACTTAGTGAATATGCTCAGTGAATATACTCAGTGAATACTTAGTGAATATGCTCAGTGAATATGCTCAGTGAATATACTCAGTGAATACTTAATGAATATGCTCAGTGAATATACTCAGTGAATACTTAGTGAATATGCTCAGTGAATATACTCAGTGAATACTTAGTGAATATGCTCAGTGAATATACTCAGTGAATACTTAGTGAATATGCTCAGTGAATATACTCAGTGAATACTTAGTGAATATGCTCAGTGAATATACTCAGTGAATACTTAGTGAATATGCTCAGTGAATATACTCAGTGAATACTTAGTGAATATGCTCAGTGAATATACTCAGTGAATACTTAGTGAATATGCTCAGTGAATATACTCAGTGAATATGCTCAGGGAATATACTCAGTGAATACTTAGTGAATATGCTCAGTGAATATACTCAGTGAATATACTCAGTGAACATACTCAGTGAATACTTAGTGAACAAACTTAGTGAATATACTTGGTGAATTTCCTCAGTAACTACTTAGTGAGCCTTTCCCAATGAACTCCTTCAGTGAAGCCCTTGAGACAATATACAGAGTAAATTATCAGTGTTAAGGTATGTATATTCCTCTATTGGTAAGAATTCTTGAGTGATATGAGAAGAATGTTCTTTTATGCTTTCTCCTTTCAAAAGTATGGACACATTATGTTAGGGGTTTATGCTTTACACAAGCATAAATAGTGATAAGGGATAATTAATGAAAGGGACTTTGTGTGAATTACAGACCCATAATATCATCATAATGACTAATCTGTTCTTCCTTTCCCTGGGATTTCGAGGACGAAATCCTTGTTAGGGGTTTATAATTTGTAACATCCCTGACCTGGGTTATAACCTAACCCTAGAAGTTTTGCCTAATTATGTAATTAAGATACTTGTAATTATCTTTTAGCAGGTAATAAAAGCCCCTAAGGAACATATGTTTCCATTCCTGTCCCCTAGGAACAATGTTGTAGTATTGTTTTGCAATACAAGGATCTATGTGCAAATTACCCAGTTAAGGGATTAACTTGCAAATTACACATGTTGAGATGTTCCTTTGATGATTGAGACATCATGAGGATGTTTATGATAAAATTTGAGGGATTTCCCAAGCTTGAGCACCAAGGTGCAGCTGTGGAAGCAACCCCTGTGCTTGAAAACCCTAAATTGGTGTAAAGTGCAATTTACCCAATTTGAGGGGTGCAACTTGTAAAATACATCATCTAAAATATCTTGTAAGACTCTTGTCATCATTTAGAGAAGAAATGATGAAGAAGTCACTTCAATTGAATAATCATATAATGAAAAAAAAACACCTTTATGATTGAATAATCAAGGTGTAAGTACTGTAGTCGTTTATGTGTGTGCTTTAGTAATAGGTTAATCTTCTTTGCCTTCATTTCTTGACCTTAGAAGAAGGTTGTCCTTAGAAATAAGAAGAAGGGACGAGCAAAGAAGAAAGGAGGGACTTAGTTGAAAGTGAGGAAAACCTATGTGCCTATGTTGAAATTCCACCCCACGTATATAAGCCCTTTTCCTCACTTAGCAAAGGAATGTTTCTTTCGTTTCCTTCACTGTTCCCCTTGCTCAAACCGACTAAGGAGAGCTCTAGAGCTCAGGAGGACGACCAGGGGAGTGCAAGGTAGGTTTGGATCCTTCCTTTTTCTTAAATTCTTGGATGAAACTCGAATTCAAGGTCAAATTCATGGCTAGCTCACTTAGCTCTATCTTTCTAGCCATCTCTTCTCAACTTTTCTTGGAGGATTCACCTTGGCCGACCTGTGGAGCTTCTAGGACGCCATTAAAGGCTTGGAGCTCTAAATCTTGGAGCTCAAGGAGCAAGCTTTAGGTGGGTTTTATAACTCTAAACCTATGCTTTGTTATATACATCTTTTCTATGCTTTTAGTTGCTAGTTCTTCTTCTTCCCTATCTTCCCTTGCTTCCTTGCAAGCAAATCCGTGAGGAACTGTTGCTGTTCTTGAGATAGACGATGAGTGCATTATTTCCTATGCTTATCCACAGTTTTCCACTTTACCATACGACCTCAACCAATTGCCCATACGGTTTACAAAACCGTTTGGTGGGCAAACGGTTTCAAGGTCGTATGAAGGCATACGGTCTCAAGACCGTATGGCCGTGTTGACCAAGCGTGGACCGTATGGGAATCCTGTTTAAAATTATGTAGGTTAATCACCCACAAAATTTGATAGGTTAACTTCAAAGGAATCGTGAGATATAGGCAAAACAATTAGAAAATTCAATTGAAATTAGTTCTGATTTTCAATATGCTTAATTTGCCCTTTTTGGGCAAACGGTCTCAAGACCGTATAAGATGGTTGACTAAGCATTGACCGTATGATATTACTGTTCATAATGATGTTAATTAATGACTAACCAAATTTTATGGACTAATTCCAAACGAGTTAAGAGTTGAAGGTTGATTATTAGGGCAAACCCTAATTGAAATCAGTGCTGAAATCACAATGAGCTAATTTGAGTTTTTGGGTTGATTAGCCCAAACAGTCTCAAGACAGTTTGGGGAATCATCCAAACGGTCTCAAGACTGTTTGGGTATCACCCAAGACCGTTTAGAGGTCTGGGGTCAAGTATAGTTGACCAATTGAAGGTACAAAGATACCAAATTACATTGCAATTAAGTATTGATGTAATGATCAACTCAATAAATCAAACCTTGATGAATTTTCACTAGAGTCCAAAGGATGGATGGGCAAACGGTCTCAAGACCGTTTGGAACTCATCCAAACGATCTCAAGACCGTTTGGTGACAACCCAAGACCGTTTGGAGGTCTAGGGTTAAGGTAATTTGATCAATTGAGGGCTCAATTACAATGGGTTATTGAAATAATCAAATTGCTGATTTGTGACTTAATTAAGGTTCAACCCCTATCAAATCATTCTAGATTTTGATGAATTCTTGGGCAAACGGTCTCAATACCGTTTTGAGTATATCCAAACGATCCCAAGACCATTTGGGCCAAGTTTGAGCCCAATTGGAGGTCAATTGATGGGTTCAACTTCGATTTGATTCACATTGTTGAGTGTTGATGGTTGAACGTTTATAGACCTTAATTGAACCAACTCCAACCCTAATTGGATATCAATTGAGGGTCAATTGAGTGACCTATTGGTTAAGGCTAACCCTAATTGTCTCAATTGATAAGTGGTTAGCAAGCTTGAGACCAATTGAAGGCTTCAACATAGGAAACCCTAATCGAGTTTACCCTTTGAACCACCTTGGAGGTCCATACGATCTTGAGCTTTTGAGGGCATTCGACCTCAAGACCGTATAAGGTCATTCGACCTCAAGACCGTATAAGGTCATTCGACCTCAAGACCGTATAAGGTCATTCGACCTCAAGACCGAATGAGACCATTCGACCTCAAGACCGAATGAGGGTAAACGGTCTTGTGTATTATACGGTCTTGAAGTCAACCAAACCTTAAATGGTCTACAAAGCTTAAACGGTCTACAACCTTATACGATCTCAGGAACGTTTGAAGGTTGAAGGTGTGAAACCTATTGGAGACTTTCGAAGTTAAGTCTGCCTAATTCCTTGAAGGCTTAAATGGTTTAATAGTTGTTCAACCTAAACCCTAATGATACCAAAAGACATTAAGGGTCAAGTGGTTAGTGAATTAAACCATGATGATGATCAATGTGTAATTTACCATAATACCCTTGAAAGGTTCAACTGAGTGAAACCTTGTTCTAATCAAACCCTAATCACTCAATTGTGGTGATTTGGTCTATGTTAATCAAAGTGGACTTAACCCAACCTGATCTAGATTGGTGTTATCACCATCTACAAGTATGAGGAGAGAGAAAGTATCTTAAGAAAGAGAAAAAATCCTTTTATGGTGGAAAGTCAAGTAATTACCTTCAATACACATGAATGTGCATGATTAGGGTATGATCCACCTATGTGAAATCATGGAAACCCTAATTATGATATATGATGAATCTTAAAGCTAATCTGAGAGCATCAATGATGATGTTCCTCATACATGACAATGTTATGAGTTCAACTCACCATAATGTGAATAGTAAACCCTAATTCAAGGGTGATGCCATGTAATGTGAATAGTAAACCCTAATTAAAGGGTGATGCCATATAATGTGAATAGTAAACCCTAATTCAAGGGTGATGCCATGTAATGTAAATAGTAAACCCTAATTCAAGGGTGATGCCATGTAATGTGAATAGTAAACCCTAATTCAAGGGTGATGACATGCAAAATGGGTAGTAAACCCTGATTGATGAGAATCAGAGAACTTAGCTCTTATGATAAGAATGGAAAGTGTATTTCTTGTTTTGAATTACCTTTATCAGTTGAATTAACCATGCAGGTTCTGATATGAAGATGATTATGTCCAGGTATGGATGACGATACTATATTCATTAAAAGCATGTTGTCCGCTTTATGAATAGTGATATATCATGGTGCCTTGATAGTGGCATCTTATGAGATTGATGGGCTGTGAGAGCCATGAGTATCATCAAGGTCATGCTTAACAGATGACTTGTGATGAGAGCATTGAGAAAATGGTAATTGATGTAAGTTAGACTTGTTACATTTAGTATCTTTCCTTCTTAACTGCTATGCTAATGTTTAAATGTTCAAGAACATGTATGTTATCTGATAAGTGATAACTTATGAGTTTGATAGGTTGAATGAGTCCTGAGTAATATGTGCTGATGATTATCAAAGGTCATATTATTTAGATGACCAGATAAAATAAGATGTTCTTGGTAATAAATGTTATAATTAGTCCAGGGGTTTGGACTCTCACTTTTCGGATTCTTAGTGATAAGATGTTTAGGGATTGATATCCCTATGTTAAATTATGAAATGTGATCCTAATATAGAGTGTCACTATGAGAAACTCTATTACAAGACAATCCTATGAAAGGCTTAACTGCAGACTTAGGGGTGATGAATGTAAATAACCCTTGTGTCACTTGAGTATGGTTAAGTATGATTTCATGTGTACTAATCATACAGTTATGTTGTGGTTTTGAAATCCTAACACCTTGTAGAAAAGGGTATGGCTACAGGCCATGATATCCCTTATTATAATGCCAGGTGATGGATATATGATCTAAGCCTGAAGAGAGCCAGTGTGGTGATGATGGATTTTATAATAAATAAATGTTATACATGTCTTTTGTTTTTCTAAAAGAAAAGAGATATGTGGGTTGATTTAGAGATGCTTTGCTCCTAGTAGGAGGTATAGATTACAATCTATGAAACATTGTTCTACCTACTCTTAAAATATATATGACTTCTTTGTGTACTGTTATTTCTCTTATTCTGTAATAATCATGTTTCTGGCGAAGAGTTATAACTCCCGCTGGGACAATTTTTAAAATTGTCTCACCCCGTAGATTTCAATTGTTTTTAGGTGGTCGTCAAGGATGAAGGGACCAATCTCCAGGTGACCAGTATCAGTAGCAGTAGTACCCGGAGCAGCAGTAAATCCCAGGTGGAGATTCAGACTGCTGAGTTATATAGATAGATAGTCAGTCCTATGCGTCCTCTGTACTCTCAGGTCTTGGAGTCTTTTGGTCTGAGATTTTGGTTATGAGTTCTTGAGATTTTGTATCATGTTGTATATAATTACTCAAGAAGTAATTATCTGAGATGTAAACAGTTTATCTCCTTTTTATGAAGGAAGTTTTATGGTTTCAATGTTTTATCTCAAAAAGTTTTAGTTTCCGCTGATTTTTGGTATTCCGCTGCTAATCGAATCGCTTCCGCTAAGTTTATATCGTGGTTTGGAGATCAGAGCCCACAGTTCATATATTACCTCACTTGCAACTAATGATGAGATTCACAAAATATGTCACTCTAGCTAGGACCTAACTCAGCTAAAGGATTGAATTTATCATATGGGTCATCTACCCAATTCTCACATATAGATTTGAATTATGCATAAGGACTCAACTCAACACTCAAGAGTAATCTAGTGTAGGACGTTTTTTTTAACACATATCTCATGTATTGGAGTCTAGGTCTTATGACCTTCTCCTTGTGGGTCTTACTCTCCCTAGAGTTCACCACATATCTCATCCTACCACTAGAAATCCTCCTTCTATAAGAGCTTGAGGCTCATGCACACTCATCTCTATCTTAACTTAGCTTATCTTAAATAGGAAAAGGGAATGTACTTTCATCATCACGACTTAGCATAGATCCTCTAAGAGTGGATTCGGCTCATATACAACTCAAATCTTAATAAGGAAACTTATACCATCATTGATTAAAGTTAGATAAGATTCCATATGCTTATTTCCTTCATATTTATTTTGTCTATCTATCTATCACATAACCTTATGAGGCTCTAGACATATAATCTAGATCTATTCTCTCTTCTAGACTAATGTCACTCCCCTTCACTTAGAATGCATGAACACTAACTACTCTCCAGTGTGAGGGACACATTTTTATATTTACATATAGGTAATAAAATATTATATAGTTTTTCTCCGAGAAGGCGGACGTTAGAGAAAACTGTCAAGGCTCGAGCTGATTGGAAAACAAAACCAAATCAGCAAAATCGAGTGTCCCACACACAGTAGATAGTCTAGTGCTATGTCACCTAGTGAAATGGTGAGAACGAGATGTAGACTAGTGTAGCTACCCAATACATATGAGCTATATATGGAAAGGGTCTCAGACACTTGTCTAAACCTAGTTCTCGAACATCTAGGTTCTAACCTAGAGGCTAAGTCAAACCTTATTCCTATAGAACAACTTACTAAGTTTATAAGGTTTAAAGTGAAAGGTGAAATTTAGGTTATATGTTTCACAATGAGCAATTGTTAGGTGTAGCTATTGTTCATGCTCTGATACCAACTGTGACGTCCCCGGATTTTGGCTTCTCCAAACCCTATTGGGAATGAGAGGTCAAATCTAAAAACATCATCCAATCATATCAGAAAGCGATGCGGAAGCATAATACGCATACATGAACGTACAACCATAACATTTCTCAACAATCGACATGAATATTAATTATAGCATGAACTGTTACAGATTACATTTACACATTGAATATAAAATTTTACATAAGTCTATGAACATGTATGCTAACAGGATCTTAGACAATAGGTACAACCTGTACAACTTGCCCACATCCTATTCTTTTATCCCATTCTAGCTCTGAACCTATAAAATACGAGAAACAAAATCATCAACAAAAGTTGGTACGTGGAATTAAAGAGCTATACTATGCTGGCATATTGATAATACTTGAAAAAGAAGAAAGAGAGAAAGAAACATTATTTAATGGCAGAAAATCAGGTAAACCCAAGTTATTAACCATATTTCAATGGACATGTATTACTATGGTGGACTTAGCACAAACATAAATTATTGGGCCCTATCCCCGCGTACCTTGTACCATTAGGGATCTCCCCGTGTACCTTGTACCATTAGGGAGGTGCTAGTCAACATTAATACTTTCCCTCTCTAATAAGGAGATGAATGAACCATCAGTAACTACATTCCATTTTCTTTCTTTAGTGTTCTTATTGTTCTAGGCGGAAATGACAATACATATAGATCTACATCCAACGATGTATTTCAAATACAAGCAAGCAAGTACATATATTTAACATCCAGCAAAACTAGTCATATAATTATATCCACGTACCTGAGTTTAGAGGTTCTTATCACATCCATGATCATCTAGATAATCTGGTCAACACCTGATTTAAAGAAATTAATCACCATTAATATATGTACATCATATTCTTAGTAATTTTAGGTCCAAATTAGGGTTTAGGCCAAACCATGGTTCAAACTAATCTAAATTTGTGTTTGATATTTTTCTACTAGCTAGGATGTCATTTTAGAGGTCTGGTCCAATTTTCATAATTTTTTGATGCTTTATCTATTTTCTAGAATTAATATGAGGTTAAAACATGTAATTGGGCTTTAATGAGAAATGGCCCATAATTTTGACATAATAGTCAAATATGAGTTTATATTTAGTTTCCACATTATACTAGGGTTCAGTAATATTTTTCTCAGATTTAATTTCCATGATATGCTAATTATACCAACAATATGATTTTAAAAAGAAGCATTATCATCCACATTAAATATCATCATTATTTATTTGTCAAAGGTCTGATCTAAGGGTCCAGTAATGTAGAGGATACTTTTCTGAGTCTAGGGATATTTTTGGGGCATTTATTGGCCAAGAGAGCAATTTATTATGCATTTTCTAATGTAGCGCTATCTTCTGGAAATTCAAAGATAATTTACCTGATTGGGAATTTCTAGGGTTGTTGGATCTTGATCCCAAGGCTAGGATGCGTCTAGGGTGTGCCGAGCTAGTCAGGATCAAAGTGAGCGACCCTCCCAAAAACTTGACTGAATCGGTCTGGTTCAGGGAGTAAACGGACTGGATCTGCAGGTTGGCTAGGTTCAACAGCAGGCCGCCTGGTTTATCTACGAGCCAGACCGATTCACCTCATACGATGCTAGATCAGTCGGCCCTCTCTCTCGGTCTCACATCCACAGAGCTCCACGGAACCCTCCGCCTCCTGGCACCAGCGTCAGATCTAGCCCTGATGAGGATCCACCGAGCTTCAAGCTTCCTTGGTCAATGATGCAGGTTGCTTTGGACTCGTTGTAGGATGCAGCTCCATCTCGAGGATGACCAGTCGTACAGTGGCTCCGCCTCCCCCATACCCCTTTCTACTATCTGTTGTAGCAGGATTGGGCGGCGAGGAAGGGGCTTTCCATCTCGCCAGCCAAAACTCAAGCCGAGGAGATTCCGGTGAGTATTGGTGGATCAAGGAGGCGTGGTCGGTCAATCCGCAGCTTCCACTAGGTGTCGCCCTTCACCGTAGATCTGCAGTCAACAGCTGTGCCAGGCTTTGCAAGGACCTCCACCACTCCCAGCTCCGATCTCCACCTTCCTTGATAACTCGACGCTGCTGCAGGTGTGTTCTCCAGTAACCCGATCCCTGCCGATGTCTCAGATGATGGCGGTGAAGCAGGTTGCTGGGACCCATGAGCCCAATCTCTTCCTGCATCAAGCGGGTCTGGATGTTGCCGTCGTGAGGCCTAGATCTGACCAGAGATCGATGGAGCAGAGGTGTCTTCCTCTACTCTTGATGTCGTGATTGGGTTTGCGCTACACCTGAGATGGATGGTGACGGGCAGATTGCATATGATCTTGGAGCATTGCCGAGGGACATGACTGAATACTCCCCTGGCTGCTGCCTGCAATATCAAAAGCCTCGACCATCGCCTACCACTACCTATGAGATGTACTGGAGAGGTAGAGAGAGATCTGACTCCGGTTGTTTCCCTAGTACTACTAGGCACCCCATCCGCCGAGTGAGATCCTAGAATTGTGGTGGATTCAACCAATCTAGTTAACAAACCCAAACTCCTTGCACTGACTAATTCCACTAAATCCAGAAAAGAGAAGCCAGGTCTTTGTTTTCTCAAACCTTGGCCAAACATGCGTCCCAGCCAGGCTGGTTTATAATGGCCAAACATGAAAATTGAAGCCTGAAGTATATGATAAACCTTACTTTGGGATTTGAGTAACGCCCTAGCCATGATTTCAAATAAATTGAAATTTGAAACATTGATACCCTTTGTCTAACATTAACTAATAATCATAATAAGACCAAAATAAATGTTTCTTCACCCTTCATTGAAGATAATCCCAATTGGTACCCATACTAAGATTTGAAGTCAAGTATGCATTAAATGACATCTAAAAGTGTCGACACAAGTTCAACTTAATTTAGTCGATCACATCACACCTCAAGCGACACTAAAATCATTTTACACCAAAATGGCTTCAAATATTATATTGGATATTGAATTCTAAAATCGAGGTTATCACATAAACATAGTAAAATGATTTCATTTATCCATTAACTTTTAACTTTAATGAATAAAACTAAAGCATACATAATACATTCACATTATAACATGTACATTGTACACAATATCATTTAAACATCCAAAAATTATGTTTAAAGTGCATGGACCACTTACAGAGATTGGAGAGACTCCTCAGAGCCTCTTTATGTTGAGGAAAACCTAAATATTCTATTGAAATAGTTTATTTTCATGATGTTAAATGCTTTCGTTTCAAAGTATATGTTATTTCAGTTGTATAATATGCTCAATTCCACTTACAAATTGTTTTATGCATGGGTGGAGGAGTGATACCGACAGGAAAGGAAAAACTTCAAGGATAGAGCTATCTGAGGACCAGTTGAAGAAGGAGATCAAGGACTTTTGAAGCTAAACTTGGTGGGATGCCAATTATCAATAGATTAGATTTTTCCTTGAGGTTTATGATACATGTGTTTTATTTTAGAGTGTGAGTTTTATTTTATGATCTTGAGATATGAGAAATTGCAAAATGTATCTTGCGTTCATTTATCAAACTTTATTTTTATGCAATTATTATCATGTTTATGACATTCCCAATAAGATTATGCTCCTGTTAAATGAATTATATGTTTTAGAAAATTGGGATGTTACAATATGGTATCAGAAGATTAGTGTGTATAGAATATGTAAAACACTAAGGTGGGTAGACTAATTAAATTTTGAGGACGAAATTCTTATAAGGTGGATAGTATTGGAACATCCCAATGAAACTATAGAATTAACTTTTAAATTTAATAAATGAAACTATATCATGCATAATACATTCACATTATCACATGTACATTGTACACAATAGCATATAATCATCCAATAATTATGTTCAAAGTGCATGGATCACTTACAGAGATTGGAGCAATTCCTAACTGTCTCAAGATGTTAAGTTCATTTTCCGTATGATAGCCATTATTCTTCCTTGTGTAAGAATAGTGATGAGAATATTTACCTTTCAAGTTTGTGTGTGATTGATTATATTGTTGTTATGAATGCTAGTGTTATGTAATGCCCCCTTGAGTGCATGAGTTATGGATAACTCGATGTTGCTTCTTCTATGTGAATGCGTGTACTTAGGGAGGGTGTTACATATCTAAAATATGCAAAGGCAAGAATATATACATGATGTAATGGTATATGATGGACACAACTGTAATATCCTCAAATTCGGTAAATTTTGAATTATATAAAAGTTAGGCTTGAGTTGATAAATAAATTTCCTAATTGTATTATTGATGGAATAATAAAGTTATCTTTGTGGAATGGGTTCAACCCATGGACCAAGTGAGGCCCATGAGTATATTTCCCTTGCAAATAGGTCCTTGTGGCACAAGTTAAAGAAATATAAGGAAGACATACATAATTAAAGGATAATGGCTTTATGGTTTATTAGAAAATCGAAGTATGAAATAATGGGCTAGTTTCCAAAAGATTCTAAGATAATCTGTAATTTATACAATTAATGGAGTAATTATCTGACCAAGAGTAGTAACAAATGTTTTGAGACATCAAATAAAGATATTTCAATCAAACTTTTGGCATACTTGAAGACAATAAAAAAATAAGTGAATACTAGAATTTGGATAAAAATGATTTTCCATGTGATAATGGCAATCGATTTATGGATTTAGTAAATGAGTAAGTTTCATTCTTAAAAATTATCCAAATCGCAAAAATTAGATATATGTTGAGAAAAAAATGTATGAGATTTGCTCCAAATTTCATATCAATAGGAGACTCCTAGTGGCATGTAGAAACTCGATAAGGGGGAGGGGCCTATTCGTAGTAATTACATGTGTTTACTTTTGGAAGGCAATTAAATGATTTAGCAACTTAGGTGTTGGATAGTTCGTGCCTTTGAATATTATCACATGAATCCATACCCTCCGATTAGGGATCAGTAATTCTGAAGATCATCTCCAACCCTAAGTCAATTTGGGAAGGATGCACTGTACACACGACTGAAAATCCAACCCTCATTCTCCCTCTCCTCTTTGCCTTTTTATCTTATTCCTATCCCATTGCATGTGGTAGAGAGGTAGAAATCTAATGAACCATTAATGGCCAGTGTCCTATCAATTTTTGGAAGATGCCCCAAAACTTCCCAGTCATCCAGATCTAGGGCTGACCCTTGCCGCAACCCTACAACTTCTTCCTACCTATGTAAGGCTCAAGACCCTCTCACAAACCCGACAGATGATTCCTGTAATCTGAGAGTGTGAGAGGTCTTCCCACAACCATTGCATTAGTGTGTCATGGTCCCATGTTTTTTGACTAGAGAGTGTGACCTCCGTCCTCCCTGTCTTTTCTTTCACTAAAGAATATGAGATCACCATCGCATCCAGTTAAGTTGCACAGAGGATCCTCCCTCAATGGTCGACCCTCGGAAATGCTTACACCTGGTGTCAAAGACTAGGTTGACCATCACTCAAGTGTTGAGTCGTGAGAAGAGGTAACCCATGGTTGAAGATAAAGACCAAGGAAATTATATCCCTATCCCTAAGGTCACATGTTGAAAGATTAAATGTTGATTGCTTGGATTCATTGATATGCTAAAGTACTTGAAATATGATTGCATGATCTGCATGGTTCTACATTGAGGTACGTGGTTACAATAATGAATACCCAAAATATCATTTGCTGGTGTTTTCTTGAAGATTGATGAAATAATATGCAAGATGTTTATTTGCATTTTGTTCAATTATAATGTCCCTATGAGTATCACATAAAGTAAGATATCATATTATGATCCCTCAGATGATATGTATCAAGGGGTGATACACATGAGCCTGGATCAGGCCGTGTCATGCCTAAGATAGCATATCAAGTATGGGTTAGAATATGTGATGAAATTGTCAATTACAAAAGTAACTGTTGATTATTTGTTCTTATGTACTTGAACACTTTTGCATGCACCCCACATACACATTATATCAATATATTGATCTGTGTTTTGTTTCACACCATTTTAGGTAAATTCAAGATATGAAGATATCAAGACATGATAAACCAGATGAAATTACTGCCAGGCACAAAATCTGAGTAAAGGAGGATTAGATAGATACTTCTTATTATATGCAATAATTTTCAAGTTGAAAATTCATGTAAGAGTCTCCTTACACTTTTTGTAAACAACATTTGAAATTCATGGAAATTATTTACTATTGTTTGTTATTTGTAAAATCTTGATCTTTAGGAATATAGGTAATGGCTCTCAACTTGAAGGTCTTTCATGAATTAGGGAATGTTGAAAGTGAGGTCGTTAAATTGGTACCAAATGTTCAAAGTTTTTAAATAATATTTAATAGTTTATTATTTCAAGCAAACTGTATAAATATAAGGAAAATTATTAAGGCATGAACTGACAGTGATGATGTCTAGAAGAATCATGGTTTTGGGGAATGAAAATATTTTCTTCCGCACCATTAAGTTGGTATACAAGAAATCCCTTAGGCAATATGATACCGACCTGGCCAGAACCTAGGGTTAGCATGAAGTAATGTTTCCTATAGGTATTCTCATCTCCAATTTCATCCACCTCCCATCCTCTTACTTAATAAACCCTAAAAGATACCTCCATCCTCATCTCAAGTTAGGGTTTTTGAGAAGAAGTGGTATTAAGGCATCCTTTGCCAATTATTGTACATGTAATGTGGAAATAATGATAAAGTAAAGAAACATGGTTTTTTGGGTGTTTCCTTGCAAGGGTAAACCTCAGATGGAGCTAGGATTGGTTTAGGAAAACCCTAGTGGGTCAAGGGATATATAGACCATAAGATTTTGGGTGTAGTCCCTAACCCGAACCCTAATCTCTAATCCTAGGAAATGGGAGTATCATGGGTGATATAGTAACCCTTTCCATATGAACCCTAATTATAGTAAAAAGGGAATACGAAAAGATCCAAACAAGTTTAGGTGACCCATTCTCCCATGCATGCATGTTGTGGAGCAAGGCATTCATTATTCATGTGAAGAGTTTTTAGAAAACATAAGCAACCAATGGTTACTTAAAAAATGAAAATTAACTTTTCAGGTTGGGGTCCTGACTTGGGTGGGTCAACCCAAGAATGGAAAAGGACCTACGGGGAGGCAAAACCCTGACCTATGGAGTTAGGTTGTGGCTAGAGATCCTAACCTCCTCCTATGAGTTAGGAAGACACCCTAGGTTAGGATATTCCCTAGAAGGGTGAGTTGACCAATCAGTTTAAGAATTGAGGTAACCTTGAAGGTCAATTAAAGTGTGCATGATTAAGTATAAAAAATATGAAAAAACATACATCCTTTGAACCCAAGTATTCCATCTCTGAGAGATACAAGGAAGAGTCACTAAGGAAGTGGCTGACTATATGTGACCAAGATTGGAAAGGAAGGTCACTAAGAGGCCAAGCCCAAAAAGGAAGGCTGCCATTAGTGACCAATCTTGGAAAGGAATGTTACTAAGAGGCCAATCCCATAAAGGAAGGTTGCCATAAAGAGGAATCCTGGAAAGGAAGGTCACTAAGAGGCCAAGCCCAGAAAGGAAGGTCGTCACAAAGACCATGCCCAGAAGGGAAGTGTGAGAACCCATTACACCAAATGAGATTACTCAAAACATAAAACACAATCAATCACCAATCAACCACATACCCAAAAATATGGGTAAATTAAAAACGCTTTCAACGTCAGCACCTGCTCAGAAACATTTGCATAAGAGCCCAACATCTTTCTTATATCCATACTATGCCAAGAATTTGATACAAATTGTTATATTTCCTTAGCCACAACATATAAACACAAGAGAACAATATTCGTATATGCCACACAAACAAGCATTAATATGCTAACAAAAGTCTGATTCATTTGAAACACCATATACAAATTTTTCTCACCCCGACCTGAGAGTACAGGGACAACTCTAGGACACACTAGACATCTAATAAACTTTCTCAAAGATTCATTACTATAGCTCCTCTTTGTTTCCACACGTTTGTTTTTGTCACTTCCAATTAACTAAAAAAGTGTGGAGAACCACAAGGGTGAGACCCATGTCCCAGCAAGAGATATAACCTCCAACAATGCTTATTGATCACAACATTTTAAATAGTAGATAACTAAGCAGTTGGATTATTTAATAATCAATTGAATATATTGAACAGTTCAAGTATACTAAAAAGATTAAGAAAATCATCTTAGCAACAAATATGATCATCAATGCATAAATATTTAACAAATAAATCCATTTCTCTAGATAGATATCTACTCAAATATCATCAAATTGCATCTAATAATAATCATTATCATTAATCTAACTATCATCATATTCCTTGCTAACTGTACAAGCAATCTAGTAGCATAAGCATCTCTAACATTATGAATATGTCTAGTAACATAACATGGCTATCAATATTGGCATCTTAAATAAAGGGAACAGATCTATATCATAAGTAAAATTAACATCATAACACAATGAACTACATAGGCATGATTAGTAGTTTAAGCATTTATAATTACATAGGCATGACTAGCAATATTAAACATAGCTAGCAACATCATCTTAACCATAAGTGTCAGTAAATTTGACAATGTAAGCATGTTTACAACATTAGCATAACTACAATATAAGCATATCTATTATCTCTTATTGTACTAAACATTATCTCAATGAAAATAAAGCAAATAAGGGTAACCATCCAATATGAAGCATTGTGTATAACCCTAAACAGATATGCTACATGGATGTCTTACATCTTTTATTATGCCCTAGGGAATTTGAATCGTACCATCCAAAGTCCAACCAACCCTACAAAGGGCTATTCGGTTCCGTACAAGATCTAGGAGTGTCGGTATCCTAAGATCTCTTCCCCTCGGTCAGTATGAGTAAAAAGGCAGTAAAATATCAATCAAAGCTGCTACCACATCGACATATAGTCAATCTGCTACTACTAGTCTGCCCTTGGTACATGTCACAACACAAGAAACTAGGGTATACAAAACCCTCTAATCTGAGGTACAACTGTAGTTGTCCTCAATCACATCAGATGTATGAGGCATGACCATAGCCATCCTCTACAACCTGCATTATGGATGACAAAGATATGTCCTCAACTTACCACCCTCACATACTCAACAGTATATTCTCTGAGTTTCCCTTAGGAATACTTGTTTCATCATCCAGCAAGTTCTGACAGTGAAGATGGCTCTACGACACAGGGCACTACATGATTAGAGTTGCACTTGGTTAGTTATGACACTTGGGTGAATTAAGGCTGCATCAAACAAGTGGACATACAAACCCTAATTCACTTCTAAAAAGCATTTAAATATCACAACTTTTAAAAGATATAAATGTGTGGAACATAATTCTCATCTCATCATCACATGGTACTATTCACTTGCCATTCACGAGACCATACTAGGCATCATACTATCACAAGATATAAATCCTTTTCACAATATCACAGGGTATCAACCCTTATCAGCACAAGAGGATTAAACGTCATTTAGGGCTCAACCATTCCCAAAGGTCATTAAGACCATCATACTATTCCCTACAAGATCATCATTATCTTTCCATGCCTTATAACAAGGCTCAACAACATCACCTACATATAATATACCAGATCAGCATAATATTGCATTAATGAGCTAGGAGATATTCATAAACAATCATAGCATGGTTATATTAACATTAAGATTATTCCTTTATTACATAAACATGCAAGGAATCTAGATATGATTAACCCTCATTATATTCATGATGCACATGTTTAGCATAAGAATCAACCATGTGGCTATGATAACCACCAATTAATACATTAAGGTTATGATCATGTTAAGGAGGTTATTTCACCATCATGTCATCATATAAGAAGGTTAAACATGAATACTCATCTTTATCTATTTGCATTAGAGTTAGGTTCAACAAGATAAATTATATTAATGTTACTAATAATCACTCATACCCAAACCCTAACTCACAGCATCCCCATTGGATCATGGATGCATAAGGTGAAGCATCACCATCGCATTCCATAGCATTCTCAAGTATGAACCCACCCATAAATCCATATGTAACCATTGAGTTATAGCATACTAGGGTTTCAACAACAGTACTAGAGTACTCCATGATTGTATTAGTCATTCAAGGACTATTCATGCCCAATTACCATCATTTAGTTATATTAAAGCTAGGTATAACAAGTTATACCTCATTAGGGTTACCCATTAATTCATTATGGTGATTATAAATCATAATAATACGAGGAAAGGGTGATACTACAAGTTTAAGGAATTGAACCATCAACTTCTCATCATTTGAATCATAACATTACACTACAAACTTCACCCAAAACAATGGGAATATTGAGGCATTGACTTCTAACCATGAAATGTTGAAAAAAGTAAATCCATTGGTCATTTACATAAGTAAACACCTTGAATGAATAATCTATGATGTTATTGAGTTGTGATATATAAAAGTCACCATTTTACCCTATACATCCTTTGATTAACAACAATAAGGATTCTGTTGAGAGTAGGGTAAAACCCACAATTTACTGTTCATTTAAAACAAGCCATCCATTGTCAACAAGTAAGTTCCTTAAGGTGATCATATAAAGTAAACCATATAAATCACATTATTAGGACCAACATATTACATTAGCCATCATTCCACTTTATTGGAGGAATAAACATTGCATCTTGACCATTGGGTCAAGTTCATATGTTAAAACCATCAATTACAGTATAGGTCTGACCATTGCATCAAGTGACCCAAGAAACCATTGGTTTAAGGCTTAATTGATGCTAAAAATATATTATTACCTCACAATAGGTTGTGGAGACCTGATCCACCATCATTAGTGACCATTAAGTCACCATAGGTTGTTAGATCAGCACTATATTCATTAATCAACATCAAATATCAAACTAATGTCACCATTGATTGATAACATCATTAGGGTACTTAGTGGTTGATCATTAAACTTCTAAATGATCCAAAACCTGACATAAGGGGGTGACCATAGGTTGTCACCATAATATGACACCTTTGATCATGACCATCAGTTATCATGAAGACAACACCATAGGGTTGTTGCAATGGTACCATCATCAGGTCATGGGTTTATAGAAGAAATCAGCTTAAAACCCTAAAATTGACCATTGGTTGATAGGTTCTTAGCACCATAGGTTGTCAAACCAACCTGATACAAGTCATATTATACCTTAGGAATAACATACACATTATCAAAGGTTCATATAGAACTGAAATTAGAACAGGGAACATGATAAAAATCCAAGTCAATCATAGCTTTTTAGTGCATGGATCATCATTTTCAAGCAAGAACATGAGCTAGCAAGCTTATGGTAAGAAATAAATGTGGAGAAAGTTATAAAACTTGCCTCTAATTAGAAATAATAAAACACACGCAGGTTGGGTAGGAAATCCAAGCATAAGTTGTGAACTCGTCCATCTAGCACCTTTCTTCATCAAATAAGCAAATCGTAAGCATAAGGAGCAAGAAAGGTAGGATTTTAGAGCTTTAGAGAAATTTCTACCATGGAACAACAAGGTTCTGACCTAGATAAAGGTTGGAGGAAGGATAAAAAAGAAATAAATGGAGGAAAGAAGGGGATTCTTACTCTTTTAGGTCAAGATCACTAGAAGGAAGCTTTTCAAACCCTAAAAGGAAGTCAATTGCAACCCTAGATTCTTTTTCCAAGAAGATCCCCTCTTTCTTCTTCCTTGGATAGGAAATTTGTAGCAGCACAGAGGGATAAAGAGGTTCATAGGAGGGAAGTGGTGGACTGCAAATGGCTCATTTTGGTGCTTAGGGATAAGTATATGAAACTTTAAGAAAAAGAAAAAGAAAAAGTTGAAGTTCTAGTATCTTTCGAAGTGTCCATGGCCTTAAACTATTAAGAATATGCAAGCACACACAAGAAACTCCCACGCTGTCCATAGAGATATGATTATCACTCATTTATTGAATTTCCAAGCAAAACAAATAATTCATTAGTTGATAGCTACTAAAGGTAGCTCATCTATGAAGGGGTAAACCCTAAAATACCCTTGGAGAAAACACCTTCAAACCAAGGATTAAATAGGCAACCCATGGATAAAAAAGCTCAAGAATGATGAGAGAATATCCAAGGAACATAATGCAAGTGATAAATTGCAAGGAAATCCTCTCAATTGGGTAAATTGTAGAAAAGTCCAAAATGTGCATAAAATTGCATAACTTGCTCAAACAATGTCCAAATTGGAACAAATTTGAAACTTAAGCTTGTATTATGATTTCAAAGCATATCAAAGGTTATAGTATGGTTATAAGAATTTAATTATGATAATTAACCTTATTCAACTCATTAAGTAAGTTTATGAGCCTTACAGGAAGGTCACTAAAAGGCCAAGCCCA
The DNA here is from genome assembly GCA_963693085.1 of Alisma plantago-aquatica. NCBI lineage: Eukaryota > Viridiplantae > Streptophyta > Magnoliopsida > Alismatales > Alismataceae > Alisma > Alisma plantago-aquatica. Next base: position 1,280,977,509 of record OY856411.1, read on the forward strand.
TAAAGTAAGGCTGCCATGAAGACCAATCCCAGAAGGGAAGGTCTCTATGAGCCCAATATAGAAACATAAATTAGAAAATGTGTACCCTAAGAGATGAAGGAAATTTGGGTTAAAGAATTTCATAAGAATGTAATTTTCTTAAAAATGGTTAAAGTTGTGATATTTCAAAACACCGTTGGCAAGGTAGATCCCTAAGTCAATCCTAAGGTAAAGTAGGGATGTTTAAAGGTGCATAATACCTATGAGGTCAGGAAGTGATCATGCCCTAAATGAATAAGACCATGGGGTCAGGGGATAGGCATTCATGTTTGCCCAAGGGCCATGGGTCAGGAGATTGACCACTTTCATGAGTTCATGAGTCCCAAGGGGCAAACATGAGAGGCACTCCATAAGTGCATAAGGCCCATGGGCCACAAGGAGATCACTCTAGAGGTACATGTACCCTTAGAGACATTCATGAAATGACTAAGTCTAACAATAAATGAGATGTAAATTATACAAGAGATCATATAATAATGTTGATAAGATCTTGAAGGGAGTAAAGCATGAACTCAAGGGTTATGAGGAGATAAATTTCCATGTGAGGGCATGAAAGTTAGGAATATTGTTGATTTAAAAGTAATTATGGGGTTGAGTAATTATTGTGAGTGATTCAACCTAAAATGTGAAATTTTGATATAATGTGTGGATAAACTATCTCTGCTCTTGGAATGAAATGAGCTTTGTATTTGGGTTGCATTCAACTGCGTATTCATATCATTATGAGTGAAAGATATTGAGTAGACACATGTTATGCCTAAAATTTACTTGCAAAGAAGGAACATTCTAAGATGAATTCAATAAAATAACCTAGGGTTTAAGGTGTTACCTCACCCTTATGTGGAAATAAATGAATAATAGGTTGGAAACCTAGGTGGAAAGATAACCACCATGTGAAACTAAAAGCACAAATGAAAATGTAATCACATGGAGATGATATCATCTAATCATTAAGGATGCCAATATACCTTGAATTGAATTTAGGTACCAATCTTAGTAATAATTTGAGGATTTTGCATATCTAAGTAGGGTTGCTAACCTAAAATGAGTTGTGATTCACTTTAACCTTACTAGGTGTGAATTTGGGGACAAAATTCCTTTTCAGGAGGGGTGAATGTAATATCCTAAAATTTGATAAAATTTGAAATATATAAAAATAAGGCTTGAATGAATATATAAATTCACTAATTGTATTATTGGTGGAATAATAAAGTTATCTTTGTGGCATGGGTTCAACCCTTGGACCAAGTGAGGCCCACAAGACTATTTGAATTGCAAATAGGTCCTTTTGGCACAAGTTGAAGCAATAAAAGAATTCTTGCATAATTAAAGGATCATGGCTTTAGGGTAATTGAAATATGAAATATTGGGAAAGTTTCCAAGAGATTCTAAGATAATGTATAATTTAGATAACTAATGCAGTAATTATCTAACTATGACACCCCACCATCATACAGATAGCAAGATGACACATGAAAATGTGCGGAACCACATAATACCAAAAACACGGGTTAATTAAAACTGATTGTGGAAAGCATACATATCAAGAGAGAACTTTTGCATCCAGATCCTACAAAGAAATAAGTTATAAAAATTATTACAAGCTTTGATATATGTCCACAACTTATCGGAACCAACTGTACTGTCAGCACCAGAGTTCATCACCTGTTTATACATACATAACGGGTCATGTATGGCCAACAACTGGATATACAAGATTACAATAGCTAGACATCGTGAAATGTCATCAAACACCTCCGAGGACCTGAGAGTATAGGGATGACTCTAGGACTCTACTACAAAACCACCAAAACAGAAGCATGGCCATCTCTTGCCTTCTATTGCTCTTCCTCTTGTTGCTCGGCCACACCCTCGCGACCACCACCACGTCTAGCGCGACCACCTAAAAAGGTTGTAAACCAGTGGGGTGAGACACACAGTCCTAATGAGAAACATAACTCCCCACCGAAACTATAAAACCTCATAAGATTAAAGCAATAAAAGCAGATAACTGATAAAGCATGTAATAAGAACAATATACTGAGCCAGACCATTGTCCCCATCATTCTTACCAAGATATCCAGGAGGCATATAACCAAGTATTTCTTTATGGAACATGATTGATAAGATAATCTTTATAAGAATTTATCACAAAATATAAGCATCGTATACATAATTGCAAGGTATAACTAGAGCATCTATATAAGCAAGGCCAGAATCAATGTTCCATGTTTTTCTCTAAGCAGTATATGTTATTCGGTTGGGTTACGTCTTATTATGCCCTGAGGAAGTGAGCTATCCCTTCTCAAATCCAACCTTTAGCTACGAAGACCAAGTCCAGTGCCATACAAGTTTAATGGGAGAGTCGGACTCCATGACCTCTCCCCCTCGTGGTCAGTACACAAGAACCAAAGAAAGACTGCAGTCTTATGCTTATATGGCCTCAGCCTCAGGGTCATCTCCACAAGCTACCCATACCTCTAGCTCACCTTGACATAGGGGCTAGAATATACCTTTGAGCCACGGGCCTAATCACCGTGCTCTTGAGCCATGCAAACATTCATGCTCTATCTCGATGAGTCCATGGCCTGTTCACCATGCTCTATATATATCCTGAGTCTGCAACTATAGTTGCACTCAACTCCTCCTATTTTAGGCTAGGGGAAACCTCGTATATTAAACAATATGTGCTCTAGGTAATCCCATAGGATAAACCTGTTTCACCATCACCAAATTCTGACGATGATGGATTTATGGCCAGGGCAACTATATGATATGTTCCACTATAATTAATTAGTATATTTTAAGTGTATTGTAGAGGCAACCAAGTTATAAAGCATAACAACATTGAATTACATTGTCCCTGTCATCATCACATTGTCTTCGGATCTCAGTCCCCCATCACAGAAAGCCACTACCTCTCAAGGCATCATCATCATCTTACATCATCACCTGGGATAACAATCCCTGATCTCATCATCAGAGGATAACACCTCAACTAGGCACTCAGCCTTTACTAAGTCCTCAGACCTATCACATCATACTGGTGATACATGTTATCTCATCAACAAGGATTAGTCAAAGCAAATATACCTCATAGCTCTTACCTGGCTAGGAATCCAACTAGTATACCTGCATGGTTAGCATTCATATTAAGAGAGATAACTTATTCCATCATGGATTAATAGGATTATCATGCTATCAAGTATAAAGCAGCATCCATGAGTATATTACACATAAGCTGTAGAAACCATAGTTTTATTATCAATCATAAGCATATATCATGCCCCATACTTGTGATCATATGCATGTGTCACATTATCATGTGTAGCAACATCATATCCTTCCAAACTTCCTGGTTCTCAACCTATCATCTTATCTCATTATCATAGTTGCAGGATTCAAGGTGATTACCCCATATCACTTGTATTATCATTATTAACATAGAACTATCAGCTACATTCTCACCAAAGCTCCTGCAACCCTCACTATAGGTATGTCGGGCAGTGCCAACCCTCACCAAAAGATGTATCGGGTATGGTCATACCCTCACCAAAGGATGTATCAACTAGGGTTTCCCAACCCTAAGCAAGCTCACCACCATATCGGACAACCCCATCACTTCACCTATCATGCAACAAGAACCCACCAGCTCACATGGAGTCGGGCAAGGTGTAACGTGCATCATCATAGGGTTTTCGGCCAAAGGCCTATTGTGCACACAAGCTAGGATTAGGGTTAGGGTTTCCTCTATCGGCCAACCCTCACATGGACCATATCGGTCAAAGGGGTATCACCCAAGCACCCGTACCGTGAAACCAGCTTCCTATCATCCAAGGGTCATCCCTATCAGTTAGGATATTCATGATGCCCAAGAGTTTTATTGTTCATGGCCATGCAACAACATATCTGCCAACACCTAGGGTTATCATGTCAGGCACCATACCATATCGCCCAAAGATCATCCAAACAAGGTTGTATTGGCCAAAGCCATCTCAAGGCATGATGGTATCGAGCAACCTCTCTTCAAGGTGTGTCATGCAGAGCACTCAACAAGGTGTAACACCCAAGAAACAAAGGTATCAACCAAGGGAAACCTAATAGGCACCAACCAAACTTCAACTAGATATATTGACCAAGGGTACAACTCAAGAAGAAGCTATCGGGCATCACTACTCCAAGGTCATAACGTGCAAAGCACAACTCTACAAGGTCGTCTTCAACCTCAAGCACAAGGGTACCAAACCCTAAATGATCAAGAATATTGACTCACCTCTCATCATCCAAGAGAGAGGGGTTTTGCACAACCTCTATCACAAATTGGGCAACCACAAGGATCAACCTCAACTTAGGTCATCACATATCCAAGAGCTCACCTCTCAAATCCATGGTGAGAGGAGGGTGTTGCCCAAGCATCTACAATGTAGACTTACCTCTCAACTCAAATGAGAGAGGGGTATTTCCCACAGAGATCAAACTCACTTCTCAAAAACCAAGGAGAGAAAGGGGTATTGCTCAATAAGAAAACCCCAAACTATGGTTCGGCCAACTAGATCCAAAGGCATATAAATCATCAACAACATCATCAACATCATGCTCACTATATCCATAAGATCAACAACATGTACTAGATCAAGAAACATATGATGCAATGGATGATCATCAACATATATGAATCATGCAACATAAAGAAGGTAGTATAGCTAGGGTTAGAAGTTATGTAACCCACCTTAAGCAAGTGCTTCAAGCTCCAAGGCTCCAAGCTTCAATCTTCTAGCTCCAAAGCACACCACCTTTGGCCACCTCAAGGAAAGGGACAAAGCTCATAACCACCATGGCCGAAGAGCAAGCAAGAAGGAGAAGGAGATGCTAAGGAGAGAGAGAAGATGCTTACCAAGGAAGCAAGGCTCACCTATAGATCAGCCACCAAGCTAGAGGAAGAATAAGAGTATTCCTTCAAAGGGATCGGCCACCAAGCACCAAGGGAGGTGTGTCGTGCACATAAGGGGAGAAGAGTAACAAAGAGCCAAAGGTTTCCTAATGAAGAGAAAGGAAAGACATATATAGATGAGGATCAAAGGGAAACCATGGCAAGGTGTCACCTTACCCAGGGACACATGTCCACACATTTGCCACCTTGCAAAACATATGCACAAACCATGCCACCACACAACCAAGGTTCGGCCACATGTCCAAACTAGGGTGACACACCAAAGCAAGAGGGTCAACAAAGTCAAAGGCTGACACACTTCAAACCATGACTGATACACCACCAACACCTCTACACCAATACACATCATGGCCGACACACCTCATGGCCGACACAAGCCTCCTTGCCTGATACAGGGCTCCTCAAAGCAAGGAAAGGCCCAAACAAGGGAAAACAAGGCCCAACACAGCTCAACCAAGCCCAAGGCAACTCAAGGCACGAGCCCAAACCTTCCTCTCAACTTAGAGGAAGCAAAGAGAGAGAAGAACATCTCTCAAGGTGACAAATTTTCCTATCAACCCTAACTTAGGTTATTTTGCAAGTAGCACCTCCAACACTCAACAAAACATAAGCAAACCCTAATCACCAGTGATTAGCAACCAACTAAGCACAAGGTTTAGGCAAAGAAAATAGGATAAGCCCAAAATGGAGGTCAGGGTCCTTACAAGCCATAAACCTCTACAAAGGGATTTCATCCCCAAAATCCGAAGAGAAAAGTGAGGGATACTTCCTCCTCATCTCTTCCTCCAGCTCCCACGTGGCTTCCTCAATGCCATGGTGATGCCAAAGAACCGTCACAAGAACTAGGTCCTTCCTCTTCAACCTCTTTACCCTCCTGTCAAGGATCATCACTAGACCTTCCTCATAGGTCACATCTTCATCAAGCTCAACCTCAACTGGCTGTATCACTATCCCTATGTCTGGATGACTTTTCTTCAACATGCTGACATGGAACACCGGATCTAATATGTGAAACTCTGATGGCAGCTCTAACTTGTAAGCTACCTAGCCAACACATGCTATTACTGGGTATGGCCCCATATACCTGGGTGCCAGTTTGCCTTTCCAGCCAAACCTCAACATGCCTTTCCAAGGTGAGACCTTGAGATATACTTTGTCTCCCACCTAGAACTCTAAAGGTCGTCAGTGATTGTCTGCATAAGACTTCTATCTGTCCCGTTCCATTTTCAACTATTGTTGTATCACTCAGATCTTTTCTGTTGTCTGCTACACTAAATCAGGACCCAAAAGTTGATACTCACCAGACTCATACCAGCATAAAGGGGATCTACACTTCCTTCCATAAAGAGCCTCATAAGGAGCCATGCCAATGCTCCGCTGGTAACTATTATTGTAAGAGAACTCTATCAGACTGAGATGCACGTCTCTATCAGACTGAGATGCACATCCCAACTGCCTAAGAATTGCAAAACACAAGCTCGGAGAAGATCCTCCAAAGTCTGAATAGTCCTTTCAGACTGTCCATCCGTCTGTGGGTGGAAAGTGGTACTGAACCTCAACCGTGTTCCCAATGCTTTGTGTAACTGTTCCCAGAAATGATTTGTGAACTAAGGACCTCTATCGGAGACTATTTTTGCTGGTACACCGCGCAAACGCACTATCTTGTCCACATACACCTGAGCAAGTTTCTCTATTGTATATGTTGTCTTCACTGGTATGAAATGGGCAGACTTCGTTAATCTGTCCACTATCACCCAAATGGAATAATGATTCCTAGTTGTCCTTGGCAGACCAACTATGAAATCCATGGTTATATGATCCCATTTCTACTACGGTATCGGCATGGGTTGCAATGTACCTGTTGGCTTCTAATGCTCATCCTTAACTTGCTGACATACTGCACACCTAGACAAAAACTCAGCTACATCCTTCTTCAAGCCAGACCACCAATACAGGTCCTTCAGATTATGATACATCTTGGTGACTCTTGGATGCATAGCATACATTGATGTGTGTGCTTCCTTGAGTACTAGCTTTCTTATATTATCAACATCGGGGACCACCATCCTACCATGATAGAAAACTAGTCCATCCTCGGACTCATGAAACCCATCATGCTTTTCACTATCGAGCTCTGACCTAATCAACTGCACTGTATCATCTTCCTGTTGTGCATCTTTGATCTACTGTATCAGTGTAGGCTTGACTAGCATATGTGCCAACAGTCCTTCCAACAAGGAAACTTCCAACTACACATTCATATGCCGCAAGGAGACAAACATATCCCACCTATGGCATACCAAGGAACTCAATTGTGCCTTCTTCATGGGAAGAGAAGAAGACTTTCTACTAAGCGCATCAACTACCACATTTGCCTTACCAGGATGATACTCAATGGTACTATCATAATCATTGATTATCTCCATCCAACGACGCTGTCTCATGTTCAGCTCATTCTGTGAAAAGATGTACTTCAAGTTCTTATGATATATAAAGATCTGACACACTTCCCCATAAAGATAGTGCCTCCAAATATTTAAGGCATGGACCACTGCTGCCAACTCCAAATCATGTGTCAGATAGTTCTCCTCATGTTTCTTAAGCTATCGCAAAGCAAAAGAAACCACATGATCCTCCTACATCAGAACACATCCTAGGCCCTTCTTGGAAGCATCGCAGAAAACAACATAGCCTTTCCCAGGCTCTGGCAGCACTAGCACTGGAACACTAGTCAGGTTCTCCTTCAAACTTTGGAAAGCTTGCTGACAATGATCATCTCAGACAAAAGGAACATCCTTCCTGGTCAACTTTGTCATTGGCAACGCGATCACACTGAAGTCCTTTATAAACCTATGGTAGTATCCTGCCAAACCCAAAAAACTACGAACTTCTTTCGGTGTCTTTGGTTGCTCTCAATCTGCCACTGACTCCGCCTTCTTAGGGTCCACTCTGACTCCTTCTACAGATATCACGTGACCCAAGAATGTCACTTCCTTCAACCAGAACTCACATTTTCTGAACTTGGCATACAACTGATGTTGGCGAAGAAGAGTTAATGCTTGTCGAAGATGTTGTTCATGCTCTTGACTGTCCCGACTGTAGATCAAGATGTCATCTATAAAAACTACAACAAACTGATCTAGAAATGGACGAAACACCCTGTTCATCAGATCCATGAAAGCAACAGGTGCATTGGTTAGCCCAAACAACATAACCACGAACTCAAAGTGACCATACCTCATCCTAAAAGCTGACTTTAGTATGTCATCATCCTTAATTCGCAACTGATGATATCTAGACCGTAGATCGATCTTTAAGAACACTGTAGCACCACACAACTGATCAAATAGATCGTCTATCCTCGGCAATGGGTACTTGCTCTTAATTGTGACTTTGTTCAACTACCGGTAATCTATACACAACCGCATTGACCTGTCCTTCTTCTTTACGAACAGGACCGGAGCACCCCACGGCGATGTGCTCAGTATGATGAAACCTTTATCCAACAACTCCTGTAACTACTTCTTGAGTTCTGCCATCTCAGCTGGAGCCATTCGGTAAGGTGTCTGGGCAACTGGCTATGTTCCTGGTACCAGATTGATCTCAAAATCAATCTCTCAAGGTAGGGGAACACTGGGAAACTCCTTGGGAAACACATCCACAAACTCTTGGACAATAGGCACCTCCTCAAGGCTAGGACCTTTTGCCTTGGTATCCACAACATGAGCTAAGAATGCCTTACAACCTTGACGTAACAACTTCTCTACCACCATCGTTGACACTAAACATGTCAGGAGAATCTTCCTATCTTCTTGGAAGATCCACTTTTCTCCACCGTCATCAAACACTGTCTGCTTGGAACCACAGTCCAACACAATCTTATACTTCTCTAAGGTATCAATCCCAAGGATCACATCAAATCCATGCATATCAATTGGTATAAGATCCACTTGTATAATGTGTCCCGAGAAAGATAGAACACAAGACGGACACTCCTCTTGAAGCATCGAGGAACCATCAAGAGGGGTTTCTAACAACAGGCTATCTTTCTTACAACTAACATGTAAACGATAACTATCAAGCAAACTATGTACGATAAAAGAGTGTGTAGCACCCGGGTCAACCAGAATAGATATAACTCCATCTGACCTGTCACCACTCACAGGTTGACTATTGCCTCCGACTGACTCATAGCATAGAATCGAGTCATTGCTTGTTGTCCACGTCCTCTGCTTCCTTGAGTAGATGATCCCACTTGTGATGCTTGACCACTCCCTCACCCTCTACTACTACTGGGATACTGTCTATCTGACCCTTGTTGATTCTGCCTCAGTTGTTGTGTTACTTTTACATCTTTCTTTGGGAAATTTGACCTCAAGTGCCCAGTCTATCCACAATGGTAACATGACCTGCCTTCTATCTGTGGCCTAGATGGCCCTATCACTGCCACTGAAGTTGTACTATGTGCCTTTGACAGTGAAGAAACATAACCTCTTCCCTTACTCAGGGACCATTGTGATGGTACACGAGAACTCTCCATCGTGGAAGGTGCTGAAAACCTTGGCTTCTTGAATCTACCATATCTCTATCTCTGGAATTGAGCAGGTCTTTTCCTGGTCATGGGTTCTCTTTTCTCCCTGATAGACCATTCAATCATGTGGATGGACTCCACGAACGTGGCAAACCGCTCCCGATTTTCCAAAGTAGCAGCAGGTGTCGACAGCTCAACACTCAAACCTTTCTCAAACCGCCTGATCCACTCATCCTCTGTTGCCGCCATGTGAGGAAAAAACCTCAGCAAGTGCATGAACTTGGCTTCATACTCAGTGATGCTCATCGATCCTTGGCGGAGACACTCAAACTGGTTGATCTTCTCATCCAGGTATGTCTTTGCGAAGTATCTACTGACAAACTCTCACCGGAAGACCTCCCAACCGATCACCTCACCGGGTCGCTTCTCCTCCTCGATGGCCCACCAGTGGCCAGCACTACCCTTCAGAAGCTAGACAGCGTGCTTGACTTTGTCGGCTTCAGGGATGTCGAGGATCCGGAAGGCCTTCTCGAGATCTATCAACCACAGATCTGCATCCACCAGATCAGCCGTTCCAGCACAATCCGAAGCTCTGACTCGGCGAAGCCGCTCAAAGGTCTTCCAAATGCCTCATGATTCACCCTAGGGAGCATGTCCTCTTTGCAGATGCACTGACACTCTTTCCACCAGGTGATTCATCGTAGCCATCAACTGCCCCATAAGCTGCTGGTAGGAAGGGTTTTCAAGAATGGTTGGGTCAAGTTGGGGGGACCTCAGGCACCCGATCTTCATGTGCATGTACTCTAGCTCCATCAATGGATGCAACCCCGCTGCTCTCAGCATCATGTTCTTCATGGTTTCCAGACATCTTTAAGCTTTATCTTCCACTGAGGGCAGAAGATTATTGTAAGAAAATCTGGAAAACTCACAAGAATAGACACAACCTAGTGCTAGATCCTTGTAGACTCAGTGAACCTAGGGCTCTGATACCAAACTAACTGTGACACCCCGCCATCACACAGACAGCGAGATGACACATGAAAATGTGCAGAACCATATATTACTAAAAACACGGGTTAATTAAAACCAATTGCAGAAAGCATACATATCAAGAGAGAACTTTTGCATCCAGATCTTGCAAAGAAATAAGTTATAAAAATTATTACAAGCTTTGATATATGTCCACAGCTTATCGGAACTAGTTGTACTGTCAGCACCAGAGTTCATCACCTATTTATACATACATAATGGGCCACGTATGGCCAGCAACAGGATATACAAGATTACAATAGCTAGACATTAAACACCTCTGAGGACCTTAGAGTACAAGGATGACTCTAGGACTCTACTACAAAACCACCAAAACAGCAGCATGTCCATCTCTTGCCTTCTACTTCTCTTCCTCTTGTTGCTCGACACACCCTCACGACCACCACCACGTCTAGCGTGACCACCTAAAAAGGTTGTAAACCAACGGGGTGAGACACACAGTCCCAGCGAGAAACATAACTCCCAGTTGAAACTATACAACCTCAGAAGATTAAAGCAATAAAAGCAGATAACTGATAAAGTGTGTAACAAGAGCAGTATACTGAGCCATACCATTATCCCCATCATTCTTACCAAGATATCCAGGAGGCATATAACCAAGTATTTCTTTATGGAACATGATTGACAAGATAAGCTTTATAAGAATTTATCACAAAATATAAGGATCGTACACATAATTGCAAGGTATAACTAGAGAAGCTATATAAGTAAGGCCTCAATCAATGTTCCGTGTTTTTCTCTAAGCAGTATATGTTATTCGGCTGGGTTACATCTTATTATGACCTGAGGAAATGACCTATCCCTGCTCAAATCCAACCTTTGGCTGCGAAGTCCAAGTCCGGTGCCATACAAGGTCCATGGGAGAGTCGAACTCCATGACCTCTCCTCCTCGTGGTCAATACACGAGAACCAAAGAAAGACCGTAGTCTTATGCTTATATGGCCTCAGCCTCAGGGTCAGCTCCACAAGCTACCCATATCTCTAGCTCACCTTGACACAGGTGCTAGAATATACCTTTGAGCCACAGGCCTGATCACTGTGCTCTTGAGCCATTAACGCATTCATGCTCTATCTCGATGAGTCATGGGCCTATTCACCATGCTCTATATATATCCTGAGTCTACAACTATAGTTGCACTCAACTCCTCCTATTTCAGGCTAGGGGAAACCTCATATATTCAACAATATGCACTCCAGGTAATCCTGTAGGATAAACTTGTTTCACCATCACCAAATTCTGACGATGATGGATTTATGGCTAGGGAAACTACATGATATGTTCCACTGTAATTAATTAGTATATTTTAAGTGGATTGTAGAGGCAACCAAGTTATAAAGCATAACAACATTGAATTACATTGTCACTATCATCATCACATTGTCTTGGGATCTCAGTCCCTCATCACAGAAAGCCACTGCCTCTCAAGGAATCATCATCATCTTACATCATCACCTAGGATAACAATCCCTGATCTCATCATCAGAGGATAACACCTCAACTAGGCACTCAGCCTTTACTAGGTCCTCAGACCTATCACATCATACTGGTGATACATGTTATCTCATCAACAAGGATTAGTCAAAGCACATATACCTCATAGATCTTACCTGGCTATGAATCCAACTAGTATACCTGCATGGTTAGCATTCATATCAAGAGAGATAACTTAAGCCATCATGGATTTAGAGGATTATCTTGATATCAAGTATAAATCAACATCCATGAGTATATTACACATAAGCTGTAGAAATCATAGTTTTATTATCAATCATAAGCATACATCATGCCCCATACTTGTGATCATATACATGTGTCACATTATCATGTGTAGAAACATCATATCCTTCCAAACTTCTTGGTTCTCAACCTATCAGCTTATCTCATTATCATAGTTGTAGGATTCAAGGTGATTACACCATATCACTTGTATTATCATTATTAACAGAGAACTATCAGCTATATACATTCTCACCAAAGCTCCTACAACCCTTACTATAGGTATGGCGGGCAGCACCAACCCTCACCAAAAGATGTATCGGGTATGGTCATACCCTCACCAAAGGATGTATCGACTAGGGTTTCCCAACCCTAAGCAAGCTCACTACCATATTGGCCAACCCCATCACTTCACCTATCGTGCAACAAGAACCCACCAGCTCACATGGTGTCAGGCAAGGTGTAACATGCATCATCATAGGGTTGTCGGCCAAAGGCCTACCGTGCACACAAGCTAGGGTTAGGGTTAGGGTTTCCTCTATCGGCCAACCCTCACATGGACCATAATGGTCAAAGGGGTATCACCCAATCACCCCTACCGTGCAACCAACTTTTTATCATCCAAGGATCATTCCTATCGGTTAGGGCATTCATGATGCCCAAGAGTTGTATCATGCATGGCCATGCAGCAACATATCGGCCAACACCTAGGGTTATCATGTCGGGCACCATACCATATCGCCCAAAGCTCATCCAAACAAGGTGGTATCGGCCAAAGTCATCTCAAGGCAAGATGGTATCGAGCAACCTATCTTCAAGGTGTGTCGTGTAGAGCACTCAACAAGGTGTAACGCCCAAGCAACAAAGGTATCGGCCAAGGGAAACCTAACAGGCACCAACCAAACTTCAACTAGATATATCAGCCAAGGGTACAACTCAAGACGAAGCTATCGGGCAACACTACTCCAAGGTCATAATGTACAAAGCACAACTCTACAAGGTCCTCTTCAACCTCAAGCACAAGGGCACCAAGCCCTAAATGATCAAGAAGATCATCTCTCCTCTCAACATCCAAGAGAGAGGGGTTTTGCACAACCTCTATCACAAATCGGGCAACCCCAAGGATCAACCTCAACTTAGGTCATCACATATCCAAGAGCTCACCTCTCAAATCCATGGTGAGAGGATGGTGTTGCCCAAGCATCTAGAATGTAGACTCACCTATCAACTTAAACGGGAGAGGGGTATTGCCCACATTACTAGAGCTCAAACTCACTTCTCAAAAACCAAGGAGAGAAAGTGGTATTGCTCAACAAGAAAACCCCAAACTATGGTTCGGCCAACTAGATCCAAAGGCATATAAATCATCAACAACATCATCAACATCATGCTCACTATATCCATAAGATCAACAACATGTACTAGAGAAAGAAACATATCATGCAATGGACGATCATCAACATATATGAATCATGCAACATAAAGAAGGTAGTATAGCTAGGGTTAGAAGTTATGTAACCTACCTTAAGAAAGCTCCTCAAGCTCCAAGGCTCCAAGCTTCAAGCTTCTAGCTCCAAACCACACCACCTTCGGCCACCTCAAGGAAAGGGACAAAGCTCATAACCACCATGGCCGAAGAGCAAGCAAGAAGGAGAAGGAGATGCTAAGGAGAGAGAGAGGATGCTTACCAAGGAAGCAAGGCTCACCTATAGATCAGCCACCAAGCTAGAGGAAGAAGAAGAGAACTCCTTCAAAGGGATCGGCCACCAAGCACCAAGGGAGGTGTGTCGTGAACACAAGGGGAGAAGAGCAACAAAGAGCCAAAGGTTTCCTAAGGAAGAGAAAGGCAAGGCATATATATATGAGGATCAAAGGGAAACCATGACAAGGTATCACCTTACCCAGGGACACATGTCCACACGTTTACCACCTTGCAAAACATATGCACAAACCATGCCACCACACAACCAAGGTTCAGCCACATGTCCAAACTAGGGTGACACAACCAAAGAAAGATGGTCAACAAAGTCAAAGGCCGACACACTTTAAACAATGACCGATACACCACCAACACCTCTAGGCCAATACACATCATGGCTGGCACACCTCATGGCCGACACAAGCATCCTTGCCTAATATAGGGTTCCTCAAAGCAAGGCAAGGCTCAAACAAGGGAAAACAAGGCCCAACAGAGCTCAACCAAGCCCAAGGCAACTGAAGGCATGGGCCCTAACCTTCCTCTCAACTTAGAGGAAGAAAAGAGAGAGAAGAACATCTCTCAAGGTGACAAACTTGCCTATCAACCCTAACTTAGGTTATTTTGCAAGTAGCACCTCCAACACTCAATAAAACACAAGCAGACCCTAATCACCACTAAAGGTGATTAGCAAGCAACTTAGCACAAGGTTTAGGCAAACCATACAAGATAAGCCCAAAATGGAGGTCAGGGTCCTTACACTAACCAAGAGTGGAAAAAAAAGTTTTGAAATGTCAAATAAAGATATTTCAATACAACTTTTGGTACACTTTAAGATAATAACAAAAAGAAGAGAATTATAGAATTTGAGATACAAATAACTTTACTTGTGATAATGGAAACCTATTTAAGGAATCTTAAATGAGTAATTTTCATACATAAAAGTTATTCTAATAAATCCCAACAATTATATATATCTTGGGAAAGACTTTTATCAGATTTCCTCCACATTCCATAGCAAAAGGAGGCTGCTAGTGGTCTGTAAAAAATTTAGGAGGAGGAGCCTATTGGAAATAATTATAGGTGTTTTCTTTTAGAAGGTGGTTAAATGATTTTCCAACTTAGGTGTTCGATAGAAAGTGCCTCTAGATATTGTCACATAAAGTTAGACCTCTGATTAGGGATTGGTGTTTCTAAGATCATCTCCTACCCCGAGTCAATTCAGGAAGGATGCATTGTACACCTGATTGAAACCTCGACCCTCGTTCTCCCTCTCCTCTCCTCCTTTATCTCTAATTTCTCTCCCATTGCATTCAGGAGAGAAGTAGGAAGCTAATGACCCATTAAAAGTCAGTGTCCTATTGATTTTTTGAAGATGCCCACAAACTCCCTAGTCATCCAGATCTAGGGTTGGCCCTTTCAGTCACTCTACACCTTCTTCCTTCCTATATTAGTCTTGTAATCCTCTGACAAATCCAGTGGATGGTTCCCGCAATCCCAGAGTGTGAGAGATTATCCCATAGCCATTGCATTGGTGTGTTGTGGTACCCTATTTTCCCATTGGAGAAAATGAAGTTCATCCTCCATGTTCCTACTTTATCCAATGAAGCCAAGATCACCGCCGTGCCAAGTGGATCTGCTCGGAGGATCCTCCCTCAATGGTCGACCCTCACACACACTTACACCTAGAGTCATCGACCAAGTCGACCATCACTGAATCATGAGAAGAGGTAACCCGAGGTTGAAGATAAAGACCAAGGCATGTGTCTGGGGTCGTATCTAGAAAGATTAAATGTTGATTGCTTGGAATCATTAATATGCTTAAAGTACTTGAAGTATGATTGCATGATTTGTATGTTCTACACTGAGGTTATGATTATGTCTTCCCACAATATTGTTTCCCAATGTTTACTGAGGGTTTCTCGAAGATTAATGAAATAACCTACTTGATATTTATTTACATTATGTTTGATTATAATGCCACTATGAGTATCACATAAAGTAAGATATCATATTTTGATCTCTAGGATGATATGTATCAAGGGGTGATATACATGTGCCTAGATCGGACAATGATCATGCCCAAGATAGCATATCAAGTATGGGTTAGAATACGTGATGAAATTGCATTTCATTTTTGCAAGTAATTGACTAATTATGTTGTTATGTACTTGCACACTTTTGCACGCACCCTACATATATAATATAGCAATATACTAATATGTGTATTGTTTCACGTTGTTTTACGTAAATGCAAGATTTGAAGATATCAAGACATGATAAACCTGATGAAATTATTAGAAGGCATTAAATCTAAGTAAAGGAGGATTAGCTAGATACTTCTTCTCATATGCAACAATTTTCAAGTTGAAAATCTATGTAAGAGTATCCTTACACTTTTGTAAACAATATGTGATATTAATGGAAATTATTTACTATTATTTATTATTTTCTAAATATGGATTCTTGGGAATATTGGTGATGGGTTTCAACTTGAAGGTCTTTACTTTAATTGGGAGAGTTGAAAGTGAGGTCACTACAAAAAAATGAATTATAGAAGAAAAATGGATAAAGGTATCTAAAAAAATAGGAAAATGCGATATGATAAATATATAAATGAATAGTAATGAAGTTAAGTCTTAATATGCATTACTTGATAGAACAAAAACAAGAAAACCTGAACTTAGTCATTGGATCATCTAGTATAGGTTTGTAAGAGTAATAGAAAGGATTATGTATAATACATGATTGATAAAGGAAGATAATACACAAGGAAGGAAATGTAACAAGGTGGCATAATCATAATATGTTGATTCTTTCTTGACAATGGTCTATCAATCTGAATTTTGATATGTGGTGACTATCGTAGGATGTTGCGATGTGTTGTGGCCTTGTAGTCAATCTTAGTTAGCTCCTAATAATTTGAATAAGTAATAATGCTTGAACTAGTTATGTGATTAAGATGATATGAATGCAACGAAGTGACCTGAAACTACACCTTTAAGTAAAAATTCATGAATACTTATATATAATTACATGAATAAATTCCACTCTTTTAAAATCAAAATTGTAGACGTTCTTGCTAACTTGTGATTGGCGTAAACATGTATTTTGTGTTAGATTTGTGGCTGTTGTGTGTTAATATATTTTAGAATTGATGTAGGAAGTCTTAAACATGCAAACTAAGGATGAATATTTAGCCTTGTTTGATAAATAGGAATTTTAGATGTATTATTCTTGCTATGCTAATGTAAAGAAGCTAGAGAAGGTAATATGTTATTATATGCTTTTCTATATATTATTTGAATCTTAAGTAAAAAAAAAGTCTTCGCATGATATATCTCAACCTTGATTGGATAATGTGAAGCCTTGGAGATCCTTAACAAATATGAGACTATAATTTTACAACACTGACTAAAGGAAATTCTTGAACATTAAGGTTGTAGTCTTAGTTATGCATCAGTAATGCTAATGATGAGAGATATGACTGATATTGTGCTAATCTAGCCATGTTTGTTTTGTAATAACTATATTGTAATATGTTGATTTTAGTTAAAGTTTGTTGTTCCCCATAATGTAGAGTAAAGACTAAAGTGAGATTTAACTCATCATACTTAGACCTAAAATTTATCATGTTTGTCTATCCAATTGTATTGGTAGCATGGTTTCACTTTTCTTGGATAATAGCTCTTGTATTATGTTCAATTCCTAACCATTAGAGTAAAGGTTGAAATACTATCGTATAGATCATGGTAATGATCTATGTATTGAGTTAATATCAAATCTACAGGATTGAAGTCATGGTTAGGGAAAGTTGTGTCTTCATAAAGTAGATTCTGTGATTTGTGATTCATCTATGGTAAGATCTTATCCATGGGGCTTGATACATAGGGGTTGATAGGACAATGTTTTGAGCCTTTAAGAAGGTTGTGACATGATGAAAGAATAATTAGATTATGTGAGGCCATATGTGTAGCATATGATGATAGTGAAACCTAAATTGTTAAATATTTTATTACTAACCTTTTATTCTGTCTATATGATAATTCTTGGTAGAAGCCAATTTTTGTTATTATATGTATCACATGAACACATAAATAAGCCATAGTTGAGTTAAGCTGAGTAAGTTATGTAATAATGAAAGGAAACTGTATATGTTTAGTTAGGATCTCAAAACATCGTGAGTTTTCCCCAACGTCCATTTCAAGATGGTGAAATTGGCCTTTCTCACATTGGATGAAGTCAATATGGAGAAGACCAGAGTACATTGGACCTTTAGGAACTAATCTTTGGAGGCTGATGGGAAGTTTCAAAAGGTGGAAACATGACCACAATCCTCTTGTTATGTTGATATGATAATTAGGGAATGAGACGCCAATCCAAGGTATGTGACATGATGATAAAATAAAGTGATATGTGAATATATATATAATGCTTAGGTGATATATGTCTTTTTCCTCATGCCAAGGTTGGACTGAATGGTAGACCCTTTCATATCCCAGAGGAGAACCTGGGTTATGTTGGTTGTCTTAGGGAAAATATAAGGAATTATATGAATCATGCATTTGAGCATATCATGGTAACATATACTTGGCTAGGTAATAGTAAAGTAGATTCAGGGCAAGGTAATAAAAGTGAATGAGTTGTTTGTGTTATTATAATTGATATTAAGGTGTAAATCCTTTTTGTATGCTTCTTGATATAGTATGTTTGTACTAAATTTACAAATCTACATTCCTCGATAAATGATTATGATGTTTATTCATATTAATTATACAAATTTTAACATTAAGTTTATCTTCTAGCATTAGTTACATGCCTCTCTTGTTTGGTTAAATGATAACTAGTTATTGTTGCTTTTATAAATGATTATTTTCTTTGTTATCTTATAAGAGGTAAAATACAAGATGAAATCATATCTTCTTACTCTTAATAATTATCTACTCACCTACACAATTTATAATCAAGAAATGAACAAATTTTTTAGTTTTATTGCCGAAATGAGGAATAATCATATTATGCCATGTGTCAAGCATCATATTAGGTGATGTCCTGATATTAGTTGTGTCTAATAGTTTTTACTGAGTTTTTTGGGAGAATTTTTATTGAGTTTTGATGCAAGTATCGTGAATGTAATCAAGCATTTTTGCATATGTGATTCTCATGTTCATGATAAGCATTCCATGATGGAACTTTTAAAGCACTCACATGACATTATTAGTTACATGTTGCATGAAAAATTATGGACCTTTAGTATACATGTTATTGCAAATATACTATGAATTTAGTTTTGTTATATGATCATTTTCTCTTTTCGCTCGCTAGTTATCGATAATATGTAGGTACTGGGATTAATATTGATTCAAGTCTTAATATGTTTCTATAATAATCAGTGTTGGTTGGTTATTAATAGTGGCACCTGATAGATTGGTATTAGAATGTAGATCAACTTAGTCTAAGAACTTTAGAGGAGTTTAGGTCATATTCCTAAGCACATGTGTACATGAGCTTGTATGGGAATTGGTTAACAATAAGTAAGATATAAGAGATGATGCTCGTTATGGTTAACAAGCATGTAAAGATAAAAATAAAGAAAAATAAGATGTCAAAATGATAAAGGAAGGAAAAGATTACATCCTCATACATAAACAAATTCTAAAAATTGAGAAGTAACTATTATTTATATGAAAGTGATAAGTTGACTAAAACATGAGTATGAACTTGAATCTAATAGGTGGATTAAGTAATAACGATATAAATTGGATAAGTGGCTATTGAATAATCTAAGAAAAGGAATAGAAACACATGTGCCTTATCCAGGTATTTGAGAAAAATATTAATAATACTTGGTTAAAATGGATCTGGTTACCCTAGTTAGGTACCTAGATACATATAACCTAAAAATTCAATCATATACGAGATAATGAAATAAAGAATAAACTATGATGATATATTTAACAACTATATGTGGTAGTGGTAGTGTAATAATTAAGAATGCAATTAGCTAATGATATATTGTATGTAAGAGGGGAAACAATGTGGCATGTAGAAATAATTTGAAATGGAAGAGAAAGATTCCATAATGAGAATAGAACTTAATTAGTTGTCAAGATTGAAAAGAGAAGTTTACATGTACATGAGAATATGATATGAGTAAAACCCTTTCTCTCAATAGACACATGAGTGGAAACATGATGGAGAAAAGTGCATATATATATATATATATATATGTGTGTGTGTGTGTGTGTATATATATATGTGTGTGTGTGTGTATACATATATGTATATTTATACACATATATATATGTATTGTATATATATGTATATTTATACATATATATACATATATATATGTATATATATGCATATATATACATATATATCTGTGTGTGTGTGTGTGTGACAACGATCTAGTGAGAAACATATCTCAGTGAGAGAATCATAGGCATTTGATTAACACCCCACATTGATCAACTTTTAATAATCCAACCAAATGGATAAGAAGTAAACATTTTTTTACCTTCCCATAAAATTTCATCATCATTGCATTTTTATAGCATTCACAACAATAGAATACTTTTCAACACTTTGTATTGAATTTTAGGCTGACCATTACATGTTAAAATTGAAGATATGGATAGGTAAAAAATATCTAATTGTAGTGATTTTTTGCAAGAAGATAAATGAATTGATTCTATTACTATATATATGGTTGGATTTTTAGATACAAATATAGAGTTATAGTTATTAAAATGTCCCTCATGCTCACATCATAGGATGTTTTTCACTAGATCACCATAGCAATATATATATATATATATATATATATATGTGTGTGTGTGTGTGTGTGTGTGTGTGTGTGTATATGGTGCATGTAAGTGCCAACTAATGTGTACCGAATGTGATCTTAGGATTTTCTATAGATATGTTCTTTGTTGGACTAAGCTACAAACTTCAACAATATTTTGCTTAGTATAAGTTGAAATATTTTAGCTATGTTTCTTAAAAATATTAAGAAAAGATTGACTGTGCTCATTCAATGATGGAATATAATTTCTTATATCAGTCTACTATGGATGTTTACATAAGCCAGAATAATAATCTTATTCCCCTTGCATATGTTGGTATTGTTGTCAGGGTTATCTTAATTGTTTATCTTGTTCCTACATGGTGTATGCTTTGCTTATGTAGTAAATGAAGGATTCCTAAATAACAAATTAATATCTAGGGTTTCTGGCATCAATATTTATTATCTAAGAATTTGAAATAAATGGAGAAATAGAAATTGTATTGTAGTAATTTGTAATGATTGTTAGTAGGCCATGCTTTGTAAAACCCTAATGACACTATTATTTATCATCTTGTAGCTACATATTAGTATGTACAAAGTGATGACTTCCCTTTTACTATTTCAATATTATATTCTTTACTTGTGGATACTACTATGTATGATAAATGAATGATGTGTCACTTATGAATAATCCTAATCCTATGTAAATCTTGTTTTTCAATGTCGATCATAAGTGTTTCATGAATAAGGGTAGCTAATATAAGGAAGATCATCAGAATGATGTCAAGTACTGATATTTAATGACACTAAGGTTGATTCAATGAACCTATTGAAGAAATAATAGGATCTTATTCTAGACAATTAGATGATATGTGTATAATCTAGAACTCCCTTGTTGCAAACTTTATCTGAATTGGAAGTTTGATGCCTTCTATTGATTCATAATGTGAATTAATTTCTCCCACCTTATATGGGCAAGAAAATATTGAACATCTTGATATGGGACACACATGGCTGTGTAGAATCTATAAGTATGTAAGGTTTTGGAGATAAGTCCTAACTTTAAGTGTAAATACGGAATTCATCACTTAAAGTTGGTTCAATGGACCTGTTTAGAAATAATAGGATTGGAATAAGTCATAACATCTTTATTATTAGTAGGTTGTACTCTGTAAAACCCTAACGACATGATCATCTTATCAGCTGCATGTTCATATGTATTAAGTGATGAATGTCCTTGTGCTATTTCATTCATATATGATTTTCTTGTAGATACTACTATTTAAGATTTCATAATGATGTGTCACTTATGAATAATCCTAATCTTATGTAAATCATGTTGTTTGATGGTTACCATAAGTGTTTCATGAATAAGGATAACCTAATATGAGGAACATCATTAGAATGACATCAAGTGATGATGTTTAAATACATTAGAGTTGGTGGATAGGATATTATGCTAGATGATAACATGATATTTATATAATAGAACTCCCTTGTTGCAATTTCTAGTTGAATTGAAAGTTGTATACCTTGTATTTATTTGTAATTTGAATTAATTGCTTACATCTTATATAGAGAATAAAACATTACACATATTGATATGAGACATACATTGGTGCTTAGAATCTAGAAGTATTTAAGGTTTTGAAGATAAGTATTAAAGAATGAATAGGGTTGGAAAGGAACTAATGTTCAAAAAAGATGATTTTGAGATATGAAAATCATGTTTTTAATATAGACTAAACAAACTAGAAGAAATGAAGGAAACAAAATGATTTTTCAATGTTGTAAATTATTTCTTTCCTTGAGTATGGGTTATCACAACTCCCAAAAGATGAGAAAAATAGCATCATTGTGTGTGTACCTTATGTAAAATATTGAATTTGAAGGATGGACTGAGAAATAGATGATGTTGATGAAATGAGTATTTATGTAACAAATAGGGGGCATGTGGTTCATATTAAAAGTAGGGTTTGGCAAAAAACTAAAATAGACCATAGGAAACCAACAAAAACAAACCAAACTGACCAGTTTGGTTTGGTTTTAGGAGTGTGCATAGTTTGATTTGGTTTTAGTTTTTTTCAAACCACTAAACAATGGTTCGGTTCAATTTATGGTTTTGTTTAACCAAACCAAACCGAACCAACACATACGAATATATATTATTAATATATACAATTATATTATGTAAAAATAATCATTTGAACTTAATAATATAAATAAACTGTGTGTTTTAAGATGTATAACAAATGATATATAAATGGGATTCGATAAAGATAAATGAAACTATCATGTATGATGCATGGATACAAATGTGAATCTAGTTGGTCTATGCCCAAAAAATGTCTATGTATATGTTCTTATTTTAATAATTGCTAAACAACATTTATCTAGAAGTTAAATTTATCATGTTAAATGGATTTGATAAATATGATAGAAAACTTGTTAGATTTTCATGAACATCTGATAAAAAAAACTTTATAGTTTCAAAAGTCAGTGTTTGAAGCCAAACGGCACCACTCCAAACAAAACCAAACTACAGATTAATAGTTTGGTTCAGTTCGGTTTTGGATAGGTGTATGGTTCAGTTTGACAATTTTAAAATCCACTCTATACAGTTTTGTTTGTAGCTCCGCTAACAAACTGAATCAACTAAACTATGTCCATCCCTAATTAAAAGCATGAGGGGCATCTCTAAGTGAATGTGATAATGATTAAATGCATGTTGCATATTAATGATAAATTAGATGTGTATTGAAAATACTCCTAAATATTACAATGGTTACCATATCATGTTCCTTATGCTACATGTTCATATCATTTATTGTTTAGCCATGCTTAAATTGTATTTCTTTGTATATATATGAAAAATACTAAATATCTTGATACTTATCTTACATGAACTAGTATAAGAAATAAAAACATTAAACAATTATATGTAGTTGATTTGTGAACCTTTGAAAATTGAAAATAATAGGTTTTTCTATTATAGAACAAACATATGTAGAAATTGATATGAGGATTATAATAGGAAACTATAATGAAACATAAAAATTTAATCTCCCACTTACTTTTAATTGGATAAGTACATGCTAAAAGTTTTTGTATTATATATTTTTGTTGTTGAGGAACCCCTCCCATGTAGGGCTACATTGGACCCACCCCAGCATGGTAAATCTTGGGACATAACATGTGGTGGAAAGTCACCCGTCTACCACGTCCAATAAGTGAAGTGTCATCACATGCAAGCCCCTGTTCGGGGTGTCAACATGAGGTTTTTCCCTTGAAATTTGTCCCCATAGGGATACAAACCTAGATCCTCCTATCTAATGGAGCACTCAGTTTGCCAATTCATACAACCTTGTCTTGTTTGTATTTTACATACTAATCTTTATAAAATTGTTGAATGGGGAAAAATTATACCCTCATTTATCCTATTTCTGTACTAATATGCTATGGAAGTCTTGCCTATCTTTAAATTTTCATGGATGGAGAATACCATGATTACTTTAACATTGTGAATTTAAGAACTAATTTACTCTTTTTGTTAAGATTAAATTTAGAAATCACCACATAAATCCATCTTTGAACCCTATATGAAATTGATATGGTTGATAACTTTAGTTGAAAAGGAATCAAATTGACGTTATTCCTTATTCATAAAACATATATATGCCATGCAACTTATAATGAACTTTTATATGCATCCCTTCGTGGTATGTAATATGATTATTGAAAATGATAATAGTGTTGCTTGATATTTGTTCATAGTATGAAGACAATTGAGATAAAAAGTGTGATAGATAACAAAATACTCCAAGTCAAGAATACATGTAGTATACCAGCAATATATGATGGCTAAAACAAATGGCTTGGAGAATGAAAATTGAATAAAGGTGTGTTGAAAATATAGGTTAGTGTGGTATGTTTTAAATGTGAATGTATGGTTAAGAAGTTAATTCATTAAATGAAATATTTGATTGATCAAAAAAATAAAACATGAACTTCGTAATCACATTTTCTAGTATGGTAGTGTAAGAGTAATAGAAATGGTGGTGCAATGAGTAAATAAAGAAAATGCATAAGGAAAGAAATGCAACAAGGTGGTCTAACAATAATGAGTTATTTCTTAAAAATACCATGCCAAACATGGATTTTAATATGTGGTGATTGTTGTAGGAAGTATGATATGTTTTGGATTTCATTATCAAACCTCTAAAATGACTGCATTCTTTTGAGTTTTAATGATGAACTCTTTTAAGAAAGGGAGGAATTGTAATGATCCAAAACCAGGTCAACTCTAAACTCTAGGATCAGATGTCTTGATTAGCCCAATCTCTATTCATATGTGCTATTAAGAAACCAAATATGATGATTTGAATAAGTGATAACACATAAACATGGTTATGTAATTAAGATGATATGAATGCTACTAAGTGATGTGAAATTGTAGCTTTTAGTAGTAATTTATGAATACATACAATATGAACAACAAAGCCTTATGTGCTTGTCCACATCTTTTGTTAAGTATAGTAACATGACTTGAGATTAATATGAACGTATGTATTGATTGTATGATTTCAAAATAGATTTTATTCAAGGTAAGATAAATGCAATCTCTAGAGTAATGAGAATGAACATATTAATATAGCATGCATTTTAAGTATTATGTTTTGAATACTTCATAAATTATTGCTTTTGAATATGATACAATAATCACAAGTTAAATGGATAAAGTATATCTATATTTTTAATTGAAATCTTAAAAGTGTGATGTGTATATGTATCTTGGTGATGGATGGAGTTTGGGCGGACCCAACTTGGTTAGCAATTTGGTCTAGATTTTGGGATTAGTGTTGATTCAAATAATGAGATTGTACTAACCAAAAGTGGTGTCTGACATATATACCCATTTAGACCTAGATAACCCCTAAAACCTTTATTCACTAACTTTCACATCCTTCCATGAAATTAACCCTTGGAAGAATATTTTTGGTGAATTACTTGCAAATTGAAGAGAAAACAAGCAAGAATCAACCCTAGAACAATTCGAAGCAAGAATATCAAGTATCTTTGTATATTCTTCTTCTAATATTCAACTTTCTCCCTTCACTGTCGTCAAGGTTTTTCTCCTCTAAAGGTGGAGCAAGAATTCACAATATTTCTTCCTTTTCTCCTTCAATCTTATTCCTTAGGCAAACTAAGAGATTTATAGGTACTACCTCAATTTGGTATATTTGAGAGTTCTTGCTTTTCCTAAATGGAGGGAGCATAAAATCTATAAGTATGATTACTTTTAACATGAGTAAAAATCTACGTATAAAAGAAATTAATAAAAAATCCACATTCCTACATTTTAATCCATGCAAATTAATGATGTCAATAATAAAGGAGTTTGATGGGGAGCTTTTGAGAATTTTTCTTATTAAGTATTCTACTAATGTAAATGAAGACAGACATCTAGAATGGGTATCTAATTGTCTTAGTTCCATGTTGAAATACGAAATTTCCTTAAATTGAATATAAACTGACATAAAATGCATATTATTTGCATTATAGCTTGAGGTTGTGAATGGCAGTATGAAGGAAAATGATTATAGGAAATTATAGTAAAAAAATGATTTGAAATAATTTTCATATTAGCATTTGCATCTTGATGATTCCTTACATTCTAAACCAATGGAATTGATATCCCTAGATATAAAAAAGAAGTAAAGGAGGATCTTAAAGAATAGCTCTTGTGTCATACGTTACTAATATATATTAATAGATACCTAGAAATAAAGTTTTTTTTAAATCTAGTGTCTAGTGATCTTATTTGCATATTGAATGTTGAATTTATCCCAAATTGATGATGATTGGGTGGAAATGTATGAAATTTGCACCATGGATGGAAAAAGAAATGAAAAGAGATATGTGATTTCCCATTATAAACATAATCCTACTGAGCAAGTTAAAAATTATTGAATAGTTTGAGTGATAGTCATATGACTTTTTCACTTGGTATCAGTAAATGGTATAGCCATGTAACTATATAAAATTTTTCAGAAGTATAATGTGAATGGCTACGTGGTGACATAGAATGGGTAACAAATTATAAGAGAGTAAAAAATATAAATTTAATTTCTAGGTGATAAAATTAGACCATTTGTGTTATGGAAAATAATGAAGTTAATATCTTTATATGGAGAATAGAGTGATGTTTTACATGTGTTTGTTTATATTGTGTTATTTTTTGTATAATTAATTGCAGAGAAGCCATATTTAAAATTACAAGATATTCCAACTAGGCATTAATCCCATAAATAGGAATAACTTGACTATATAATTAAGATATAATCCATCACACATAATACACCTTAAAAATTGTAAGTCTTCCTTGATGTCTATAATGCGATGGAAAAGCAAACCTTCCTTATAGTGGACAAAGATCCATGAGAAGGAGGCTTGGAGGTGGATTAGATTTTCAAAATTTTCTATCTTGAATATTATTAGGAGTTACATGGGTGGGATAGAGTCTCTTATTTCCTTAAAAAAATATGTGAAAATGCTTAGGAGGGCCAACATATGTGGGATAGAAGCCTCGATCATGTGATCTATGAAATGAGAAATGTAAAATGTGAATATGTGAATGCAATGTGGTACAAAAAAGCCTTGTACTAACATTTGGGGATGAGAGGGTAGAGATGACATATCCTCCAATCTAATCATATGGAAGACATGTCTTGGGTTAGTTGTCTGAGGTTGAATGGATAAAGCCTAAGGCATAGACAGTGAATCATGTATGTGAGTACACCATGATGAGTTCTATTTGGTTAGATACAAGCCAAGAAGTTTTAGATAAATAGATAAAACAAAAATACAAATATTATTACATGTTGATTATTATTCTTATACTTGTATATTCATGTTATGCATCTTACTATATATTGAGTGTATTGTGAGAATTAAATGATATCCATGTACACTGACTAGCTTGGATAATAGCTGCTTCAATTTACATAAATGAAGATAAATTGTGTTTATTTTTTCTTACTCTACATTTTTTCACTTAGGCGATGACAAATAAACCATTAATACAATAATTTTGATATAAATAAAAAATCATCTATTGCCTGCAATATATGAATGAAGTGGCATGTTTTTGCATCAGAAGATGATAAAAGGGTAATATTTAGCACATTTCTTCATGTACTAAGATTCTTGGGGTGTGGGTGGTCTGTAGTGTGGTATGATGAATTTCGTCTTATATTTTCTATCTCATAGTGGGGTCAGTGTTTATATGTGGAATGGTCAGTGGACATTTCTTCATAAGGACTAGAAGAAGGCATGTGGGACCACACACATGCAAAAATGTATACATGCATAGATATCATGCCTTGGAGCTTAAGATTCAGGAATGATTTTTCTTTCTTTTTACATTTTTACATTACAAACTATATAAATGAAACCTTATGCTAAATGAAAATATATTTAGTTGAATATATTTTCTATCTAACAAAATATGATTTGTATTGATCAAACAAGAAAACAACTTCTCCAATTGATTATGTTAAATAACATGGTTAATTTTTCTAATATTTGAGTCAAATATGTGGTTGGATATGTCTCCTACTTCGTTGTATAAGGAACATATATCTGAATGGATGTTGGGAAAAAGTGTTAGACCAATGGTTCTAGTTGAATATAATTTTATTCGGTAAAATCAGAAAAGTATGTCATGCAACAATTTTGTTGATATTTTTTATTTCAAAATATGTGAATGTGTATGAGAAAATAGAATCATCCTCTATATTAATTAAGTTCCAACATTATTTCTTAATCATGATTGCATTATGTGGTGGTGGATACATTGCGTGGATCTTTTCTTCTATGCATGTCGGTGTGTTTGACTATTATTATTTGTGTTCAAGAGACTAAGATATGGTCAAAGTTCATTTTCGACATATTGTGTCTTGGATGAGTAAACATTCTATTGTGTGAGAAGAAACATCTACACCCACTTGCACCTATAGCATGGTACTATTTTTTCTTGTACAAATCCTTTTAGATTGTCGATTCATATTACTTTCCAATTATTTTTTGTGTTTTTTTAATCCTTCTTTTGTTTGATTTCATGTTTCTTAGTGATTCTTGATTTGAATATATTTTCATATTAAATATTATCAAATGTTTAAGATGCAATAACTTATGTATGCATATTATACAAGTGTGAAAGGCTTTAAGATATCATCATTTACATTTCATGGATGAATTCTTCTTGGAAATAATGGTTTTATTATTGGATTTTAGAATGGTTTTACAAACAATTGCAAATTAATTAACAATTTTACATGCTAAAATAAGATCTAGACTATAAATGATAGAATAAACAATGCAAGAGAAATAAATAAATTGAGTTGGAAAACTCAAACCAGATCGCTAGTGCTCTTTTGAGGATGAGAAGTGTTACTTAAAGAAATTAGTGCTCCACTATCCTCTGAATTCATGTTACTCTTTCAGTTGATCTGATCATGAACCTATAGTATGAGATCATCTGGTACGAACAAAGTTAACAATTAGCAGCACCAGTGGTGCAACTCAGTGGCTTATAGATACTACTACCCCAAAAGATCATGTCACGGGAAAATGAACGGGGAAGAAGATCTCTCATTTAGAAGAAGAACTCCATGAAAGGAATCGATAAAAATAGGAAGCAATTTTGCAAAGTAGCATATGTTGGGACAACAAAACATGAATCTTCTTAGATTTGTCTTTAACCCTAAGCATGGGTCATTGTTTATAGCATTTCTGTATATAATTTGTATTTCTGATTTGACGCAATCACACAACCACTCTTGTACATGTAAAAGGAATATGAGGAGTTCCTTTCTAATTAAGAAAGTATTATTTAACAATTAATTAAATATTTATCCAATTGTGCAAAAATAAGAAGGAAGACAAAATGATTACCCACAACCCATGATCCATGAGTCATGTGTCTATTCTCAAGCCCATCCCGACCCGATGAGGTGAGGCGAGGCATGGCATGGTGTGGCACATTTATGTTGTGATCACCATACCCACTATAAAGGTGAACATACTCTCCCCTAGAGCCCTTTGGACACAAGTTTCACATGCAATACTACATATAAAGACCACAAAAGCTTTAGGAGTGAGCAATGTGTGACTTAATCACTTTCTCATTTGCACAAAAGAAAAAAAATATTTTTCCTCCACATCCCATAGGCAGTAGGTGCACCTACACTAGGCTTAACCCATGCTAACTATTATTATCTAGTGCTAAATCTAACAATCCTCCACAAAATCCGATGTGTAGTGTTATATACCACTTCATCCTTCATACTATGATTTTAGTAGGTGAACTAACACCTTGAGTTAACATCTTGAGCTAACCATGCCTAAATTATCCAATATAGACACCCACATGAAATTGATGAACTAACATCTTGAGATAAAACCTTGTGTGCAAGACTATCACTTGATAACAACACAATAAAGACAATAGAAATAAAGAAAAATGATACAATAAAGGCCATGCATCCAATGAAGAATTATAACTGAAAATAGGGAACAACTCAATCCCCTTGTTGGGCCCTACACAACATCAATCATTTAATTGTTATTCCCAAGGATGTACAACCAACATCCTATCCTAGGACTTGACACCATTCAAATACTAATCTCTTACTAATTTCCAGTCATGACACTCATAGGTTTTCTGGGGACAAACACATAGATGCTAAAAGCATCAAGTAGACTACATACTATCAACTAATTCACCCAATGGATTTTTATTACTAAAGTGAATCCAATTTGTGGAATCTCCACTTTTAGGGTTGGGTTGCTACTATCAACAAGGGGTTTCAATCCCATCCCCAACTTAGGTTTCTCAACTAAGGCCAAGGTAAGATCCTTAGTCTAAGGATCAATTATATTATCTTTGGTATCAATGTAGTCCACATACACAACCCCATTATACACTAACTCCTTTATAGACTTGAGTCTGACTTAGATGTGTCTAAGATATTTTTGGTTGTACTTGGAACTCCTTATCTTGGAAATAGTTGTTCTTCTATCATCGTGAAATGAAATTGCAGAAAGTAAATTTTCTACTATAGATAAATTGGACATAATTCCATATAGACATTCAGATTCCAATCTCAATTTCATTTAAAGCACACAACTCAAACTCAAAGGTGGACCGAGACAATTTGGTCTATTTCTTATACATCTAGGCAACAACACTTCCTCCCAATAGGAATACATATCCATTATTCTCAGAGTTCATGTCCATCCATTTTGCATGACTATATCATTTGATTACAGAAGGATATGTACCATAATACATCCCAAGAGAACTAGTTTCCTTGATATACTTCAATACTCATTCAAGAGCTTTCTAAAGGGTCTTGTCGGGACAACTAGTATATCTTCTCAACTTGCTCACAGAAAACAAAATGTCCAGTCATATATAATTCATAAGATACATAAAACTTCTAATAATATAAGAGTATCACAACTGAGACACAGGAACACCTGTAATATACTAAATTATGAATGTAATCTCTATGTAACTCTTTTCCCGAAGTTTTCTCCTCATTTATACCATTTATGTCCTTGTTGATGAATTAGTGGACTTTATAGTGGTTTGGTGAACATTTGTTCAATAATTATACCAATGGAAGGTTTTATGCACAAATACCTTAGTGAAAGCTTATTTAAGGATCTAAATGCAAAATCACCACTTAAGTGGAACAATGGTAAATAAATATGTGTTAGAAGTGTAAGGCCCCAAACCTTGCTTAATGTTTTAAACAATCTTAATTACCATAATTAAGTTCTCTAAACCTTAATATAACCTTTTGAGGTGCTTTGCAATCATGATATAAGCATAAGTTTCAAGTTTGGACCAATTTGGATGTTGTTCGTGCAAGTTATGCAATTTTATGTATATTTTGGACCTTTTTGCAATTTACCCAATTGGGAGGTTTTATTTGCAAATTGTCACAGCTTTATGAACCTTAGATGTTTCCTTATCATTCTTGAACTTGTTGGGTCATAGAGTTCCTAGTTGTACCTTGGTTTGGAGGTGTTTCTCTTCAAGGGCATTTTAGGGATTCCCCCCCTTTATGGATGAGCTTATCTTTACGAGTTATCAACCAATGGGGTATTTTCTTTGTTTGGAGGTCGGTGGTGGGATTGGATAACTGACAATTGATGGCTAAGAAGTATCTAGGATATGTAGAACATGATGATAAGGTATTCCCATGGCATAATTACCAAAAAGGATTTGATTAATAATAATAATAATAATAATAATAATAAAGGAAAGCTTCCAATTCATCTATTTCACTCAGTTATGAGATAATGAGGAGACAGAGTGAATGTCTAGATAATAATATTACTGAATGACATATATCTTCAAGTATTATCCTTGAGGAAATGAGATCATATGGATGTCAAGAGTAAATATACATATTCTCAATATGTCCCTAGTCGGTTGTTACTGTGGAAGGTAGATAGACACCATTAACATATAAGACTAGAGTGTGAGTTGGGTGATGACTGAGTCTCACTAAGCCGTAATATGGCAATATCAAACCAATCACACAGATACATGTTAGTAAACAGTGTACCAGACAACCCCACCTTAAGAAGTGACAAACGAAAACCAAAATTGGTGGTCATAGTCACATATCATAGTGAAGGTGGTGATTGTGATTCTTACACCTGAATTCACTACACTCATCACATGTCATTGGGTATGCTTTGACATCATCAAATGCAATCCTAAAACATGGGTTGTTATAACGGTGATGATTGGGTGACTTTGAGACATGGGGATAGACTGTGAGTGATCGATATGGAATTCATACCTCCTACTGGAGTATGATATCCTGACCACTTGATAAGTGAGACTGAGAAACATATGTGCATGCACATATGAATTAGTATGTGATACTAAATCACATTATCTTAGACAGTATACTCTTGGTTCAAGGAACATGAGTTGAATGTTAAAAGGGTGACTTTCCATGGCTTGAGTTTACTTTGGATGTCAGAGAGAAAGGAATTACACAATCACTACAACACCTTACACATATTGTAGGTTGAAGTTGTTCTCCAACTTTTGATTCACTTGGATAGCACTGATGTGCGACTAGGCACCACTCTTTGCCTATGATGTCATTAGCTAGTTATGTACATTCACTACCAATGTGATATGGGACCTATAGGGTCGCACACATAGGAACTCATCTTGAAGAGGAATTTGATCTTGAATGGCAATTGGATTGATTACTAAAGTGTTTAGGTATTCAATTCACATAACATATCGACTAATTGGATGACTTTTCTGGAAAACGACCATCTCACTAAATGAGACGGTCATTTGGGCATGCCAAATGGGTGTCTAGAGTGTTGAGATGGTCGTTTGGGCTGTTAGGATAATTAGAGTTTGAATTGGCTAAGTTATGCCCTTGAACCGACCGGTTCAATGTGATTGAACCGACTGAGTCATCTCGACTCACTAGACGGGGGTCTAGGTGAGCGACACAGGCATCTCGCCTAGGTGAGATGGGTTGCTTGGGCCAAATGAAGGTTCACTATATTTCCCAAATAGTTTTGATTGTACTTTACTTGGGCTACAAGCAAATTAATGTGAGATATTAATTGGAATTCAGATTACCAAATTCATATCCAATTGAGAAACTGCCAAGTTGTTGTTTGGCAGTGCAACATGACTGTTTGGGTGTTCCATAAGACCGTTTGGTATCTCATAGGTTGTGAAAGTTCAAGTTCGTCTAGTCCCTTCCACTCACACACAATCCCGTACAGATTAGGAATCATGGCCCTAATCCCACCTATAAAAGGAGGGCTACTAGCGGCTTCCCAAGAAACAACATAGACAACTAAGAATTATTTCCTCTGACAATTGTTGTCCTCTCTGGTTGTGGTAACCAAGAGAGCCTGGACAAGTCCTACCTGATATGGAGGGATATCCAATGGGAGAGAACAACTGAGAATTTGTCATTGTGGGACTACAGGTTGGTGACTAGTACACCAACAGGAGCGACAACTCCTTCATGTCTGATCTTAGTGAACGACTTGAGTTCTAGTTGGTATGTGTGGACTACTCTAGAAGCAGGAGTCCTTTGGATGCTGCTCAGAGAGAAAAGTCAACCTACAATCCATGGAGAGACCATTAGAGTTGCGACAGAGGTTGCACATATAGCTATTCATGGTGAAGACCAAGAGCCGCACAACCACCATCCAAGAGCAACTTGTCAGCAATTGGAAAGAAGCGGGTTTTGTCACTGGACTTGTTCCAGGATTAGGTATAACTTGCTAAAACCATCCTTCCTATTTCATAGTAGTTGATGCAATCTTATTGTTATGGGAATATGTATAGATACAAATTTTGTTTCCACATCTATACTCTTGCCCGTATTTCCCAACAGTGGTATCAGAGCCACACCAATTTACTATGTTTTAGGATAATTGATATGATCGGATTTTTAGTTTTATCATATATTTATTGCATGTGATGTGAATATTTAAACTTCTTTCATATGTGTATCTGATCAAAGACCACATAATCCCAAACTAATATATATATATATATATATATATATATATATATAATTTGCAAACATTGCCCTAAAAGCAGTTTTATGGTGGATGTGTAGCATGGTTATGGCCTAAAACCTATATCTATGTGTGATTGGATGGTTTGGTTCCTATTTATCTCAGTCTATATATTGAGCCTTTACCTCCCTCTTCCCAATGTAAAGTTAATGCTTTCCTTCCTTTGCTCCCCTCAAATATAACTGAGGTTTCTCCTATTAAATGGAATGAAGTAGCAATAGGATAGTTTCTTTTCATGCAACGACATTGAAGATGTTCATTGCCGATTGAGATGAATAGATTATGAGATGAGTCGACCATCTGGAGGACCTCGGAGGATAGGACAATGGAACCAGACGACCGCCTGGTGGGCCCAATCGACCGTTTGGAAGGATTCCAAACATCAGTTGGATAGGAGGCCAGAGGATCGTCCTAGTAGGCCTGGCTGACTGTTTGGAAGGAGTCTAAACATCGGTTGGATAGGAGGACCAACCACCCAGACAAGAGGCAAGATGACTGGTTCAAGGGTTGAATCGATCAACCCAGATTGACAAGAACATGTCTACACCAACAACAGATTCATACATGTGATGTGATGATTGATCTAGGTGGTAGTAATTCCTTGTGGCTCCAAGGAATTACAAGTAGACATGGATGTAACCATCACTTTTTGTTTTATATTGCATGTTTATGTTGTGGGATAAAACATGTATATGGTATGTACTATATATGTGGTTATTGGATACAGTATATGTATATATATGTGATATATATAAAACCCCTCAATCAAACATATTAAGTCTAAGATGTTTTCCCATAGAAATACACATGAAAAACCTGTTCAACTAAGTGTAGGTTATGCCTCCACGTGGTGCGTCATCTACCTTGTGGAAGTGTGATGATAATAATGTAGGTTTTGCCTCTGGGAGGTGCATTATTATCATATTGGCTATCGGGTCAGGCTTAACTGGTGATTCTCAGAGCATATGGGCTCAGAAGCATGCAGATGATTATGGTAAGGAATTTTGCATATCATCTATTGAGAATTGCATATGATGCAATTGGAAAAAGTTGCCTACATTGATGATTGACTGTATTTTCGGTGTTGGTCAGGCCACAATTGAATATCTTGGGTTTGGATCATTAGAGAATTGTTCACTGCAATTTTCCAAATTGATACTTGAAGGTTATCAATTTGAACAAAATAGTGAGAATGATAATTAATTAAATACATCATTATTATCGCCCAAATTTAATCAAATTAAAAATGAGTTTTTGACAAAATTGCAAATTCTTTTATAGAATCAAATGGCATCAAACAACAATCACTTTTCTCTATCATCGGTCCTTGAGAAGAAAAAACTGATTGGGAACAACTTCCATGACTAGTTCAGGACGCTGAGAATTGTTCTCACACAAGGGTCAAAAGCTCTATGTCCTAGAAACACCAGAACCAGATGAACCACCTCAAAATGCACCAAAGGCTGACAATGATGCTTACAAGAAGCATACCAAAGATGTCATGGATGGCAAATGTTTGATGCTATGATCCATTAATTATGAGTTGCATAGGAAACATGAGAACATGGATGTGATTGAGATGGTCACACATATCAAGAACATGTTCCAAGATCAGGCAAGACAAGGGAGATATGATGTCTCTAAGGCGTTGGTTAAATGTAACATGGTAGAAGGTGACCCAGTAGGTCCTCATGTGCTGAATCTCGTTGGGTCTATGGAGAACCTTGCTAGATTGGGATTCCCCTTGGGTTAAGAGTTGGCCACTGACATGATTTTTCAGTCTCTGCTAGAGTCATATAGTCAATTTGTCATGAACTACAACATGAACGACTAACAAGTCATTGAAAAATTTGTTGGGCATCTTGAGAACAATTGAGACACAAATGAATAAAGACAAGCCCAAGTATGTGATGATGATCAGCAAGACAAAGGGGAAGTCTAGAGGAAAAGACAAAGCTAAGAAAGGTTCTAAATCTATCCAGAAGCCCAAGTCTTCAGATATCAAAGCAAGTGGAGAGTTGAAGAAAAAAAGAGGCAAATGTCACCATTGTTAGCAGCCTGGACATTGGAAAAGGAATTCCCCACTCTAGTTAGAGTAACCAAAGAAGAAGAAGGATGGAACGGATGCCTCCACTTAAGATATAAACATTATAAGATAAATTTGATGACTTCTTAGTTTTGGTATGTGATACCAAATAGAGATCTGACATACTGATGTGTAGGATCCGACAAGAAGTAAAGGCCTTCATGGAAGAACAATGATGGACAAGGTAGAGCAAGAGTTGCAGAAGACGTAATCTAGATTTAAATTTATCTTATTCTAATGGGAATGTAATAAAGTTATTTGAACTTCTATTTCATTATGCCATAAGAAACAATTTACTTTAGAGCATCCTATATGACAAGGATGATAAATCAATGAAGTATGAGAATATTATATCTATTTCAAAAGATATGATCTTGCATGGAAATTCCGAAATATCTAATGATCTTTACTTTGAAAGAATCATGGATAAATTTTATAATGTTAATACTATAGAATTGTAATTGATAAACTCAAGAATTATCAGTAGCAATAGTCACCTTGTATGTATATATAAGAAATGCATATCTAGAATACATATTGATGTTATCTAAGATGCCTTGGTTATTGAACCTAAGGAAATATGCAAATATTGCTTGTACATAAAGTGAAATAACATCCTTCACTAGAAGTAGTGGTAGGATAAGTTTTCCACTAGACCTCATACATATGATGCATGAAGATCTTATGAAGTGATTGCTATAGATAATTGTTTATACCTCATTCCATTTATTGGTAATATGATGATATGTACTCAGTAAAATAGAATCTCTTGAAGTTTTCAAGGAGATAATAAATGAAGTATAACTCTAATAAAAGTATTAAGAAACTTCAAAGGGATAAAATGTTAAAATACTTTGTATCAAGATCTTGAGAACCTTCAAAGGAAAGAACTGTGATAATGTATCACGAGCCAAAATCCATCTTAACATGATGATATGTAAAAATGAAGGAGCTATACCATGATAAGTCATGATATGATCATGAACTAATTTAATCTTCTTATCCTCATAAAGCTATCAATAAATAATGTACCATATAATTGGTTTATAAGACATCATATATGATATGATTTGGGAATGCCCCAATATGTCTAGAGGATAGAAACCTACATTAAGAAAGTAGTTTCTTGAAGAAGGTTTGTAAAAAAACCATAATTGTTGAATGCTACTATTAATCACAATCCAATAACAAACGTGTTTTGTTGATAGGATAACTAAGTTCCTAAAGAATCAATGGGAGTGAAAGTAAAACTCAAAATAATCAAGATCAACAAAGAGGTAAAATAAGAACTAAGAGACTCAGAAGTTGTTGTGGAATCTCAAGTTCATCATGTAACACAGAATAAAATAGTTCTAGTATAACATGTCTGAGATTGGAGGATTGTGAATCCAACAATTCAAATAGGTTGGACATAATAGGATGAGCCAACTAATCCACTAGAAGCTATTGAATACCATGATCTAAGTAAGTGGCTTAAGTTCATCATGGGATCCATGTAAACTAGCATGGTAGGACCTTGGTACCTTACTAGTGCCACTTAAAGGGTAATACCTAAAACGGTAGTAGGTTCTTGTGTCTAAGACCTACATGGATAACATAAAAGGACAAATTATTGAATAAGTATTTCAAATCAATTCAAGTTGTTGAACATGATAGAAATTCCTTTACCGATTGTCATGCTTTTTTATTGTAGTTGTAATAGACTAAGATATTTGGTATATAAAAATAATATTGGATTCCTTAAAGGGAATACATCATAGGATGTGTAAGTGATACAACCTAAAAGGTTTTATAACTACAATAATGCAAATAAAGTCTATAAACTACAAAGTTCAATTCGGAATTAAAACAAGCATCTCAGAAATGAAATATTTTGGTTTGATAAGATAGTCAAAGAGTTTGACTTAAATCAAGATAAAAGATGAAATCTATGACTACAAAAGTTTTAGTGGGAGCATATATGAATATTCCAGATGTGATGAGAAATGGCATCTCAATATAGTGAATATTGAGATCTGGCATGGAAAAACACCTTCAGCAATAAAGGATAAAGTGAAACTTCTTATGAGATAAGGATCAAGACATGTTAGATAGT
Source organism: Alisma plantago-aquatica (assembly GCA_963693085.1). Taxonomy (NCBI): domain Eukaryota; kingdom Viridiplantae; phylum Streptophyta; class Magnoliopsida; order Alismatales; family Alismataceae; genus Alisma; species Alisma plantago-aquatica. The sequence goes on from OY856411.1 coordinate 1,281,016,117, forward strand.
TCTTGAATGTTTCACAATAGATGTATTAAGCAAATACAATAGCAATGTGTTGAAAGAGTTCAACATGGAAGGATTCAATGAGAGATAATTCGGATTAGACTCTCATGAACCCTGTATTCTGAATTTTGTGAAGAATGGAAATATCTTGAATAAGAGTATGTGGGCCATCCCAACAGTGGATCTATCATGTAAGCTATTAATACACTTATCCCATATAATCTTGTATGTATTGGACATGACAAGATGATGTAGATTCCAATAAGGGTTATTGGAATGTCATAAAGACATCCATCAATACTTGTGAAATACTTAAGGATGAAATTCTAGTCAATGAGGATAGCAATAAAGGAAGAGTTGGATTTAAAGGGTTACATCAATGCAAGCTTCCATAATGACAAAAGTGATCACAAATAAAAGTATGTTTGATTTAAAAGGGAAATGTTGTTAGGGTTCTAAACTAGCAGCCATTCTACAATAGAAGTTTAGTATACTTATGTTATGAACACAGAGTGATACTATATGGATCTAAAGGCTCATATGATGAGCTTATAGATGTTCCAATCCTTGATGACTTAGTAGAAATACTGTGACAACAATGGAGCTCATTGTTAGGCAAGGAATATCAAGATATCATATTACGGTAGTTTCCTCTCAGAGCGAAGAGATAAGGAAATGTGTAATATACCAACTATAAGAAAAGTGTTGCTATCCTGCAAAATCAGCACTAGTATAGCAGATCATGTTGGACATATTTAGGTTACTAAGGATGAGATCTGTCAGTGATTGGATCTAAGTGCATGTGGAGGTCTGTTGGTAAGGTATGACCATAGAGTCAATCATATAATGATTGAAATGGCATAATTACCTAAAAGGATTTGATTAATAATAATATTATTATTAATAAAGGCAAGCTTCCAATTCATATGTTTCACTCAGTTATGAGATAATGAGGAGACAGAGTGAATGTCTAGAGAATAATATTACTCAATAACATATGTCTTCAAGTATTATCATTGTGGAAATGAGACCATACGGATGTCAAGAGTAAACATACATATTCTCAATATGTCACTAGTCGGTTGTTAATGTGGAAGGTAGATAGAAACTAATAACACATAAGATAAGAGTGTGAGTTGGTTAATGACTGACTCTCACTAAGTCATAATATGGCAATATCAAACCAATGGCACAGATACATGTTAGGGAATAGTGTATCAGACAGACCCACCTTGAGAAGTGACACATGGAAACCATAATGGGTGGTCATAGTCACATCTGATAGTGAAGGTGGTGATTGTGATTCTTAGACCTGAAACCATTGCACTTATCACATGTCGTTGGGTATGCTTTGACATCATCAAATGCAGTCCTAAAACATGGGTTGTTATAAAAGTGATGATTGGGTGACTTTGACACATAGGGTAGATTGTGAGTGATAGATATGGGATTTATCCCTCCTACTGGAGTATGATATCCTAGCCACTTTATAAGAGAGACTGAGAAATGTATGTGCATGCACATGTGAATCAGTATGTGATACTGAGATCACATTATCTAAGATAGTTTGCCTTAGTTTAAGGTACATGAGTTGAATGTTGAAAGGGTGACTTTCCATGCCTTGAGTTCACTATGGATGTCAGAGACAAAGGAATCATACAATCACTGCAATACCTTACACAGATTGTAGGTTGAAGTTGTTCTCCAACTTTCCATTCACTTGGGTAGCACGGATGTGTGACTACACACCACTCTTTGCTTGTCATATCATAAGCTAGTTATGGACATTCACTGCCAATGTGATATGGGACCTATAGGGTCACACACATAGGAACTCATCTAGAAGAAGAGTTTGATCTTGAATGTCAATTGGATTGATTACTAAAGTGTTTAGGTATTCAATTCACGCAACAAATTTACTGATTTGCTAATTGGTCTACCGAATGACCATCTCACTAAGTCACACATTCATTTGGGCACACTAGACGGGCATCTCAAGTGTTGAGATGACCGTTTTTGCTATCAGAATAATCAAAGTTCGAATTGGCTAAGTTCTTCCCTTGATTCAATCAGTTCAATGTGGTTGAACCAACTGGGTTATTAGGGGATTCCTAAGAAACAACATAGACAACTAAGAATTAGTTCCTCTGACGATTGTTGTCCTCTCTGGTTGTGGTAATCAAGAGAGCCCAGGCAAGTCCTACCTGATAGGTAGGGGTAGCCAACGGAAGAGAATAACTGAGAATTTTTCATTGTAGGAAAGTATCTTGGTGACTAGTACACCAAGGGGAGGGACAACTCCTTCCTATCCATCCTTGGTGAATGAAAGGAGTTCTAGTTGGTCCTTGTAGACTACTCTAGAGGCAGGAGTCCTTTGGCTACTGTTCGAAGATCAAAGTCAACCTGTAGTCCGTGGCGAGACCGTCGGAGCTTCTGTACATATTCTACAAATAGTTGTTCACGGTGAACACCAGGAGTTGCACAACCACTGTCCAAGAGAAACTTGTCAGTAGTTGCAAAGAAATGAGTTTTTTCATTGTACTTGCTCCAAGACCAGGAATAACTTGCTAAAACCATCCGTCCTGATTCATAGTAGTTGACACAATCTTGATATTATGGGAATACAAATAGATAATTTTTTTATTTCACCGATTATACTTTATGCCTGTATTTCCCAACAGAACATTTGTTTTCATGGACATAGAAGCTTTAGGATATGGACACATGGAAAGTTCCATGGACACCTCATGCTTGACTCCTTCCTTATCCATAAAGGCTTGCATGTCCATGGGCACCCTTAGCCATGGACACATGGAAAGTAACTTGACACCTCTTGTTTGCTTCTTCCTTATCCATAAAGGCTTGCATGACCATGGGCGCCCTTATACATGGACACATGGAAAGTATCTTGGACACCTCATGCCTTGCTATTTCCTTAACCATAAAGATTTATATACTCCTTCCTTACCTCGCAATCGAAATATTTGTTCCATATCACCTTCCTCCTACTTAGAACTTCATCCTCTCTCTATTTTTCCACAGAGAAGTTTTACCAAGGTAGAAGAAGACCCCATCTTGGTGAAGAAGGTCTTCTAGGGTTTCATCTAAGCTCATCTAGGGTTTCTAAAGTCACCTTTTGGCTTTTCTGGCCAAGGCAAGTAGGCTTCTTCCCCTTCTCCTCTATTTCCTCTGTAGTTCTTCTTCCTTCCACCTTCCTCTAGGTCAGAACCCTAGTATTCCATTGTAGAATCCATCAAAAGCTCAAAAACTCCTATCTCCATACTCCTCTTGCTTAGGGTTTGTATCCTTGGAGAAGAAGGTGATTCTTGCTTGAGTTTGGAGCTTTTGATTGGAGCTACCAACCCATCTTGCCCAAGTTTCCTATTGATTGACATCTAATCTTCTTCCTAGAGGCAAGTTATACAACGTTCTCCATGTTTATTGCTTATTATAAGCTTGTTAGTTCATACTCTTATGCTTAAATGATGATCTCCCCTTTAGATGTTGTTCTTGTTTAGGGTTTCATTTCTTTGATGTTATATACTTTGTTACTAGTTCTAGATGAACTTGAAATGATTGGTACATCCCTCCTAGGGTAAAGGATGATTGTAACATACCGAAACTTTGACATATTCTCGTTTTGGCCCTTTCCCAATACTTTCCTATTATTTCTATCTTTTTTGTCTTTGATGTTTAATTAGTGGAATTTATAGTGTTTTGGTAAACATTTATTCACTATCTATACCAATATAAGGGTTTATGAACAAATACCTCAGTGAAAGCTAACTTAAGGATCTAAAATGCAAAATCATCACTTTAGTGGAATAATGGTAAATAAATTTGTGCAAAGCCCCAAACCTTTCTTAATGTATTAAACAATCTTAATTACCATAATTAAGTGCTATAAACCTTAATATAACTTTTTATGTGTTTTGAAATTATAAAATGAGCCTAAGTTTCAAATTTGGTTCAATTTGGATGTTGTTTGTGCAAGTTATGCAATTTTAGGTACATTCTAGACTTTTATGCAATTTACCCATTTGGTAGGCTTTCTTTGCAAATGATCATGTGCATTATAATCCTTAGATACTCCCTTACCATTATCAAGCTTTTTAACAATGGGGCACCTGGTTGCACCTTGGTTTAAAGGTGTTTCTCACCAAGGGCATTTTAAGGATTACCCTCTTTATAAATGAGCTTATCTTTAAAAGCTATAAACCAATGGGGTTATTTCTTTGATTGGACGACGGTGGTGATGACCTAGAAGTCTCCATGGGATTTTAGGTCCGACATTTGATATACAAGAAGTCTCTATGAGCTGTCCTCTTACATGGCCATGAAGCCCTAGGCTAAAGATACATGGAAAGTCCCATAGACACCGCATGCTTGACCTCTTTCTTTATATAGCCATATCTACCCCTTCCCCAACTCCCAATTCGAACACTCTTTCTCTCCTTATCTTTCCTCTAGATTAGAGAATAATTTCTTCTTTGTTTGGCCATGAAGTTGTTGTCCCAAGGTAAAAGAGGGTGCCTATCTCGGTGAAGAAGGCTCCTAGAGTCCCAAATTTCTCTATTTAGGATTTCTTAAACTCCTCCTTGGTGATTTTGACTAAAAATAGTAAGTATCCTCCTTTCATTCCCTGTTTTCATGCTTTTAGTATTCTACCCACCTTCTTCCAGGTCAGAACCATGACCTTCCATGGTAAAACTCCACCTAGAACCCTAACACATCTCATCTCCATGCTCTTTTGCTAGGATTTGCACCTCTAAAGTGGAGATGGTGATATTTTCTCAAGAAAGGAGCTTGGCTTGGAGCAACCAGACCTTCTAATCTCAGGATCCTTTCTATTTGGACCTTCTTACCTTCCTAGAGGAAATTTTTGTTAACCCCCTCCTCATATATTGCTTACTACATGCTTAAGACTCATGCTTCTATGTTTAAAATCGATGATCTCCATCTCTATTTACCATGTTCTTCTAGGGTTTTGGTTTCTTTCTATTTTACCTTATATAGAAAATCTAGTTTGGTTACTTATGCAACTCAAATACCTGATCTTAGGTTAAATGGTGTTTTCTCCCTCTCTCTCTCTCTCTCTCTCTCTCTTCGCTTGTCTCGTTCGGTTCAATGATGTGTTGATTTCTAATTGGCCGAATTTCAATAATTCATAACTTTTGATTCTTTTGTCCAAAAATTAAATTAAAATATATTATGAACTTGGGAAAACATGTTATTTTTAATAAAAATATTTCCAAGTAATGGTTTTGAGTTTTGTCGAAGGTGGTTTTCAAGAAAATTATTTAATCACTTAAAAATCACCAAAAATACACTCTAAACATCATAACTTCAAAATATGCAAAATTATATGTTTTATTAATCAAAAGAACCTAACTAGATCAATGGTGATGTTTTTAGACTCTAAATCAATTTTTTTGCAAGAAATCAAAAATAGGGGTTGTCTTTACATTAATGCATATAACATACCCTAACACATGGTTATACATTGAAAAAAAGAGAAGTTGGTCTTGGACTCAATAAAGTGATGAAAGTTGGTAGTTGAAATCATATGAGAGGTATGTGCATTCCTTACATCCTAAGTTGGAATGATTGTGAACCAACCCTATTTTCCCTAATGAGGCTTGAAAAGAACCCTATTTCCTTTATTAATACTTCTCATATTCAAATAGCCTCAAAATCAGATTTGAGATATTCTTTCTTGGGTCTTGGTACCCCACTACTGTGTTCTACTTATGTGATGCTATTACTTTCCATGGATTCTTTTCTAGCATGATGATTTTATTATACTATTTATCTATAGTAGTGGTACTTATGTACAACCACCCATAGTTAGGGCATGTTAATTTGCCCTGGGGAATGTCTTATTCTCCCCTAGGGAATGTGTTATTTCTCCTCCATAAAAATTGTATACGTGATTGGGAATGTATTAGTTCTCCCCTCACCTATAGTTTTAAGGTTCGGTAGGTGCCTCAACCCTACTTAGTTAAAGTAGTCAATATTAATCATGCATGAAATTATTATGTTATATTTTTGTTATGGCAAACATCTATTTGATTATACCTCATTCTCTTGGCCTTCTCATCTTATGATGATTCAATATCTTTATGTTTCATGTTATTTACTTATATCTTGTACTTGTTCATAATGTTGACACATACTTTGTTTTCCTTTCCCTTTTGTTGGGTGCTCTCCCAACCACCCAGGTTAGGACAAGCTATTGAGTTGAACCAGGAGAACATAGTTGTGGGCACAAACCTAGAACTTGGAGATGTTGCTCTGGAGATAAGATTCGAAGTAGTTTAGACTTCCCTCTACTTAGATCCTTATGTTGTATCACACATGTAAACCCTTATGGGATATTATGATTTACTTTTATAATCTTTTGTGAAAATTGAATATAGTCATGTTTAAATTTCGTTGCTACACTTTGGTCTTTTGCATACAATTATAATAAATTTAGAAAATTTATACCTATTCCAACATACCTTTGAGTGTGTTTGGAATGGATGTTAATTCTTCAAAATTTTAGTAAGGGGATGATCCCGCCTCCTTACATCATGGTATAAGAGACCATGGTAGTCGGAATCTGACTATTTCAATTTTGTCTCCCTAGTTAGAATACTTGTCTTACCTTTAAGTGACATGTTTTCTGTAGAGTTGATCAATAGATGATGAAGGGTTGATTTAGGATCCTATAGTTTCACATTAGAATAATGATGAATAGAACCCTAAAATACTTACAACTAAAAGATGCATAAGTAACCATCGTAACATGAGGTTGTTTAGCTTGGCCTTTAGGCTGCTACTAGGACATGAAGTTGAAAGAAAAGGTGTGTAGAAAGGATCAGGGTTCGGGGGCTGGCAAGATTTTCCTCCACACCACTAGCTTGGTTTATGAGGATTCTTGAATCCATATGATACTGACCTGGCCTAAGCTGATATGAATTGTCTGAAATAGCATGCTTTTAGGCAATAATAGCCTTAGACATCTATATTATTTATCTTTAGAGGGGCTAATATGTTGAACTAGTCTCCCAAGTGTAATGACTTGTTTGAGAATGGATACCCAATGTAGTTCCCTTATGACCCATAGAACCACATGTTTGGATAGTTATCCCTAGAACCTAGACTTTGAAATTTGGTGTTTAGTAAGCAATTAGAGTGGGCAGTGAAGAGTGATGGATCTTGTATATGGTTTAGTTAGACTCACCCTTTTACCTCTAGATTAGTTTGGTTTGGAAGGTCAAACCTTTTAAGGGGTGGAGAGTAGTTGGTTTGATGATGTTTGGGTAGTTAGATTTTGAGGATGAAATCCTTTCTAAGGGTATGGAGTCATGTAATATACTCAAATCTAGCTACTCTGACTTTAGAAACCCTAACTCCCTAATTAGGAAGTTAGTATGCTTAAATCCTTAGTTTTGACCAAACAAGTTATAGTTGTAACCACATGTTTCTTGGTATCCAAAAGAACATATAATGATCATCTAATGAATAGTTTATGTTTGAACCCTAATGAATATCTAATGCACATAATAAGAGTAACTCACATTTTAATACTAATAGTAGATAAGCATGATGTTGCCCATGTCATAAACCAATAAACCCTAATGATATGATGGGCAAGATAATTGTAATCTAACCTTAGACTTAATGCATCCTAAGAAGGTATGGGTGAAGAATAATAATCATGTTAACCTATACCCTAAGTTGTAATCATCTAACCTTAACATATACATCCTCGATGACATTCATGATGCATTAGTGTCACTAGGAGTCCTAATCAAATAACATACTTTAATACACATAAATCATAGATTAATCAGGTCATCAATATGAAATGAATATCACCTTATTCTCTAGTGCACACCTAATTAATCACCTAATGACTTAGTGTATGAATCAAATCATTAATATGTAATATGTCCCACCTTGATCATTAAAATATATATAATAACTTCAATATGGATAAGAAGTAATTGATTCACACAAATAATAAGAAGTGAATAAATATGAGAGAATGATTAATGATGACATTAATGTGAGCAAGAACGGTAAAGTAACAATGTCTAATATACATATAAGTAATTAATGTGACTGTATTTGTATTAATTGTAACAAATTGGATAAAGTTCCCAATTTCATACAAAATAATTGATACAATTGATAATGGAGTCTAAATCCAAATGATTAAATATAATGGTCTGATATAATAATGCATACTAAGATAATTTAGTATAATTCAAGTTGTTCTAAAATTCCTAATGAGATAAATAAGAAATATATTGGGTTTGTGCATAATAATGAAATATAACTCTTTTGGCAACAAAGTAAATATAACATGACACAATTAAAAGAATAATAATGATAATGTGATATCCTAATGAATATAATTATAATAAGAAAAAAAATTTAATAAATTTTTAAAAGTGGAACCTTTAAGTGATCCATGAGAAATTGACCTATGTGGAATTGCTTGAGAAGATTCTAAACTCCCAAGTTAAGTAGTTGAAAAAAAATAAGGAGTTTAAGTTAGTAAAAGTTTTGGTGAAAGTTTAATGGAAACAATCTGGGAGTTTAGTGGTGAGATGTTGCATAATCACCATTATCACTTTGCTTTAGATTTTGAGGACAAAATCCTTTTTAAGGAGTGGAGTGTTGTAACATACTAAAACTTTGACATATTCTCTTTTTGTCCATTTCCCAATATTTTCCTATCATTTCTATCCTTTTTTGGCTTTGATGTTTAATTAGTGTAATTTATAGTGGTTTGGTGAACATTTATTCACTATTTATACCAATATAAGGGTTTATGCACAAATACCTCAGTGAAAGCTTATTTAAGGATCTAAAATGCAAAATCATCACTTCAGTGGAACAATGGTAAATAAATTTGTTCAAGGCCCCAAACCTTGCTTAATGTATTAAACAAGATTAATTACCATAATTAAGTGATATAAACCTTAATATAACTTTTTGATTTGTTTATAAATCATAAAATAAGCCTAAGTTTCAAATTTGGTTCAATTTGGATGTTGTTTGTGCAAGTTGTGCAATTTTAGGTACATTCTGGACTTTTATGCAATTTACCTAATTGGTAGATTTTCTTTGCAAATTATCATGTGCATTATAATCCTTAGATACTCCCTTACCATTATTGATCTTTTAAACCATGGGGCACCTATTTTTACTTTGGTTTGAAGGTGTTTCTCACCAAGGGCATTTTAGGGATTACCCTCTTTATAAATGAGCTTATCTTTAAAAGCTATCAACCAATGGGGTTATTTATTTGATTGGAGGATGGTGGGTATGGCCTAGATGTCTCCATGGGATTTTAAGACCGACATTTGATTTACAATAAGTCTTTATGAGTTGTTCTCTTGCATGGCCATGAAGCCCTAGGCTAAAGACACATGGAAAGTCCCATAGACACCTCATGCTTGACCTCCTTCTTTATATAGCCATGTCTACCCCTTCCCCAACTCCTAATTCGATCACTCTTGCTCTCCTTCTCTTTCCTCTATCTTAGAAAATCATTCGTTCTATGTTTGGCAATGAAGTTGTTGTCCCAAGGTAAAACAAGCTGCCTACCTTGGTGAAGAAGGCTCCTAAGGATCCAAATTTCTCTATTTAGGATTTCTTAAGTTCCTCCTTGGTGATTTTGACCAAAACTAGTAAGTATCCTCCTTTCCTTCCCTATTTTCATTTTGTTAGTATTCCTCTGACCTTCTTCTAGGTCAGAACCATGACCTTCCATAGTAAAACTCCACCTAGAACCCTAAAACATCTCATCTCCATGCTCTTTTGCTAGGGTTTGCACCTCTAAAGTGGAGAAGGTGATCTTTGCTCAAGAAAGGAGCTTGGCTTGGAGCAACCAGACCTTCTAATCTTAATATCCTTTCTGTTTGGACCTTCTTACCTTCCTAGCGGCAAGTTTTGTTAACCCCCTCCTCATATATTGCTTACTACATGCTTAAGACTCATGCTTATATGTTTAAAATTGATGATCTCCATCTCTATTTACCATGTTCTTCTAGGGTTTTGGTTTCTTTCTATTTTACCTTCTCTAGAAAATCTAGTTTGGTTACCTATGCAACTCAAATCCCTGATCATAGGTCAAATGGTGTTTTCTCCCTCTCTCTCTTTGCTTGTCTGATTCAGTTTGATGATGTGTTGATTTCTAATTGGCCAAATTTCAATAATTCATAACTTTTGATTCGTTTGTCCAAAAATTAAAGTAAAATATGTTATTAACTCACAAAAACATGTTATTTTTAATAAAAAACATGTTATTTTAAAAAAAATACTTTCAAGTATTGGTTTTGAGTTTTGTTGAAGGTTGTTTTCTAGAAAATGATCTAGTTACTTAAAAATCACCAAAAAACACTCCAAACATCATAACTTCAAAATATGCAAAAAGTGGAAAATAGGGTTTTTCTTTACATCAATGCATATAACATACCCTAATACATGGTTATACATTGAAAATAGCAGAAGTTGGTCTTGGACTCAATAAAGTGATGAAAGTTGGTAGTTGAAATCATATGAGAGGTATGTGCATTCCTTACACCCTAAGTTGGGATAATTGTGAACCAACCCTATTTTCCGTAATGAGGCTTGAAAAGAACCCTATTTCCTTTATTAATACTTCTCTTATTCAAGTAGCCTCAAAATCAGATTTGAGATATTCTTTCTTGGGTCTTGGTACCCCACTACTATGTTCTACTTATGTGATGCTATTACTTGCCATGGATTCTTTTCTAGCATGATGATTTTATTAGACTATTTAGCTATAGTAGTGGTACTTATGTACAACCACCCATAGTTAGGGCATGTTAATTCACCATGGGGAATGTCTTATTCTCCCCTGGGGAATGTGTTATTTCTCCTCTATAAAATTTGTATAGGTGACTGGGAATGTATTAATTTTCTTCTCACCTATAGGTTGAAGGTCCGGTAGGTGCCTCAACCCTACTTAGTTAAAGTAGTCAATATTAATCATGCATGCAATTCTTTTGTTATATGTTTATTATGGCAAGCATCTATTTGATCATGCATCATTCTCTTGGCCTTCTCATCTTATGATGATTCAATATCTTTATGTTTCATGCTATTTATTTATCTCTTGTACTTGTTCATAATGTTTACACATACTTTGTTTTCCTTTCCCCTTTGCTGGGTTCTCTCCCAACCACCCATGTTAGGACAAGATGTTGAGTTGAACCAGGAGAACATAGCTTTGGGCATGGACCTAGCACTTGGAGATGTTGCTCTGGAGACAAGATTTGAAGTAGTTTAAACTTCGCTCTACTTAGATCCTTATGTTGTATCACACATGTAAACCCTTATGGGATATTATGATGTACTTTTGTAATCTTTTGTGAAAATTGAATATAGTCATGTTTAAATTCTACTGCTACACTTTGGTTGTTTTGAATACCATTTATTGAAATTTGAAAATTTTACACCTATTCCAGCATACCTTTGAGTGTGTTCGGAATAGTTGTTTTATTCTTCAAATTTTTTTAGCAGGGAGTGGATCCCACCTCCTTACAATGAACTAGTATAGTTTGTGGGGGGACAAGTCATGGGTCAGTCCCTTTTTGTCTCTCTCTTCCTCACTTGAAACTAAATCACTGGCATGTCATTTTCTGGTTGGTCAGAATTGGAAAATCCATAACTTTTAAACCGCTTGTCCAAAATTGATAAACAAATATGTTTTGGAATAAAAAATTAAGATATATCTAATAAATGTATTTGATGTCTGATTTCAATTTCTACGAAAGGTGATTTTTGGAATATGATTTTAATACATAAAATTCATAAAAATTACAACTTATTCACCATAACTCCAAAATTGGCATAAAGATATGTTTTCTTGATCAGGAGAGCCTAGTTAGTCCAATAGTTATATTTTTAGAGTTTGAATCCAATTTTTGTGAAAAAGGTCCTATCTTAGGGTTTCTATGCAATAATGTGCAATATGTACACTAATCATTGTTAATAAATTGAAATAGGCAAAATTTGAACTTGGAACATCTAGAAGTGATGGAACTTGTTATTTGAATATAATAAAGAGGTATGTATATTATTACACCATAAGTTGGTATATTTGCAAACCAAACCCTATATTCCCTAACGATGCACTATATGAACCCCATTTTCTCTATTCATGACTCTTTTGCTAAATTGCCTCAAACATTAGTATTGATATTTTGTTTCTTGGGTCTTGTACCTCATTGCCATGTTTCAGATATATGATGCTTATACTTGCCAAACTTTCTCTTAGCATGTTTATTTTATTAGACTAATTACTAATGTAGTGGTACTTATGTACAACCACCCATAGATAGGGCATGTGTTAGTTTGCCTTGGGGAATGTGTTATTCTCCCCCATATATAATTTTTGTACGTGACTGGGAATATGTTATTCCTCCCCTAACCTATAGGTTGGGGTCTAGTAGGTGCCTCAACCCTACTTAGTTACTATAGTCAATATTAATCATGAATGCAATTCCTTTACTACTTTAATGTTATGACAGGCATCTTTTTTTATTATGCCTCGTACTTTTGATCTCTTCAACTATTGATGAACTTATAGCCTTAACTTTTATGTTATTTTCTTTCTTTTGTTCTTGTTCATTATTTATACATACCTTGTTTCTCTCTCTTGCTGGGTGATTCCCAACCACCAAGGTTTAGGACAAGGTGTCAAACAAGACCAAGGAGAACATGGATTTCAACATGAACTTAGCTCATAGAGATGTTTCTTAGAGACATACTTGAATCAGTTTAGACTTCTCTCTATCTTAGATCCTTTTGTGGAATCTTCATGTAAACCCTTATGGGAGATTATGATGTTCTTTTGTAATCTTGTTGTGAAATTGAATATAGTCAATGCTTTTATTCAGCTTCTACACTTTGGTTTTTTGCATACCAATAATATATATTTGAAAATTTTACTTCTATTCCAGCATATCTTATGTGCATGTTTAGGATGGATGTTTTATTTTTCAACTTTTAGTAACGGGGTGATCTCACCTCTTTACAACAAGGTATCAGGGCCCATCGTATTTGGAATCTTACTATTTCAAATTTGTCTCCCTAATTAGAACCCTTGCCTCATATAGCTCCTCTTTTAGTGACATGTGCCCTAGAATTGATCTATGCAACTCTTGAGATGATGAAAGATGGATTTAGGATCATAAGAGTTTCACATTAGAAACATGTTTAGTTAACCATAATGTGATGAGACTATTAGGTAGTTAATAGGGCATAAGTTGAAAGAAAAGGTGTCTTTAAAGGATGAGGGTTTGGGGGCTGGAAAGATTTCCCTCCACACTACTTTCTTAGTTTATGAGGACTCCCAGATCCATATGATACATGCCTGGCCTGAGCTAATACCGACTGTTCGAAATAGCACGCCTATAGACATTAGTAGCCTTAGACACCTAAGTTGGATACTCCTGAGAGGCTAATATGTTGACCTTGTCATTCAGGTGCAATGACTTATTTGAGGATGGATACTCAATATAGTTCTGTTATGTCCCATAGAACCACATGTTTGGACAATCTATCCCTAAGAACCTAGACTTTGAAGTTTGATGTTTAGTAAGAAATCAGAGTGCACAGTGGAAGCGTGATGGATCTTTTACATGGTTTAGTTAGACTCACCCTTTTACCTCAAGATTATTTTGGCTTGGTTGTTCAAACCTTTAAAGGGGTGGAGAGTACTTGGTTTGATTATGTTTGGGTAGTTATATTTTGAGGATGAAATCCTTTTTAAGGGGTTGTAGTCCTATAACATACCAAAATCTAGATACACTGACTCTAGAAACCCTAACTCCATGATTAGGATGATAGTATTCTTGGATGCTTAGTTTTGACCAAACAAGTCATAGTTATAACCTGCCATGCTTGTTTATACACTAATGAAGATATAATGGTCATCTAATGAATAATTCATATGTTTGAACCCCGATGAATATTTAATATACATGATGTGACTAACTCACCTAATAGTGGATGTGCATGATGTTGACCATGTTATAAACTGATAAACTCTAATGATATGGTGAGCAAGATAATTGTAACCTAATCTTGGACTTAATGTATACTAGGAATGTATAGGTGAAGAATAATGATCATATTGACTTAACCCTAAGTTGTAATCATCTAACCTTAATCTATACATCCTGAATGACATTCTTGATACATTAGTGACATTAGGTGTCATAATCAAATAACATATTTTAATACACCTAAATAATGTATAATCATCTAATCATATATTAATTAGGTCATCCATATGAAATGTGTATCACGTTGTTCTCTAATACAACCCTAATTTATCACCTAATTAATATGTAATATGTCCCACCTTGATCACTAAAATACATATAATAACTTCAATATGGATAAGAAGTAATTGGATTCACATAAATGTGCATAATCAATAACAAGAAGTCAATAAATATGAGAAAATGATTAATGATGACATTAATGTGAAAAAGGGTAATGTGACAATGTTTAATATAGATATAAGTAATGAATGTTACATTATTTGGATTAATTATAACAAATTGGATAAAATGTCTTATTTCATGTAAAATAATTTGTTATAATTCAATATGTTGATAACGAAGACTAAAACCAAATTATTAAGGATAATAATCAATTATGTTGAGATAGATGAGTAAAGCCTAATTGTGCTAAAACTGTTAATTAAATGAATAATAAATTTATAAGACTGTGTGCATAATAATAAATATAACTCTATTGGAAACCAAGTAAATATAACATGACACAACTAAAAGAATAATAAGGATGATATAATATCATAATGAATATAATATTCATAGGCTTAAAATGTTAACTGCATTCTATCTAATAAAAAGAAATCTTAGTAGTGGAACCCTTAGTGATCAATGAGAACTTGACCTATGTGGACTTTCTTGAGAAGATTATGAACTTCCAAGTTAAGCAGTTGAAAAACAAGCAGTTTACGTTAGTGAAAGTTTTGGTGGAAGTTTTATGGAAACAACCTGGGAATTTGCTGTTGGGATGTTGCATACTCACCCTTCTCTTTTTGTTTGAGATCTCAGGGATGAAATCCTTTTTAAGGGGTGGAGTTTTGTAACATATTGAATTCTGAATGTAATCTCTATGTAACCATTTTTCCTAAGTTTGCTTCTCAATTTTGTCCCTTATGTCCTTGTTGATGAATTAGTGGATTTTAAGTGGTTTGGTGAACATTTGTTCAATAATTATACCATTTGAAGGGTTTATGCACAAATACCTTAGTGAAAGCTTATTTAAGGATCTAAAATGCAAAATGACCACTTAAGTGGAACAATGATAAATAAATTTGTGCAAGAAGTGTAAGGCCCCGAACCTTGCTTAATGTGATGAACAAGATTAATTACCATAATTAAGTGCTCTAAACCTTAATCTGACCTTTGGAGGTGCTTTTAAATCATGAGATAAGCTTAAGTTTCAAGTTTATTCCAATTTGGATGTTGTTTGTGCAAATTATGCAATTTTATGCACATGTTGGACTTTTTTTTACAATTTAACCAATTGGGAGGTTTTATTTGCAAATTGACACATGACTTATGATCATTATATGTTTCCTTATCATTTTCTATCTTGTTGGGCCATGGGGATCCTAGTTGTACCTTGGTTTGGAGGTGTTTCTCTTCTGAGACATTTTAGGGATTTCCCCCTTTATGGATGAGCTTATCTTAAGGAGTAATCAACCAATGTGGTGGTTTCTTTGTTTGGAGGTTGGTGGTGGGCTCGAAGAACCAACAATTGATGGCTAAGAAGTCTCTAGGATATGTAGGATAACTGTTTGCATGGCCATAGAAGCTCTAGGCTATGGACACATGGAAAGCTCCATGGACACGTCATGCTTGACTCCTTTCTTATCCATAAAGGCTTGCATGTCCATGGGCACCATTAGCCATGGACACATGGAAAGTAACTTGATACAACATGATTTTCTTCTTCCTTATCCATAAATACTTGCATGACCATGGGCACCCTTAGACATGGTCACATGGAAAGTAGCTTGGACACCTCATTCCTTGCTTCTTCCTTAACCATAAAGCTTTATATACTCCTTCCTTACCTCCCAACCAAAATATTTCATCCATATCACCTCCATCCTACTTATAACTTCGTCCCCTCTCTATTTGGTCATAGAATATATGTCCCAAGGTTGAAGAAGACACCATGTTGGTGAAGAAGGTCTTCTAGGGTTTCATCTAAGCTCATCTAGGGTTTCTAAAGTCACCTTTTGGTGTTTTCGACGAAGGCAAGTAGGTTTCTTCCCCTTCTCCTCTATTTTCCATGTTTTTCTTCTTCCTTCCACCTTCCTTTAGGTCATAACCCTATTTTTCCATGGTAGAACTCCATCTAAATCTCAAAAACTCTACTTTCCATGCTCCTCTTGCTTAGGGTTTATATCCTTGGAGAAGAAGGTGATTCTTTCTTGACTTTGGAGCTTGTGCTTGGAGATACCAACCCATCTTGCTCAATTTTCCTACTAATTGGGATCTAATCTTATTCATAGAGGCAATTTATATAACTTGCTCCACATTTATTGCTTATTATAAGCTTTTTAGTTCATATTCTTATGCTTAAATGATGATCTCCACCTTTAGATTATGTTCTTGTTTAGGGTTTCTTTCTTTGTTGTTCTATACTTTGTTACTAGCTCTAGATGAACTTGAAATGATTGGTACATCTCTTCTAGGAAAAACTAGGACCTAGGACTAGTTGGCAGGGCAAGTCACTGGTCATCCCCTCTCCCTCTCTCTCTTCCTCGCTTGCAACTAAATTGCTGACATGCCATTTTCTGTTTGGTCAAAATTGGAAAATCCATATCTTTTAAACCACTTGTCAAAATTAATAAAAAATAAGTTTTGGAATTAGAAAATTAATCTCTATCTAATAAAAATGCTTTCAAGATCTGATTTCAAGGTTTTTTGAAAGGTGATTTTTGGAATATGGTTTTAATACATAAAATCCATAAAAATTACAACTTATTGACCATAACTCCAATTGACATAAAGATATGTTTTATTGATTAGGAGAACCTAATTATTCCAATGGTTAGATTTTAAAAATCTAAATCCAAGTTTTTTGAAAAGCTCCAATCTTAGGGTTTTTATGCAATAATGTGCAATATGTACACTAATGAATGTTAATAAATTAAAATAGGCCAAAGTTGAACTTGGAACATCTAGAAGTGATGGAACTTGGTATTTGAACACAGTAAAGAGGTATGTGCATTCTTACATCCTAAGTTGGGATATTTTCAAACCAAACCCTATATTCCATAATGAGGCACTATATGAACCCTATTTTTCTCTTATCATGACTCTTTTACTAAATTTCCTCAAAAATTAGTATTGCTATTCTATTTCTAGGTTTTGTACCCCACTTCCATGTTTCAAATATATGATGCTTCTACTTTCCATACTTTCTCTTTGCATGTTGATTTTATTAGACTATTTAGCTAATGTAGTGGTACTTATGTACAACCACCCATAGATAGGGCATGTGTTATTTCTCCATGGGGAATGTGTTATTCTCCCCCATATATAATTTGTGTACATGACTAGGAATGTGATATTTCTCCCCTCACCTATAGGTTGGGGTCCGGTAGGTGCCTCAACCCTACTTAGTTAATGTAGTGAATATGAATAGTGCATTCAATTCCTTTACTATTTTAATGTTATGGCAATCATCTATTTTGATAATACCTCATACTCTTGATCTCTTCAACTATTGATGAACTTATAGCCTTTATTTCCAAGTTATTTTCTTTGTTTTGTTCTTGTTCATTATTTTATGCATACCTTATTTCTCTCTCTTGTTGGGTGATTCCCAACCACCCAGGTTTAGGACAAGGTGTTGAACAATACCAAGGAGAACATAGATTTCAACATGGACCTAGCTCAGGGAGATGTTTCTTGGAGACAAATTTGAAACAATTTAGACTTCCCTTTATCTTAGATCCTTTTGTGGAAACTTCTTGTAAACCCTTCTGGGAGATTATGATGTTCTTTTGTAATCTTGTTGTAAAATTGAATATAGTCAATGCTTTGATTCTGCTACTACACTATGGTTTTTTGGATACCAATAATATAGATTTGAAAATTTGACTCCTATTCCAACATACCTTGTGTGCATGTTTGGAATGGATGTTTTATTCTTCAAAATTTAGTAAGGGGGTGATCTCGCCTCTTTACAACACCATTCTGATTCTTGAATAAGGGCTTGGATGTATCATATGGAGTCTTAACATTTTTGTGTGTTATGTATCAAACCTCTCCACTATCTTCTCAACATTGTTAAACTGAGAGAGTGTGATATTTTTTGTAGACCTTGTGATCTTAAGCCCTAAATTCACATCAGCAACACCCATATCTTTATTCTAAAACTTGCTACACAAGAATGATTTTGTCTCATTTACTACTTTCATATCAGAACTAAAAAGTAGAATATCATCTACATATAAGCATAAAATGACAAATCTGTTGGGAAATATGGTACAGAGCAGGAAATTGAATTTAAAAAACTTATCTACCATATTCCCAATAATTAGTAGAGCACATCAATAACTATCATGCAGGAAGGATAGTGTCGAGGATATACCTAGTCCTAAAGAAAGTCTAGCAACATCCCCCCATAGTCATTGATGCACAACTATCTTGGACGGTGTCTGTGCATTTCCTTGTTGCACTGGGGCACATCCAACTATTGTTCCCTCTGCACCTCAGCCAGTACGACAACTGCAACTCCTCCTAGTCACACCAGATTCTGCAGCCACGAACGTCTTCTTCTACAGAAGCTCCTCCTGCCATGGACTGCTGGTTGATGTTGTCCTTTGAGCAACAGATAATAGCCTCTCAACTCTATGGTAGTCACATAGATAGCCTAAAACTCTTGTCGTCCTGCTAGAACAATCAGGAAGGATTCATCCCTCCCTTTAGGGTACTAGTCACCAACTTTCTCTCCCACAACCACAACTCTCAGTTGTTCTCTCCCGTGGCTATCCCTCCCTTGTCGGGTAGGACTTGTCTGGGCTCTCATGATTTCTACAACTAGAGAGG
The DNA here is from genome assembly GCA_963693085.1 of Alisma plantago-aquatica. Taxonomy (NCBI): domain Eukaryota; kingdom Viridiplantae; phylum Streptophyta; class Magnoliopsida; order Alismatales; family Alismataceae; genus Alisma; species Alisma plantago-aquatica. Next base: position 1,281,035,253 of record OY856411.1, read on the forward strand.
ACAACAATTGTCAAAGGAATTGATTCTTAGTTGTCTGTGTTGATCTCTGGGAAGCCCCTAATATCCCTCTATATATAGTAGAGGGAAGGGTCAAGGTTCCCAGTTGCTATCCCATATGGGATTAATGTGGGGGAGTGGAAAGGATTGGAAGAACTCAAATTTTTACAATAATTTTGGAATTTTTGCAACCTACAACAGCCAAAATGGCTATTTGGAAAACCCATATGATCATCTCATATGTGACATGGTCGTTTTGCAGTTTCCCTATTGTACAATTATTTGGCAAATCAATTCCCATCAATGTTAGACATGGATTTCCTTGTGCAATAAGAATTGCTCAAGAGAAGCATATAGGGAAACATATAGAACCTTCCCTGACCGAACTGTACCATCTCGCCCATGCAAGACGGCCATCTCAGTTCACCTAGATGGTCTTCTGGTGTCCTGAGTCAAGCCCGTTTGGTTGGGTCAGTTCATTCCTTTGCTAATTTCAACTCACAATTAGCCTAATCCCCAGACGTCCATCTCAACTCTTGAGACGGCCATTTGGCACTTCTAGACATCTGTCTCAATACTTGAGATGGGCATTTGGCAGTGTTGTAAGCCTGTTTGTTATGTGAATCAAATCCATAAACATTTTATCACTTAATTCAATTGTCATTCGAGATCTAAACTCCTCTTCTAGGTCAAGACCTGTGTGTGTGACCCTATAGTTCCCATATTACATTGGCAGTGAGTGTCCATAACAACTTAAAACATCACAAGCAAAGAGTGGTGCCTACTCACACATCATTGCTACCCAAGTAAATGGAAAGTTGGGGAACAACTTCAATCTACAATCTGTGTAAGGTGTTATAGTGTTTGTATAGTTTCTTTGTCACTGATATCTAGATTCTACGGGCATGGAGCAGTAATCCTCATTATTATTCAATCTTGTTTCTTGAACCAAAGCAGACTGTTTGAGATATATGTAAGCTCAACACATTGACTTACATGTACATGGCCTTGTATTTTCTAAGTCTTACTAGTCAAGAGGCCTAGGATATCATGCTCCCATAGGAGGGACAAATCCCATATCTATCACTCACAATCAATCCCCACGTGTCAAAGCCACCCAATCATCACCGTTATAACAAGCCATGTTTCAAGGCTGCATTTGATGATGTCAAAGTGTACCCAACGACATGTGATGAGTGTAGTGATTTCAAGTATAAGAACCACAAACACCATAATCACTATGAGTGATGACTATGACTTCCATGATGATGGCTTCCATGTATCAGTCTCATAGTGGGTCTATCTGATACACTGTTCTCTAACATGTATTTGTGTGCTTGGTTTGATATAGCCATATCATGACCAATGAGACTCAATCATCAACTAACTCACACTCACGATCTTATCTTATGTGTTATTGTTATCTATCAACCTTCCATAATAACAATTGACCAGGGACACAATGAGAATATATATATGTAATCTTAACATTTTTATGATATCATTTCCCAAGTCTAATACTTGAATACATACACCATTGAGTAATATTATTCTCTAGACATTTACAATGTTACATCATTATCTCATAACTGAATTAAACATAATAAATTGGAAGCTTGCCTTTTATTAATAATCAAATCATTTTTACATGATTTGCTATAAAAATCATCACATGATTTGCTCTCTAGACATACATAACCAACATACTCCCACTTGCACTTAGAGTCAATCGCCCACAAATCTTATTATGAGTGACCTTACATGACCATCATGCATTTCCTATGAAAGTGCCTTTGTCAAGGGATCAACAACATTGTTCTCAGTTGGTACTTGGAAAATCTTTACATCTCCTTATTGTATGATTTCTCATATAAGATGATAATGCCTCTGTATATGCTTTGAGCGTTGATGTGATCTGGGTTCCTTAGCTTGCGTAATAGCTCAATTGTTGTCACAATATATCTCAATTGCCTCATTGATGCAAGTAATGATCCCAAGTTCTGTGATGAACTTCTTGATCCATACAACCTCCTTTGTTGCACTTGATGCAGTAATATACTCAGCCTCTGTTGTAGAATCAACAACTGTTACTTGCTTGGAACTCTTCCAACTCACAACTTTGTTGTTGAGGCAAAACATGAATCTTGATTGTGACTTGTAATCATTGTGATCAATCTGGAAGCTTGCATCGGTGTAACCTTTTACCACCAACTCTTCCTCTCCATTATATACCCAGAATTGATCCTTAGTTCTTCTCAAGTACTTGAGGATATTCTTCATGGCTATCCAATGAGCATCACCTGGATCTGACTAATATTTGCTCATCATTTTCAAGGCATATGAGATGTCTAGACGGGTACATAACATTGCATACATGATTGATCCAATTGTCGAGGCATATGGAATCACGCTCATGTGTTCCCTTTCTTCACAAGAACTGGGACATCGAGCTCTAGAGATGGGGACACCATGACGCTGTAACATCCTCAATTTCATAGCTATTGTAAACTTTTAGTGTGGGGTTTTGTAGTAAGTGTATGTCATGGGACCTAATGAACCTAACCATGGCTAGGTATGTAATTAAGTTTACAAAATTTGTAATACAAGCCATCTGGTCAAGAAATGCCCACCTAATGGCTTAAATGTGTATGATTGTAGATAGGCATAAATGAATATAAATGAATAATTCATGTGAACAATAATGTGACAAATACATAATATGATGACGTCAGCTAGTATTTTGAGCTCCAGACCAACTTAAGTATCATTATTAAGGAAGTAAAGTCATGTTTACCTAATGTATCATATGAAAGCTTATGTTAAGGGAATATTTATTCATGCTTTAGTTCCATAATTGAGAATAGATAATGGACCTTTTAAAAGATCAGGGAATGGTCTGGGGGCCCTAGAATCTTATTCAATCTTGATTGGGTCAATGAGGATTGACATATAGGTCCTTGGAGTATAAATTTGAGGATTTAGCATTTTGTGTTCGTAATAAATACTCAACATAATTTTGATAGATAGATAATTGATATATAAGATCAAGGAAGAAAATTTACATGTTTTTTATTTATCTAGTGGCCTAGGTGATTAAATTAGTAATTATCTGGTTTTTAATTAAAAGCTATTTTTGGAGTGTCCGTTTAATTAATTTGGACCTTATATATTTTCCATGACAAGATAATGGTAATATATTAGGTATCCCAAAATTTGATTTCAAACGGGGTCATGTGGTGGTCTGTGGAATTATTTCTATATATTAGACTTTTGTGCAAAATAAAAAATAAAAAGAGTGATTTCCAGTCCATCACGGAGTGGAGAGTCTGTAAACTCGAAACAGAGTCCCCTTTTGGGGAGGATCCAATACATGAATCCTTGGAAGCAAGACCATAAAATCATGAGGGGTTTGTGTGGCGTCTCGTAGATCTAGTATTAGGGTTTGGCAAGCGACTAGAATGGAGAGGGAAGATAACTGAGGGACAAAGTTGGGTAGCCGTGAAATTCACGTGGCATCTGTGTAGTTCACTCGGGCAGCCATGGAGATTTGAAGATCTCCAGTTTTAAAGCTTGTCTTCTACACGGACCCAACCTGCAGTGATGGGAGCTGAAGGGCGAAGCAATCTAGGCCTTTTTCCCATCAAAAGGCAGTTCAGGGCACTAAGGGGATGCGGTCGCCAGACCTGTGTGTTGCCTACTATGTTTCCAATCTAGAACATAGGAGCACATGTCATACGAGGAAGATGAAGGGCGACGGGCCAATAGATCGGGACACTTAGATTCTAGATTGGCGATGAAAATTCATCAACATTAAGGTAATTTTCAAAAATTCATATCTTGAGATATAGAGCTCAGTTTGGGACAAACAAGGACCTATGGAAAGCTCTTTGAGTGTACTATCCCATAAAAATAGTTCCAGAGTATGATTTTGATGTCTTCTATTTTTATATGTTAAAAATTCCAAACTATATGATTTTGATGATTTGTCAATTAAAAATAGCAAAAAACTTTAGAAATTCATGCAAATTTTACCGAATGAGTATCTTCATATTCTTAACATGATTTCAAAGCATGATCTTTCTTATATGAAGTTTTATTAAGGTTTTTGATTTAAACCCTAATAAGGGTATTTTGGGTATTTCACCCATTATCTGATTATGAAATGACTAATACATGATCTTACTACATTGTATGATTAGTTTTCTAAAGATTGGATGGAGTTTCTTGTGTTATTATAGTAGTATTTAGTTCTAGACCTAAGTGGCCATTATGAAAGAATAATAGATGATTATCTTGACATAATAAGTGATATATGTATGCCTAATTAGGTCTGATATTAGTAAGCGATGGTATTCTACTTTGATTTCCTAATTGAGTCAGTTAGTTTAGAATATTTGGCTATGTTTGAGAATTGTTCTCATTATATGAAGTATATGTTCATATTAGTGCATAAGACGATTTATGTCTTATTTGAGTATAAAGATTATAGTATCTATATAATAAGATTTTTATTTAATGTCAATGCCAAGAATTTATGGTGATTTTAGATTAATGTTATGTTTAGTCTAAATAAGAACCCTAAGTTGGTATATAAAGTTAGGAAGATGGGGTTTTGAGATTTAGAAATAGAAAGAGGGAACATACATTTGGACTAATAGAGCTATGATGATATCCAGGTTATTAAAGTTATGGAACTTGGAATCGGGACTTGATTATAGGTACCCTCAGTACAAGAGTTAAGTGGTACATGCCCATGAGTATTCATATTTAAACTCATTATATTTACACATTTCTAAGTAAGATTTTCATGATTTATGTGATTCAATGTTCTAAGATTTTAAAGTAAAGATATGCAAGAAAGATTTTCCTATACTTCTATAATTATGTAAGTTTATATGCTCAATATCTCAAGTAGAGATGTGTTGCTCAATATGATTGGGACTCATGGATCATGTCCATGAAAAAATTTAAAGGGGTCATTTTTCTATAAGATTTCTTACTACTGATTCATATTAATGAATAAGATTGCAAAATAAGATATACAGTCATACTTAATTGATAATTTGGGATAATTTTACATCGAGATTTGAAGTATAACTAGGTTGTAATTATTTCTCATATATATATATATATATATATATATATATATATATTAAGGCATGATTCAATTTTCAAGATAAATGTACTACAGGGATTAGAATGTGTTGTTAATTGAGTTATGATGATAATAGGAATTATGATGCTTAATTTATGATTAAGTTTCAAGATAAGATTATATAAGATTCTTATTTTAAGGTTTAAGTTGTAACATGTAAGCTCATATGTAAACATTAATATTTATGGTAAGATCAGATTCAATAAGATCTTATAAAGGTTAAATTGTCTTGTCAGAATTCATTTTTAGATATTTTGTACTTAAGCTACTTTCATAAACTTGACTAAAGATACTTTGTATACTTAGTATTTCTATATCCAGTTCAGATCCTTTTATTAAACCCTTATACTCTTTAGTCATATTTTGTATCAATAAAGTCATCTCTATTAAATTAGAGTTTCATATTAAGGTTTATCCAGATAATAAGCACATCAGATTTAGATTCACACTTGGACTACTCATTGTATGGGTAGGCAGATATAGAATAAAAGTACATGATAAGGGTTTTAGACCTAAAACTCAATTATGTAGTAATTAAGATGTATTTCATGTTCAAATGTAGATTTAGTTCAGAACTTAAGAATGAGATATTCAGATTTAGATTTAGAATTGGTTACATGCTCAGTACTCAATAATCAAGTTTCAGATAAGTTCAGTTATTAGTATTCAACTTTAGTATAAGATAAGCTTAGGTTCAATATTCATATAGTTTAGACTTGAGATAATTAATTCAAAATCTTCACATAATACAATATATAATAAGTCCTCATTCAGTAGTCCTGGGATGATTTAGAGGTATTTGTTGCCAATTCAGAGGAGTGTTTACTCCAATTCAGAGGTGTTGCGGCACCAATTCAAGGCATAGTCACGCCAATTCAGAGACACATCAGTGTCATTCAGAGGCATGTAGTGCCAATTTAGAGGTACCGTGGTACCAACTCAGGGCGTAGATATGCCAATTCAGGAGGACTTATTGTATAATGGTGGCCACAATCAGATAAAAATTGTGAGTAAAAGATACATTAGGCTAGAGCATGCCCATAATCTCATCCATGAGTATGATGAGAGGGAATCAGATAAGATAAGTATGACCCATGCACTATGGTGCAGGTCTTGAGATCCATGTACTAGGGTACATGTCTCTAGAGAAAGATAAGGTATAAAGATAAGAATTCATATTAAGCAATAAGAGAGAATATGTTACAGTCTTTACTCAGAGTTTGTTGTTAGTTTTATGTTTATAAAATCCAATTTTAGTTCTTTAGCAACATATATTTTAGAATACTCATGCCACTTACTCTAACGATTGTTTTTCCCAATGTATGGCTGGGGAATCGATGTCTGTAGGATTTGGAGCAGCTGAGGATCAAAGGAACAAGTAAATGTCTACGAGATTTTCAAGCTTGCCTAGTGGGGTGCCATCTACCGAGATAACCTAGAGTTTAGACATCTTTTATCATGCGTAGTCTTATTATTAGAGTATATTAGATGACTTTTTTTTTCTTTGTCCAAACTATGTATGAATCAATTTTCTAGTTATGCAAAGTGTTTCATTTACTTTAATTGCATTGATAATCATGTTTGTGACACCCTAGTCAAAAAGAAAAAAATGCTTCTGCTCATGTGATATGAAAATCAGGGTGTTACAGATGCACAGGCGGGTTTCCTCTCTTTGAGTTCTACATGTTGAACCACTTCACCACTTTATCAATGTATGTGCTCTAACTTTGTCCAAGAAGTCTTGTGGATATATCTCTATAGATCTTTATCCCCAAGTTGTAGGATGTTTCTCCAAAGTCTTTCATAGAGAATGTATTTCCTAGCCATGTCTTTACCTTTTGTAAAGTAGGGATGTCATTCCTCATCAATAGTATGTCATCTACATACAATATGAGGAATTTCACTATGCTCCCACTAACCTTCCTATATGCACAAGGTTCGTCTTCATTTTGATCAAAACCAAACCCTTTGACTGTCTCATCAAAATGAACATTTGAGCTCCAAGATGTTTGCTTCAATCCATAGATTGACCTTTGTAGCCTACAAACTTTATTTACAAATTTGGATCTATAAACCCCTCAGTTTGTGTCATATACACATACTCAACAAGATTATTGTTAAGGAATGCAATTTCAACATCCATTTGCCAAATCTCATAGTCATAATAAGCTGCAATGGCAAGCATGATCACAATGGATTTAACCATGGCCACTGGAGAAAAGGTTTCGTCATAGGCAACACCTTGAACTTGTCTGAAACCCTTTGCTACCAATCTATCCTTATAGGTTTGGAACTTTCCATCCATTTTTGTCTTCTTATTGAAGATCCACTTGCAACCTATGGGTTTTACCCCCTCAGGTGGATCCAACAAAGTTCATACTTTGTTGGTATACATGGATTCCATCTCAAATAGCATATTTATAGGATATTGCCTTATAATCTATGACCAATTCACTACCTTGTTGAGTCACAAGATATTCAAATCTATGAGGTTCAAGGCATGTCCTATTAGATCTATGAGGTTCTTGTGTCACTTGATGAATTTGAGTCTCCACAACACTTTGTGATTCTCTAAGTTCCTCTTATTCATCTATTAGTTCTATGTTCTATTATTGGTCTTGAACTTCTTTGAGTTCCATTTTCTTCCCACTGATTCCTTTGGAAATAAATTCCTTTTCAAGAAATGCATCATTTTTGGAAACAACTATCTTTTTTTAGTTGGGTGAAATAAGTAGTACCCCCTTGTCTCTTTGAGATATCCAACAAAATAACATTTATCAGACTTAGGGCTAATCTTTTCAAGAAACATTTTCCTAACATAAGCTTCACATCCCCAAATCTTCATAAAAGACACATCAGGACATTTTCCTAACATAAGCTTCACATCCCCAAATCTTCATAAAAGACACATCAGGATGTTTCCCATCTTTCTCATATGGTTTCTTTTGAACCGATTTAGACGGTACATGGTTAAGTGTAAACACTATAGTTTCTAGAGAAAAACCCCAGAAGGTTGTCTGAAGATTAGAAAAACTCATCATAGATCACACCATATCAAGTAATGTGTGATTCCTTCTTTCTGATACACCATTATGTTGTGGTATTCCAGGTGGAGTCCATTGGGACACAATCCCATGGGCTATCAGAAGGTCCTCAAATGTTTGGCTTAAGTATTCTCCACCTTGATCAGAACAAAGTGGCTTAATACTTTTTCCAAGCTGGTCCGGTACTTCATTCATAAACTCTCTAAACTTTTCAAGAGTTTATGACTTGTGTCTCATCAGGTTGACATAGACATACCTATTGAAGTCATCAGTAAAGGTAATGAAGTACTTGTACCCACCTCTAGCATCTATTCTAAAAGGGCCACATACATCAGTATGTATGAGTCCTAATAGATCACTAGCCCTTTCAGTCTTTCCAATAAAGGGAGTCTTGGTCATCTTGCCCAATAAACAAGATTCACATGTCTCTAATGATTCAAGATCAAAAGAGTCCATATAACCATCCTTATGGAGTCTGAATATGTGTTTCCATTTATGTGCCCCAGACAAAAATGCCAAAGATATGTTTGGTTTGAGTCATTGAGTTTTTGTCTTTTGATATCTACGTTATATAATCTATCAAGTATAGACCATAAGACATTGGGGCACTGCCATAAAAGTAACCCATCTTTACTAATAGAATATCTTCCATTCTTTATAAGAAATTTGAATCTATTCTTGTCCAAACAAGATACAGATATGATGTTCCTATTAATGGAAGGTACATAATAGCATTTCTCGAACTCTATTATAGGCCCACTTGGCAGAGATAACTCACAGGTTCCAACTGCACTGGCCAAAACTCTTGCGCCATTTTCCAGACACAATGTAACCTCACCTTTCTCTAAAGGTCTAATTCTTTTCAGATCCTTCACATTTGAGCAAATGTGTGATCCACATCTGGTATCTAGTACCCATGATGAGGAAGTAGAAAAGTTACTCTCAATAATGTATACACCATAAGTAGAGATCTCAATCCCTTTCTTCCTAGGTTCCCCTATCCATCTCCTAATTTTGAGTGATGAAGACTTGGACCTTAGCTTAGCCACAAAATGCTTTTTTCCCTTTCCTTTATCCTTGGACTCAACTCCACTGATCATCATCATGGATTTGTCCTTTTTCATTATTTATTTGACACCAATCAAGATGTCAAGCAACTCTAATAACAGTCTAGCCATGTTACTCAAGTTGTAACACTTGATAAACTGGCTATATGATTTAGGAAAAGATTGCAAAATCATATATGTGACCAACTCTTGATCTAAAGGAAATCCCAGTCTCTCAAGATGCTTCATATGCCCAATCATATTGAGCACATGAGGCTCTACTGGATATCCTTCTATCAGTTTGCACTCAAATAGAGACTTAGAGACATTATACCTTTCATGATTATCATATTGTTTATGCAACTCATACTTCATACAACCCCAACATAATGTTCTTGATGTTCACAACATCATTGGCATGCTTCAAAAAAGCATCCATGTTAGTCTTAGGCAAATTTGGAGTGGATATTGGAACTGGTATTTCAGGATCATGTTGAACACTTCTCAAGGTCCTGAACCAATTATAGAAATAAATCTGATTTAATTCGTCGAATCGCAATGCAGATTTGTTTGTCATTTGATTCTATAAGAGAAAATTTGCATTTGTCAAAACCCTTTTTGATTTAATTTGATTTTATTTGAAATATGTATATTAATTAGGTCTTTAATTAATTATCACTCCCTCTATTTTATTCAAATTGACATCCCTCAATATCAATTTAAAATATTGCAGTGTACAATATTCTAATGCAACAAGATCATGATTTCATCCAAATCATGAGCCAGCTGAGGCTATCACCCACAACTTGATTCTATCAGGTAGGAAGCTTTTGCCAATTACATCATATGAAACTCTTGATAGGTGATATGTGCAACTCCTTGCCATAATCATTTCCATGCCTCTAGGTGCTTAATCGAATTAAGATCACCTAGTTAAGCCTAACCCATAAGCTAACATGATAGACTATGCACCCTACTAGGGAAGACCCACATATCTACCATCACACTTTTATGAGATAGACGGTGCACCACGCTAGGGCATGCTCATACTTGGTCGATCAAGCTTTTCATGTGTGCTGCTTTATACAAAGCATCTAAGACTTAATATTGTAATTGAGGGAGTTTGTATAAATACATATAATTTATCCAATCACAACATATATAGTACATATCATATACATGATATATCCCACAACGAAAACATGCAATAAACGAAAGTGATGGTTATGGCTAGTCCTAATGTAACCCCTTAGAGCCACATGGAATTACGGCCATCTTGGTCTACATCACATGTAGACACCTATGGTTGACGAAGATCTCTACTTGCCAATCTGGGTTGATCGGTTCGACCCTTGGACTGATCAGATCGCCTACTGACTAGTTGTTAGGTCATCTCATCGGTCATCTAGTCCTTCTATTCACCATTAGCTGACTCCTCCAGCTGATCGGTCAGGTCCACCAGGTGATCAGTCCAGGTTGTCCACCATGTCCTCCAAGGTCCTTCAGTTTGTTGACTTGTCTTTGGGATGCCTTCATCTTCATCATAACAGGAAAGTTAACTATCCTAATTTTACATGATTATAGGGAAAGCTCAATTTACATTCTAGGGGAGCGAAGGTAGAAGAGAGTTAACTTTACATTGAGAAAATGAGATAGAGGCTCGATACACAGACTGAGATAAAAAAATAAACCAACCATATACAACCATGCACCGATAGTGGTTATTGGCCATAACCATGCTACACATCCACCATCAAAACCACTTTTAGGATGACACATATAAATTGCATATATATATATATAGATAGATATCATATCATATATATATATATTAGTTTGGGATTATTGTGGTGTTTGGATTTGACAAGATACTATTTGCATTGCACGCAATAATAGAATGACAAAACCAAAATCCGATCAGATTGATTATCCTGTAATATAGTAAATTGATGTTGGCTCTGAAACCACTGTTGGCAAATATGGTACAGAGTTGGTAGCAGAATTTAATAAATTTATCTACCATATTCCTCATAATCAATAGAACACGTCAATAACTTTAATGCAGGAAAGATGGTTTTGAGGATATACCTAGTCCTAGAGCAAGTCCAGTGACATCTCCTCATCGTCGTTGATGCACATCTGTCTTGAACGGTGTATGTGTAGCTCCTTGTTGCACTGGGACTCGTCCAGTGGTACGCCCTCTATGCCTCAGGTAGTAGGACTACTGCAACTCCTCTTGGTCACACCATAGTCTACAGCCACGAATGTCTTCTTCTTCAACAGCTCCTCCTGTCATAGATTGTTGGTTGACATTTTCCTCCTAGTGATAGATAATAGCCTCTCACCTCTATGGTAGTCCACACAGACCGCCCAGAACTCTTGTCATCTTACTAGAACAATCAGGAAGGAGTCATCCCTTCCATTGGTGTACTAGTCCCCAACTTGCTCGCCCACAACGACAACTCTCCATTATTCTCTCCCGTGGCTATCCCTCCCTTATCGGGTAGGACTTGCCTGGGCTATCATGGTTACCACAATTAGAGAGGACAATAATTGTTAGAGAAACTGATTCTCAATTGTATGTGTTGTTCTCTGGAAGCCCCCAATACCCCTCTATATATAGTAGAGGCCAGGGTCAAGGTTCCCATTTGCTATCTGATATGGTATTAATGTGTGGAAGTGGAAAGGACCAGAAGAACTCAAATTTTCACAACATTCTGGAATTTTCACAACCTACGTTAGCCGAAATGGCTATTTGGTAAACCCAGATGGTTGCCTCACACATGATACGGTCGTCTCGTAGTTTCCCAATTGTACATGAATTTGGCAAATCATTTCCCGTCAATATTAGACATTGATTTCCTTGTGCAACAAGTATTGCTCAAGAGAAATAAATAGGGAAACATCTAGAACCTTCCCCGACTAAACTGGACCATATCGCCCATGTAAGACGGCCCACTTAGTTCACCCAGATGGTTGTATGGTGTCCCGAGTGAAGCCGGTTTGGTTGGGTTGGTTCATTCCTTTGCCAAGTTCAACTCACGACTGGCCTGACCCCCAGACACTTGTCTCAACTCTTGAGATGGTTGTTTGGCACTTCCAGATGGCCGTCTTAACACTTGAGATGGGCGTTTGATAGTGATGTCAGCCTGTTTGTTGCATGAATCAAATGCCTAAACATTTTAGCACTTAGTTCAACTATCATTTGAGATCTAAACTTCTAGGTCAAGACATATGTGTGTGACCCTATAGGTCCCATGTTACGTTGGCAGTGCATGTCCATAACAACTTATGACATCACAAGCAAAGAGTGGTGCCTAGTCGCACATCATTGCTACCCAAGTAAATGGAAAGTTGGGGAACAACTTCAACCTACAATCTATGTATGGTGTTTTAATGTTTGTATAGTTCCATCACTAATATTTAGATTGAACTAGAGGCATGGAGTAGTCACGCTCGTTCTTATTCAATCTTATTTCTTGAACTGGAGAAGACTGTCTGAGATATATGTATGCTCAACACATTGACTCACATGTACATGGTCATGTATTTTATCAGTCTTGCTAATCAAGAGTCCTAGGTAATCATGCTCCCATAAGAGGGACAAATCCCATATCTATCATTCACAGTCAATTCCAATGTATCAAAGCCACCCAATCATCACCGTTAATGTCAAAGTGTACCCAACGACATGTGATGGGTGCATTGATTTCAAGTCTAAGAACCACAAACACCACCATCACTATGAGAGCTGGCTATGACTTCCATGATGATGGCTTTTATGTGCCAGTCTCATGGTGGGTCTGTCTAATACACTATTATCTAACATGTATTTATGTTCTTAGTTTCATATAGCCATATCATGACCAATGAGACTCAGTCATCAACCAACTCACACTCTGATCTTATGTGTTATTGTTTTCTATCAACCTTCCATAATAACAACCGACCAGGGACATAATGAGAATATATATATGTACTCTTAACATCAGTATGATCTCATTTACCAAGTCTAATACTTGGAGACATAATCATTGAGTAATATTATTCTCTAGACATTTAATATCTTACATCATTATCTCTAAACTCAATTAAATAGAATAAATTAGAAGTTTGCCTTTTATTAATAATCAAATCGTTTTTACATGATATGCCATAACAATCATCACATGATTGGCTCTCTGGGCATACATAACCAACGTAATCTACAAAAATGATCTTGTAGTAAACACACTTAACAAAACCATTAAAATGAAGCCAAAAGATGATATAATAGAATCAAACTTTTCATGCAATTGTTTAGGGGCTTTTTTTAAGTCATAAGAATACTTAACAAGTTTAGAAAATTTGAATTCATTCCCACATCCTACAAAACCCTTTGATTGTTCCATATATATCTCGTTTAAGATCATCATGTAAGAATACAGTCTTCACATCCATATTATGGATAAAGAGATTATAAATGGAAGGCAGTTCTACGAGCACACAAATTGTATTCATTCAATAAACTAGAGAATAGGTATCAAAATAGTCTATTCTCTCCCTTTTTGTGTACCCTTTGACAACCAATCTAACCTTATACTTATTAATTTTCCCTCCTGCATTAAGTTTCTTCTTAAAGAACCATTTATATCGAAATGTAGAACAACCAATGTGCAAATCCACCAACTCCCAAGTTGCATTTGAAGAATTGATTGGATTTCTTCATTGATGACTTCCTTCTAAAACTTAGCTTTTGGGTAGGCCATAGTATTTTTGATGGTTGAAGGATTATCCTCAACATTGTAAGTGAAGAACTCACTTCCAAAGTCCTTGGATGTCCAAGGTCATCAACATTATAAGTGAAGAACTCACTTCCAAAGTCCTTAGATGTCCAAGGTCATTTATTCCACCATGGTTCAACCATTTCTTCATAATCATCAAATCAGAATTGATATATCTGAGTCAATACACATTTTTCATCCTTGAGATATTTTCTTGAGAACATCAGACTCAGTGGGAAAGACATCTTCAAAAAGTATTGCATCATGAAGTTTTACTATTGTATTGACATCAACGCCTAAGATTTTAGATTTTACAATCAAGAATCAATAGGCATAACTTGTCTATACATAATGCAAGAAAATGACATCTACTATTTTTGGGCCCAATTTGTTTCTTTTATGTTCAGGGACCAGTACCCTTGCAAGGTACCCCCACACTCAAAAATATCTGAGACTTGCCTTTTGGCCTCTCCAAAAATCAAATCAACTACTATCTTTATGTTCATGGGGAATTCTATTTAGTAATGGCAAGCCATATTTAGAGCTTCCATCCACATTAATATGGGCAATCCCAAAGTTTGGAGCAAAGTATCTACCATATCTATTAGGGTTCATTCCTAACATTCTAGAATCCCATTAGATAAGGTGTATAAGGACCAGTAACCTCATGAGATGTCTCATAGAATTGACAAAAATTCCAAAAATAATTTTGAGTATACTCTCATCCTCTATCATGCCTTAATCTCTTAAGTATCTTATCAGGTTGTGTTTTTGCTTTTTTTCCAAATATTTTAAATCTATCTAATGTCACATCTTTAATTTTAAGCAAATAGACATATCATTATTTACTAGTGTCATCAATAAAAGTTATTAAATAATATTTATGATCCCTAGTTGCAATCCCATTATATTTATAGATATCATTACACACTATAATATTTTAGAATTCCTTTCATAGAATGAAAACATTTTTGGGCAGTTTAGCTTGTACATAAATTTCACATCTACTATTAATAATTTCATATTTTGAGATCAAATCCAGATTCGTCATATGTTTCATAGATCCAACGTTCAAATGATCCAATAAACAATGTCATAAATTAGATGATACAAGATTCAAGTAAATCACACTATCATTCAAATCAAAAGTAGAATTTAAAATAGTAGGTTATACATGAATCTTAAGTATTTTATCTAGATCACATAAATAACCCTTGCAAAAAATAAACCATCAATAAATCAAGTAATAATTTCTTTATTATATTTGATCAGTTCTTAAACCATCTCTAACTAATGTTTCACCACTAGTAATATTATGATGAGTAGATAAACATGTATGACTCTATGAAGTGTTAGAACTTTTCTTGAAGGAAACTACAGATCCACCCATCCTGCACCTTTGACTTATATAAGATTGGAATTGCCCAAAGTCATAGATTGTCCTGTAGAGACCTGGTAAGACACAAACACAGCCTTACCAAACACAAACATGTACATTAGTCTCGATGTTTATAATCCAATTTTCTGGTTCAAAAATAGAGAGGATTTCAGGTTTAATAGAAACAAACTGTGACAAAGTGGATTTTAGCATTATAGTAAAATAATTACTCTTTTGACCTCATTATATCCATTAATGGTCCTAAATTAATTTTCTTGGCTTCCAAATCAATGTTGAGACTCAAATTCGAAATATGGTGATCAATTAGGACTTTATACACACTATAAAACCAAAGACTATATTCAAGCATCACTTTGTCCAAAGAAATAAAATTGACCCATCAAACTTCACAATTTGGTTATCAAACTTTTTCTAAAGGTTCTCCACCTTTTATGAAGTTGTGGTCCAAATTTGAGAACAATTGGACATTCCGACGATTTACTATAATTTCTTGAAGATAATGTGTTGAAAACCATCATTTTGTCTTTTTTTGACCTTTTTCCATGTCAGCGATCCAAGGCAAGGAACCAAGCCGACCCACAGCCCTTGGATCTGCCTCTCGCGGATCGTAGATCGATCCTACGGTTGCGTACTTGTCTTCAATCTCCCGCTAATTATGTGGAGGAGTAAATGAAGACCCCAAAGCGAGATCTCCCACTCTTGACCAGTTTTTGGAAAATGAAGCGAGCCAAAATCTTGCCCTCACAAATTTGAACTCACCTGACCCTATTTTGAATGGATTCCTCGCATTGTTGCGCCGCCAAAATGAGTTCCTTGCCTCTCCCTCTCACTCCGGCGGCCATGGCTGCCACCAAGGAGTTATCTAGCCCTAAACCTACCTCCCGACCCTATAAAAAGGGCCGATAGAGATCAGAATATCCAACCAAGACAAAACATATTTCTCTAGTACTCTCTTATGGCCTCAAGGACCCTCGATTTCATTATTGTTCCTCCCCCTACTTGGATGGCACTACCGCCTGGGAAGATTGGGCATCTTGCCCTTACCTTGTCAGCGCATGAATAAAGGCTTTCTTTCACTCCGAGAGGTCACCACGGACTTGAGCGGCAACCTTTCAGCTTCTGCCGAAGGCTCCTGTTCCCGATCGACCTCCATGCCAATATGGTCCTTTGTCGAGCTTCTAGGCTCGCGTGAGACCTATGCGAGCAGTGGGGGAAGGAGTCCTCGAATCACTCAGTTCAAGGGAAACCTGCCAGTTCAACAGACCACCTGAACTGAGTCTACTAATCCATTAGACCAGCGAGCCGCATTGCATTATCATGTCCATCCAACCGACATCCAATGACCAACTTTTTTCATAAAATAAGGTATCTTATCTTTCTCTTTGGTAAATATTCATTTAAACACTCAGATCTTGAATAAATCATAGAAATCGTAACTCAAAAAATGACAAACAAATAGTCAATCTTGATCAGAAAAATCTAATGTACCTTTTAAAAATACTTGTGAAGCTTTATTCTAAACAATTCTCACTGCTGTCCTAGATCTTGTTCCTTTTCTTATTTAATAAGTCTAATGATTCAACAATGATGTTTAATCTTTAAAAACCCTAGATTTGGACTCTGATGATTATCTTGTATCCTAGACCTAATATAGTTGAATCATCTACTCTTGAAAATGAATCATTAGGAATCTAGATCTATTTACTTGATTCAATCTTGAATATGATGATGACATCTTAATAATATGATCGATCTAAATCTTGTGGCATATCTTGATCTATTGACCTAAAAACTTGATCTCTATTTTACCCATTATACTAATCAGAACTTGATCTAATCTTGAACACCAATGATGCTAAGTATCATGATGATGATGATCTAGAAACTTGAATGATGACTCAAATATTGATGATAATAATTAGGGTTAGAAAATATATTCCTAAAATACCTAGGTAGATCATCCATCCCCGAATATGCTTGATACTTGAGCAAACATTGAAATCTTGATATAATGTTGACTATATATGAATGATCTACCTTAGGGATGAATAGGAATGGAAAACCCTAATCTGGTATACTTGGTATTGGTGTATAATATGACCTTGACCCTCGATCCATATCTTGATTGATCTAGGAACAACTTGAGACCCTGATCTTCTACACTTGTTGATCTATACTCGAAATCCTCAGTGAAAGGTACGCTATTATATAACTCCTCCTTGATAGTATTGAAGATACTTTTATGTATCTATTGACTGTATGCTTGGCTATTTACTTGGATGAACTATTGTTCCCAATGATTAGTCTTCTATTTTTCCTATACTATATTTTGAAAAATATGAAAACATAATTTGCATGCCCATTATGACTGCCCGTATATTGATAATGATGATGATATTGATAATGTTGATAATGTTGATATTGAGTACAACAACCCCCCTCACTTGGAGGTGGGACGTGTACATTGGCTTCCTATGTTCTTATGGTGAGAAGGAGCCTAGTGACCTTCCCCATCGCGTTGGGGTAATAGAGTCACACAAAATATATAAGCATGATTCTCGCATTACAGCATAATGGGAACTCGTAATAAAAGTCAAATTGCTTGAAAAACTTGTCGAATAAACTTTAGTTTTGCAAATTGCTCTCTTGAATATAAGTCCTGCCAAGTATACTATTTTGTTATAAATTGCTTTGCTTGATTTTGATAGCGTACCGTGCAATTGCATGATTGTGTCTCAATTTTCTTAATTTTAGGAAATGGAATATTAAATAAGATCGCTTCCGCACTCTACACACTATGATGACAAAGATAAATATGATATATCTCCATATTGGGTTAGTTTGTTCTTTATTTATCCAAATTTTGAGTTATTTATTTCTTATTGTATATGCCAGTGTGTTAGATCCTATTGGGACACTCAGGGACGGGCATTTCAATCCTTTTACTACTGTCTAGGCAGTGGGATTGGGATTGGGGTAAGAATATTTCCATGACACAAACCCATTATTGAGGTTCAAGGAATTAGTAAAAATGTTGAACATGCCCTCCACAACTCCAGATGAAGTAGATTTTTTCACTTTCTTTGCAAGATAATTCTTGTTCTAGTGGCCAACATGTCTACAAGTCCAACAAGGTTTGTTCTTTGGTTTCTTCTAAATCTTGGCCTTGGGTTTAAGTTTGTTTTTATTTTTCTTATATTTATTCTTAACAGTCGCAAAATTAATAGTAGGATTTACATTAGCATGTACTTTGACTGACTACTCTTTCAAGTATTCCTATGTATTTTAATTGTTGGGAAATTGGGATGAAAGATAAGGTAGCTAGCGGTAACAAAATTCAAATGCATGTTTCCCAAAATAGCAAGATCGCATCAACAATAATGTATCTAGGAAGGAAGGTAACAAGAGTTATAGCTGACCCTGTAGCAACTCCAGCAACAGCTCTTGATATAGTATCATGCTTCTCCTCCATGCAGCAACACACTTCTTCTTTAGTAGTACTTGAACAGTCATCACCAACGGCCTCCTAGTGCAGCACCACAGAAGGAGTTTGGCGTTGTCCTCCTAGAAGAAAAACTCCTCACCTCTACAGTCGTCCACACAGGACACTGAGAACTCCATGTTGCACTACCAGAGCCAAAGAGAAGGAGTTGTCCCATTGAATGTCAGTGTACTAGCACCGATTCACTCTCCCACAATTGTCTCTATTTTAATATCCCCCCTTTTATGTGTAGGAAATGCTCAAGCTCTCTATTAATTACCACAACCAGAGAGGATAGCAATTTTAAGAGCTTATTATCATGTCTGGGAAGCCCCCAGTACCCCTCTATTTATAGGAGAGGCTAGGGTCAGGGTTCTTGGTTTGTACAGGAGTCAAAAAGATTGAATTCATGAACTTTTTAGAAACTGTGAACCAGTCAGTTTGCATGCCCAACTAGTCGGTTTGTATATGAATCGGTCAGTTCGTGCAATTTCCTATTCTAAATCACATTGGCTTTTAATGCATGATTAATGCAAAACATGACATCAACACTAATCCTTAATCCAATTGAATTCATTAAACCTGGAAGTTCATTACATGAACATGTCGGTTGAGACCAGCAACTGTCAATTCACTAGGTGAACTGGTCGGTTCATGTCCTAGTTCAGGCATTATTTAATCAATATTGGTTCCAATTGACCTAACACTCCAACCGATCAGTTCAACACTTGAACTGGTCAGTTCAGAGTCTAGTCAGTAAATGTTGAACTTTAGTTGTTTAATTTGAATAGCTAAATGCCTTTAGTAATAAAGTTAAACATTATTCATGAATATTCCAAGTGTTTCCTATGTGTCTGATCTTATAGGTCCCAAATTATGTTGGCAGTGAATGTCCATAACCAACTTATGATATCACAAGCAATGAGTGGTGTCTAGCAACACGTCATTGATACCCAAGTAGTTTGGAAAGTTGGAGAACAAATTCAACCTACAATCTGTGATCAGTATTACTGTGAGCGTATAGTTCCTTTGTCTTTGATATCCGGATTTAACTCAAGACATGAAGTTGTCATCCTCTCCAACATTAAATCCATATTCCGTGAACTAGAGAAGACTCTCTGAGTTGCATGCGAGTTCACATATCACATATTGAATCACATGAGTATGGCCATACTTTCTCAGTCTCACTTATCAAGTGGCCTGGATGTCCATCTTCTGTAGGAGGGAAAAATCCCATCTACATTACTCTCATGTGTTAAAATGCACATGAGCATCACCTTTGTTTCAATCCTTATTCAAGGTCACGTTGGATTATGTCTAAATACATCGAACAACATGTAATGAGTGTAGTGACTTCAAGTCTAAGAACCACAATCACCACTATCACTATGAGAGCTGATTGTGACTACCATCCCATGGTATCCGTGTATTAATTTCATGGTGAATCTCTCTAATACATTGTTCTCTAACATGTACATGTGTGCTTGACTTGATATCATATATCATGACTAATGAGACCATGTCATAAATCAACACACACTCTAGTCTTCTGTATTATTATTGTCTATTTTGCTTCCACAATAATATCTGACTACAGACATAACAAGAATGCATGTACTCTTATCATACATATGGTCTCATTGTTCATGTCATCAACCTGAGGACATATGTCATCGAGTAACATCATTCTTTAGACATCTACTAAGAATGTGTCACCATCTCATGATTGAGACAAACATAATAGACGGAATTACCTTATTATCATCAAATTAGGTATCTACTACCCCATTGCAATCATCATATGATTGTCTCTCTAGGCATGCATACCAATAGACTCTCACTTGCACTTAAAGCCAGTCACCCATGAATCATATTCCATGTGATTATGCATGTCCATCATGTTTCTACTACACAATCACTTTTATAGAGGGTAGCAATGTTTGCTTCAAGTTAGTATTTTGCAAGTTTCACATCTCCTTGTTGTACGACTTCTCTTATGAGATAGAAGTGCTATTGTATGCTATCTGAGATTCCCAGCCTATCCATTAGCTCCATTATTGATAGTATCTCTACTATGTCATCAATGGTTTGGAACCTCCCACAAGTTATCTATATGAATTTTTAGATCCTACCATATCCTCAGATGTTCTCATAACACCAAGATACTCGACTTCTATTGTATAATTAAACAATTGTCTCTACCTTGGAACTTTTCTAGCTTACAATTATCCTTTAAGGTCAAATAAAAATTAAGATTGTGATCATTGATTTTATTTGTCATCTTGGAAGCTTGCATCGGAGTAACCCCTTTACACCCAACTCTTCCTTATTAACAAGAAATGGATCCTTTTAGTGCTTCCCAAGTACTTAAAAATGTTCTTTATGGCATTCCAATGACTTTCATTGGGATCTAACAGATATCCACTCGTCACATCCAATACATATGAGACAACTTGGATGAGTACATATCCTCTCATCATGTCCAATATATACAAGATAACAAAATGAGTACATAATATTGTGAATGCAATTTGGCATCTTACTCAAGTATTCCTATTCTTCACAAGAATTGGGATGCTGGGTTCTGGAGAGACCAATTTCACACATTTTCTCTCACTAATTCTAGTATGTTGAACTCTTTCAGCATTTTTCCAATATATGTGCTCTTTCTTAGGTCATGAAGCTATCTAGATATATATCTATAGATCTTGATTCCTTTCATATAGGATTCTTTTCCTAAAACCTTCATAGAGAAGGCAATGGTGACACTTTCTTTCCTTAATCACTTAAATTTAAAGGGCAGATTCCTTTTGCACTTACCCTTCTCCTTATCTTGAGTGTGGAAGACTTGGACTTTAGCTTAACCTCAGAACTCTTCTTGTCCTTAACTATGCCATTGGACTCACTTCCACTGATCAACATCATATATTTATCCTTCTTCAGTCGTACTTTGGAATTAATCAACATGCCAAGCAACTCAGACAGAAGAGGCTTGTAGAATCATATACATGACCAACTATTAACCTAAAAGAAATCCCAATCTCTCCACATGCCCAATCATATCAAGCACATGGGGCCCTACTGGATCTCCCTCTATCAGTTTACACTCATACAATCCTTTTGGAGACATTATGTGTTTCTTGTTGTACATGGTTCTTTAAGATGTATTACCATCTTGAGAATGTCCATGTTTTCATTCTCATGCAACTCATAGTTCATACAGCATAACATAACATACTTAATGTCTAAGGTATCGTTGGCATGCTTCAAGTAAGCATCCATTTCAGCCTCAGGCGCACTTGGAGTGGGTTCCTCCGACTCAAGTCTTTCAAGGACATAGAGATTTCACTCGTTGATGAGAACACTTATCAAAGTCCTAAACCATATGTGGAAGTATATCCATGTTTACCTTGTACTAATTAAGGACTGATTGCAATGTTAATGTGTTTGTTTTTGCCATTAGATTCTACAAAAGATATATTGCAAATTTTTTCAAAACATTTTTATTTGATTTGATAATATTGTCGATATTAATTAGGTCTTTAATTAATTATCTCTTCTACTATTTTTGTTTAGATTTATAACCTTCATATATTAATTTAGAAGATTGCGTGATGCAATCTTGTAGTGAGCCAAGGCCCAAAACAATTGAATTATTATCCGGCCAACACCATCGTCCATAACCAATTATTATGGTAGGCAACTTTTGCCAGTTATATCTCATGCAGTTCTTGGATAGATGGTATGCGCAACTCCTTGCGATATTCCATCCACATACTTCTAGGTGTTTCATCTCATTAGGAACACCTAGTTAAGTCTGACCCAAAAACCAACACGATAGTAATGCACCCCGCTTGGTAGGCCCACATAACTACCATCACACATCTATGAGTTGGGCAGCGCACC